>JALIZH010020132.1:0-125762 GCA_030522465.1 Rhipicephalus appendiculatus
AAGACCGTTCTTTTTGTGTGCCCTAGAACGGCATCATACCGGTCCGGTGTGCCCACCAGCAGACACCCTACCAGTCCGGTCTTCACACTAGAAGACAGGAAACGGGTGCGTTCTGCATAGTTCAAGACAACCAACCGGTCCGTTCTGCACACTAGAAGGCGCTGCACTGGAATATATTCAATAACACTGGAACACAACAGACAGGGCAGCTGTATTTTTCAGAGTGTGAAGCTAGCACACGTGTTGGTATTTTGCGATATGGTGTGGTGTCAGTCAGATACGGGACATTGCTGAGCATGAGAAGCGTGGCTGTACACAACGGATTCTTGACGCAAGAAGTTGGTCGCGAGTATATGCACTGTCCTTAGATTTGTTTCTTTATCGGTGTGTAGTCTTTCTTACTCTGTAAATTTATGTAACGCTTCGTTGCTTGCAACGTGCTTGCTTGAATTGGGAACGTTGGAAATGAACCTTCTTAAAGTGACAGTTCCCGGTAGAAACAATTTGCGCAATGAAACTGTTCGGACAGTGAAAGTATTAAAAATGAACGCTTCGGAAGTCTACGTTCGGATGAGAAACGTTGGACAATTGAAATCCGGCGCCAGTTGGACAAGATGGCGCTCGTCTCCGACGAAGCACGAAACACAGAGTGCGGCAGCGGAACGGGCACAACAAGCTGCAGGAGGGGCACCCTTGGATAAGGCGACAAAACCACGTGGTAACCCAGCTCACGGCTATCGAAATTGATGAAGGCGCAAGACACAAGGAACTGAACAACAGATACGATATTCTCCACGTCGCTCTGGTGAACGCCATGAACGGAGCTTTACAATATTTCGCCGATAAAGTACATGTAGTGAAGTACCTAAACGACGTACTCAGTGGTAAGTAATGTCCCTCATTACTTGTGAATGTGTAACGCGAGTCAGGTAAAGTATTTATTATTGCTCCCTTAGAATTTCTAGCACCTCAGTGTCGATCTTACTGCGCGAAGTTTTAAAAGAACTGGTTCTAAAATTCTCTTCTACTTTATTTCAAATATATTTCGTCAACCTATATATTTTCTGTGCTTTCTGTATAATTCGTCCTTCGAGAGCCACTGCACTGTCCAGGTCCACCGGTCAATCCATTTCAATTAAAGAGAAAGGCGTAAAAGAAATGAGAGATACCACACGGCGTGCCTGTCACATGCCCGCAGTGATAGTGATCAATATGCACAAGTATTGGCTCACTGCTCATGCTCATTTATTCAATAGACATGGCGGGACTCTGTCCCAACTGGCACCGCCGGTGAGCGTATCCTCGCTGCTCTAGCTTCAGTCACAGGCTATTTTCGCAGCTTCTTTCGCCATAAGGCAATCCTCTGAGTTTGCCTTATATGCGCAAATGCTGTCTCTAATAGAAGTAACAGTAGCGCACGAAGGCAATTCATCTGCCATGTTGATGGCCACTGCAAATATAGAAAAAAACAGGGAAAGGGATGGAGGTAAACTTGCCATTTTCGCAGTGAAACACTTGGTCGGCACTATTGTCTCCATCTAGATATTTGATGGCAGAGAAAAGGTCACATGTAATATACATGACATGATTAGAAAATGTAGTTTAAAGTTATTAATAATTTCGCAAAATTAGTGCATGACAGGAATTCCATATTTTAAGCTTTAAAGGCTCCTTCATTCTTTTCCATAAAGTGTCGGCGATAACGATGTAGAAACAACATTTTATTTGTAATGTAATATTAGAAAAAGCACAGGTTATTTAACTAACCCAAATATTTTATTTTCTACAGATATTATCACCCTGGCCTGGGCACTCACGCTGTACGATGTATTAGGATTAGCTTCGAGGGTTTCATACATAGTAGTTATTGCCATGCACTGTATAACATAGGTTAGAAAAATGTTTCTGCGCATAAAGACATACCTGCCGACAGCAGAACAATGAGAAATCCGTATACGGGTGACATTTTTCAATGACCTGAAAAAGGGCTGCAAAAGAAATATCTAACAATCAGTGGGGAGTACAGAAAGAGAACTTGTTCGACCATTGAGCAGGCTACAAGGAGCACTGTGGTTATACCTCGCAATGAGTTTTTAATACTCCAATTCATGAAGCACTGTGTTCATTACCTGGAAGCAAGCACAAGCAGCCAAACGCTATGGAGCGCAAGTATGGTCATGAAGGCCTCTTCTTAACCGAAAGATGTTAAAGGGCTACTGACACAAAATTTCGCGGCCAAGATAGACGCCGGGATCGATTTCCGTGAGCATGCGGACATCATTTGCAAAATATCAGGAGCGAACATAGCTTGGACGATATCTTAAATCAATTTTCAAGTTTGCGTGCGTGATCGAGCACCGCCCCCTCAAAGGGGAACCCAAGGGAACCCCTACTTCCCTACCGTCACCCCGCTGCAGTCAACACAACAAGTTATGACGACGTCATAGCCACCATTTTTCTTTTTGCCGCGTTTTCTCCAGCAGACTATTACGCAGCGGCTGCTCGCGAGTCCATGGCCGCGGCGCACGTGTTGAAAATTTTGTGTTTGGCGCCATTGCTGCCTCGTTTCCTATTCGAACGGACTTCTTGATGCGTACCGTGCGGAAGTGCGTCACAGTTCTGTGTGCTGACGTAGTCGAGAATTGCACCCGCTATGTGGTGATTGTTGCACCCGGCGGCTTGTCGTTTTGGGAGCTCTCTGAAAATGAAACTGAGACTGGTCGGTAATCAGGAGCCTAAAATAATTATCTGTCGTGCGCAACAGCAAATGATGTGCTGTGTTATGACTAGCAGGCCTCCGTCAACACATTGCAGCAAAGAAAAAGAAAAACGTGAAGCCAAAATTTTTGTGTCAGTGCCCCTTTAAAAATATCTGTCTCTGTCGCTGTTAAGACAAAATTAAGCAAGAAATGGCATCCGGCAAAGCAGAATGGTTGTAGATGATACGAGCCAAATTATTGCACATCGTCGCACGGGTGTGCCCCACCACACCACACTCTCCATCTGGATGTGACTACTTCCTTTCGCAATCTGAGGCAAATCTTCGGTTTTTGCCAGTGTAGGCGCCCACGACGCGACAATCATTGTGGTGTCCACCCGTGGCGCGGCGCCACCTCTCCCGAAGGAGGCGGGAATGCCTACCGCGAAACCTTTGGCTCCACGATCCTCCGGCTGCGCTGGCGTAGAAAGAGCGCAGGCTGCTCGCTGGCGTTTAAAAGGGCAATCGTTATGCTGCCCCTCTATGAAGATTTCGAACGTATATATTGAAACTGACAAGTATTACTCATTTTAAACTGATAATTAAAGTGTATTTGAAAGTACGTCTATAGCAGCAGTGTGACCAAAGACAAAGAAAAGCCCGTAAACATTCCA
Source organism: Rhipicephalus appendiculatus (assembly GCA_030522465.1). NCBI lineage: Eukaryota > Metazoa > Arthropoda > Arachnida > Ixodida > Ixodidae > Rhipicephalus > Rhipicephalus appendiculatus. The sequence continues at coordinate 3,373 of JALIZH010020132.1, forward strand.
TATTTTTTGAATTTCGCTGTGCTGTACTCAGCACATGTAACGCAGTTCTGCACGGAGGATTGTCAAAGAAATATTACCGCAATTTTAAAAATGTATGGCTCGTTGTACGGGTGTCTTGTTTCCTTCTAGCAACGCCGCCCAGGTGAACTCGCTTTACAGCCCAGATAGGATTTGCTTAAAGTACCCGGATAACTACGTCGGCATTTGCATTCGAGGTCACCGAAAGACCGCCAACTGGAGTTACTCGAGGTCACCAAAAGACCGCCAACTGGAGTTAAAGAGAATATCAGCTTAATATCGTGCCGCAACGGACCTTTCAACGGAACGTTGCACAACGGTTTCAAAAGGCATACCAAAGACAATTTCACAAGGAACTAGGATCATTGTTGCTGACCTTCTGTGCTTCCAGAGCATTCACAACTTGGCGCGTAAGATGCCGTAGTTCGTTCGGGCGCGTTCCAAAGACTGCTACCATGATTAGAGTATTTATGACTTGCTATCTTTTTTTTATATTCGCTTATACGGGGTTTTACCTGCGTTACGCCAAGCGAAGGACAGCATACGACATCCCGGACCCTTAAAACGCTCCGCACTAATGTCATAATAGAGGCACTAATAGGGGCTTTTAGCTTGAACGTATACATCTTTACGTTACCGGATACCGGAAGGAATCTGCGCATGCGCGGGCCTTTACGGAACGCAGACTTTTACGGAGCGTAAACACTCGCCGGATAGGCTTTACGTTTTCGGCCCTGTCTCGAAAATCCACCTTCGTTCGTGGCTACTCGCAATATCCGCTTTGAGGGCACTCCAGCCGCCGAATCAAAATAAGTCGAAGTGCGAGTGATCACCTTAATTGTTTCAGCATGATTGCCGAAACTATACCAGAAACTAGTGTGACCGAGCATGCCGAAGCCGTAAAAATGAGAGGCCTAAAGCCCCTCACATGCCTGACATGCTGGATAGGTGGCGCCATCTAGCGGGGCTAAGATGAACCAAGCAAGCGCAGAAATGGTATTGGAGAAACATCGTGCATTCTACTTCTGATGTGAATGCTTTGCAGCGACATAACTACGAATGACTTGCCTTTTTATTCATTTGTTTCCCTCAAAAACGCTAGGCGAAAACAAACGTGTCCATGACTGTGGTTGCACAAATCGTCACAAGATGTCGACACCATCGCCCGGTAACCCCGGTAACCCGATATTGTGATGCTTTTTCTCGTACGTTGGCATACTTTACACGTTAAAAAACCTCTTTCATGATTTTGCCGCAGTGGTGATTCAATCTTATCTAAATTAAATATAGTTTAAATGATGTTATCATCACAATTTATTGGTTTGCGCAAACGTAAAAGTATACGTTTACGTTTGTACGTAAACGTTTACGTATGGGAGCTAGAACTTTCCTAAAACATGCGTTCCGGTAACACGGTAAACGCAATCCGGTATTCCGGTAACATGGTAACGTTAAAAAGTATACGTACGAGCTAAAAGTCCCTAATGTCATCACAAGAGGAAGAAGACTTATCCTTGGCGCTAGCGCGCTATCCTTTGCCTGCTTTACGTCAAACGATGACAGCATTCGACAGCATACATCATACGAGAACATACGACAGCCTGGGCCCCCTTAAGTGCTCCACGCATAGAAATCACGTCAGTCTGTTCCCCCATTTCTAAAGGCCACTTTTCTAATGCCGATATTTCTTCTACTTTGTGTGCTTATCTGTTCGAGAGATGTTATATAGTTTAATATGCTTGCAGTATACTTCTTACCAAAAAAGTTTCCCGTATCTTCCTTTTGTATGTTTATTATGTGACAACTTTCCAGGCCTGCGAAATACAAATGCCTTTGCGAAAACTTAGCATCTGAAGACATTCACACGTTTGACAATTTCTAATCACCTAAACACTGCAAGTTCCCTTGAACCTCTGCCATGTTTGAATTCTACGTTGTGATATAAATGTGAGCCATTTTCTCTAGGTATATTGCTCTGCAATGCTCTCAATGAAGTTGATGATATCTAGAGGCATAATAAGTAATGCCATCACTGCAAAAGTGGCATCTTAGCGTTCGCGATGAACACGCCGCGGTGGAATGACTATTCTGATAAAGAACAAAATCCCATTCACACTCTTCCCGATGTCAGGGTGTAGAGGCGATTTTTTGTCGATTACAGTATCCTGCCCACGCGATCGTCGTTGGTTGCGTCTATCGTAGCCCTTCGTCAAATAGAGATATCTTAACGTCTTTGCACATATTCATGCTTCACCCCCTGAGAGGGTCTAGGTTAAATATTGCTTGGTCACTTTAACCTAGTTGATGTCGTTTGGTGCACTGAAAGCTGTCGCTCAAACTTGTTTGATGTAATTTTCGACATAATCTTGTGTTTTCACCTGACCCAAATAGTAGCCCAACCTACTCGCTTATTAGGTTCTAGCTCTCCTTTGCTAGACTTAGTGTTTTTAAGTGATCAGTTTTGATGTTGACTACACAGAAACTCTCCTTTTTGACGGATTTGCTGACCACAAAATAACGCTCTGCAGTAGCCCAACAGAGTGCAAAACTACTTCCCCTAAATCCGCGACTACCTTCTCAAACTTCAAAGCAGCTGATCACACCTGCATACCAGATCACCTAAGTTTTGAATTTTCCTACTTCAAGGACCTAGCAGACGACATAAACAGCGACGTTGAAACGCTGTGCAAAGATTCAAAATGATCTGATCTTTCTGTATCCGTAACTTTGTCCCGACTAAAACAGAAGAAACAAACACAACCCGTGGATAAATGGAGGTATAATTCACCTGAATCGAAAATTGAAACACCTCAGAAAATCACGCACACACAAAAAAAAAACACGCCAATCTGGTAACCAGTACCACACTCAATGAAACCACCAGTAATTTAAAATCCTAAATAAAGAAGGCAAAGGATACCTACTTTGAATATTCCCTTCCCAATTTTCTCAGAAACTTTTCCCAAAAGTTCTGGCTCTACCTAAACCCCCCCAAAAACGTTACCAGCCCACAAACGCCTTAAGAAAGTAAGGATAGAGCCAACACACTAAATTACTACTTCCAATCAGTCTTCACTAACGATAACGGAAGCACACCGGATGTATGGACAACCTTCAGAAGTATAATTGAGCTAATTAAATTAGATGAGGCCGCATTATTACCTTACTACTTAACCCAGATAAAAAAGCTTGACCAGACAATATCCCAAATCCATTCCTAATGTGTTGTGGAGAAGGGGTAGCCACGTACCTGGTTGTCATCTTCGGCAATTTTTTATTAAAATGTGCCCTCCCTATTGACCGGAATCCCCGAATATAAATTTGGGTAACAAACCAGATGCCTTTAACTATCGACACATCTTACTAACTAGCACTTCATGCAAAATTCTTGGACATATCACCCTGAAACATATAACTCACCTTATCTCCCGGATTCCGCCGAGGACTTTCTACAATTACACGTTTAATAGAACTCATACAAGACCTATCCTTAAGCATGGACCACCAAAAGCAACCATCATGAGAACTTGTATTATTATGTGCCGCATGATGGTCTTATGTCAGCCGTGCGTGAAAGAATGGAGGATTTTGGGGAAGTGCATTTCAGAATTCTGTGGGTCTTAGCAGCAACATCTTTTTGACGCTTTTAGAATTTTATCTTCATTCAACAGCGATCGAGTTTGACAGCCATTTTTACATTCAGCGAACCGGAATTTGTATAGGTTGAGCCATAGCTCCTATTTTGTGCGACATTTTTAGCTTCTCTTGACAATGTTATCGCAGCTGAATTGATAGACACGCCTGTAGCACAAGTGTTCAGGCACGTAGACGATTACTTAATTGTTATGAAGAACAGCGATTGCAAGCCTTTACATGACCAAGTCGATAGAATACTAGACAGTTTCATAAAAAATTATCGGGAGGACTCAAGTTCACGCATGAACTGCCGATCAATAACCGAATTCAGTTTCTAGACATCAACCTATGTTTTAGATGTGAAGCATCTTATGGCGAAGCTTTATCCGGTGGTGGTGTGCCGGCGTGACCACCCTTACTGCGCATGCGCAAACCCTTTCAAAAAAAATAAAAATAAAAAACCTCCTCTCCCCCCTCTGTCTCCTCTAGGCATCCCTCCCCGCGGCAACCACACCCTCACTGCGCATGCGCCTCCCCTCCTCTCTCCCCTCTTGCGCTCCCCCCCTCTCTCCTCTAGGCACCCCTGCCCGCGGCGTCCACACTCCCACTGCGCATGCGCGTCCCCCCCCTCTCTCTCCTCTCCTACGCTCCCCCCTCTCTCCTATAGGCATACCTGCCCGCGGCGTCCACACTCCCACTGCGCATGCGCGTCTCCCCTCTCCTACGCACCCCCCCTCCTCTCTCGCCTCGCGACGCCGGACGCCGGCAGCGTCTGCTAGCGAGTTCCTTGGTTGAAAAAACCGACTGCTCGCGCTGCACAACCGTTCACTGGCCACCCCGTATATATGGCAATGGATCTTGACCTCCAAGGTGGTGCCGGTGGGAGATTTCTCCTGTGCGTTGTTGAACAATAAAAATTCGCAGCGTGCGCGTTAACTAAAAGCGGAGTGCGGGTCTCTGTGCCCAGTCGGAGTATCTGTCTCTCATTGCCCATTAGCAGCGATTGGCATGTTCCAGTAGGAAACACTGCTCCATCACTGCCTGCTTTGCGCCTCCCCAGTTTTCTCTCCTACGCAACGCTGCGATGAGCGCCAGCGTCAACGCCGCCGCCAGTGTAAGCGTTAGCGCCCGCTGCTTCACATCTACACATGGTTCCCTTTAGCGGGAGATGGTGTAACTTTTTTCATTAGGCAAGCATGTACGCTGGGCCTATCAGCCTAGGTCAAAGAAAACCTTCTTGCCGTATCACAGCGCGCAGATCAAATTGATTAAGAGGGGCATTGCCACCACGTGTATTAAGAGAGCATTAAATAAGTCATGTGAGCCAGAATGTGAACGTAGCCTGATGATTCAGCTAGCACGGTTACGAGACGCAGGCTTTCCCCCTTCTGTCATCACACCCGTCTGTGAAACAATCTTGCAGAAAGCAAAAACAGAACCTGGCAGCAAAGGAAAGAGGGAAGACAAGAGGGCAATGCACGTAGTTCCGTACCCTGCACAAGTTGTCTCATAATCTTAAAAAAGTTTCAAACAGGCACAATGTTAACCTGGTTTTGAGTGCCCCTTGCAAGCTGTCTTCGATAAGTGCCTCATGAAACAAAAACAAAAAGACAGGCCCCCTGTTTGCACCACTAATCACAAAACCCATTACACTGATTCCACGAGTAATGTGGTGTGTCAAATTCTCATTAGCTGTGGGAAAGTTTATATTGGTCAAACAGGACAGTGTTTTAATGTCGCGCTCGTACACGGCAATAACGTAAAAATGGATATGGTAGCCATTTAATTGATCATTGCAAGAAGTGAGCATGTGTTCCCATGTTTGCAAAAAACAAAATTTATGGGAAAAGAAAAATCTAAGAAGGAAAACCGAAATTTTAGAGGCGCTTTGGATCAGTGACGAAGGTGACGATTGTGTTAGTTCGCCCTCACTTGTACTATCGCAGAAGAAAATAGACTTCCTGAAAGAAAGATTGTAACCGTGATTGCGAGTGTTTGATGTGCGCAATGTTCTTCTCAGAATGTTAAATAGGTTCGTTTTCATGTAATAAACATTCAGTTATCAGTCAGCGCCATCCCGTGGTCTTCGTTTCTTCGTCGTCCTTGTTCCTTTTGCGCTGTTACTTTCTTTGAGCTAATATGAACCAACTAGCCCTCATCAAGTTGTTACTAATTGTATAGACCATGTATTTTACAAAAAACTCTAGACCTTTTATACGTTTTTGCAAACATTATATTTTGTATTTTGGTTTTCCGTTGACGTACTCTCGACAGTGTTGTGTGGCATGTTTTTCACAGTGTTACATGTTTTTTTCTTCTCATTATATTATGTATTGCGTTTACTTGCCCCGTCTTGCTATAATCCCTTCATGGGATTGCCAGCATGAACAAAACAATTACATTGTGGTGCTTTGTAACGCGTACGTATTACGCATTCAGAAAAATACTGCGAAAGCTCCAGATGCTGTGAAAGCGTAAAAGGCAGCAGTTTTAATTGAATAAACAAAATAGAAGGCATAACTGCCGGCTATTTATCACAATCAGCAATGAAGAATTTTGCAGACTACTTTTTTTATGGAAAGGTGCGCAAATCAGTCTCAGAGATGCGGCTATTTTGATGGGAGCATTGCTCAGAATCGAGCGTAGCTGTGCTGGCAGCGTTATATGCAAGGCGCGCAAAATAAATGAAACTCTTGCACACTATTTTTCGCAGGAGTACTCCACGTAGAGCATAACGGTGATATCTTCGGTTATAGAAGATGAGTATGAAATATAATGGAGAAAATATCTTTGTGGCGAATTAGCACTGAAGGGAATGCTTTGCTGACCTCATTGCGAGGACTGTACATTGTAGTGCACAATATGTGTTCCCTTGTGATGCTCAACGTGGGCCATAATGGTGCACCTGACATAACTGTTCAGAATGGAGCATGCATGTGAGCACTATTTATCTGCTATAAATGCGGAGAACAGTGCAGATTATATTCTTTGCTTAAGGGCGCCGCGTAACACTTGTCAGTCGAAGATTTTTATACGTCATTCTCATGCCCGCCACTTGTCGCAGAATCTGGAACATAATGGTGCGAGTATTCACAACACGGTATGAGTTCTCGTCGCGCGCTCGCGCATAACATCGTGACATTTTCACGGCTGCTCCGCACCGTGGCTCCAGTGCTGAAGCACAAGCTGCCGTTTTGGAAGTTTTGGTGCCTGAGTACAGATTGGATCAAAATGACTCAAAAAATTGGGGGGGGCCCTTAAGTTTCGCCTTTAAGAGTTGAACGCGATCGCAATATCCCGTCCCTACTGCGTACTTCAATCACTTAGTGCATACTATGTAATGGGTAGTATAGTTTAAACCAGGAGAAATTATGCGCGGCAAATGTGGGAAATGTTTTCGAACTTGCTATGCACCCACTACGTGGGGTTAAGGGAATACGCGCAGTAAGGTGTGTGCCGTTTTGTTATGGGTGGCTGGCTTTAAACTATGGAATCGTTATTATAGTCACATATTCTGACGCCCGATGGCAGTTTACGCTTGTACCAAGCAATATTCCTGGGATATTACATGTCATATTGCGACGCCTATATAAAGGACGCTTGCGTTTGCGAGGCATGGAAGTTATTTTCACTGCATTTCCAAGCAGAGGAAGTTATTTTCACAGTTTATCCAAGCAGAGGCATGGCAGTGTGGTAGAACACCTGCTTGCCACGCAGATGACCCGCGTTCGATCCTCACTCGGAGACGAAAATTTTTATTATTTATTTTATTTGCATCTTTCTCGATTTTTCGGTCACGGACAAGATGATGATTTTTCGATCACGGACAAGATGATGATTTCTCGCTCACAACCAACGACGCCGACGCCGGAATTTCTGCAAAACGAGCTCTTTAACGCTATCGCGTTAAAAATTGGTTTGCCAGGAATGTGCAGCATACAAGATAGTGGAGGACTTTGTTTTGTGGGCAGAGCTTCACAGCATGGAACATCGCGGCTCAAAGAATGTTGTTGGTGAAAGTTATTGGTGAAAAATTGAACATCATGGGGCACAAAATTACACTCGTGAAAGTGATCAGAGTGTAGCTCACAAAAGTGCATACTATATTATTGGCAGAAAGGCACACTAGAGTATTGGCACAAAACAATGTCGAAAAGATATAAAAATATACCCTTGTTTCCAGAAGGACTCAGAAGGACAGCGAGGCAGCAGAGTAGAAAATGCGCAGTTATTTTGGCACCGTCAGCCCTCGCTTTTATACGGTATGAGCAAGGGCCATAGAATCACGCAATAATAAAAACATGTGCCAGAGAACAAAAACGCGTCTCGTCTTCTCTTAACTATATATGCAGCTAAAAAGATATGCAAAAAATTCAACGCGTATTATGCCAGCAAATTCTTTCTAGAAAAGAGATGACTCGCATGGCCTCGTGGTAAGCAATTAGAGCGAATACCATGCGGTAATCTGTATCCGAGATTCGTTTTGAAATTTGACTGACTTTTTGTTCACAAGATAAAGACAGCTTTTAAAGTTTATGACAACGAGGTATGCGTAAACATGTTTTTATACGGGGTCATCCTTGATGCAGCAACATTCTTTGCTGATAAAACAATAATTAGAAATTAAATGATAGATAAGTAAAGTTGCAATGCGAAATATGCCATCGCGTCGTGCATACCCGACTCGGACTGATTTCTCTCCATGCGTCATGAAAGACGTAAAAATCTATTAAACCAAATGAATCTGTCAAATGAAATACACGCATTGATGGTGATGGCAATCGGACCTACGACCTGCTGAGCATATCACCTGCATTTAACTGATTCACGATAACAATTCAAAATAAAAATGACTCTTTCGTGCGACCTTATTTCACATGAGCAGTTTTCAGTCGACTTGCACGCCGACGCATTCATATTTCTCATACAAAAAAGGGAAGCAGAGTTAGAACACATCTCTGACTCAGCATCATCCCGTAACAGGGTTTACATGAAATGCATCCCAAGTAGAGTGACCTAGCAAAGGGGGAGTGTCCAAAGCTCTGCTAGAATACATGGAAGGAGCGAGGGCATTCTGCGGTGGACTGCCGTGCCGGGCCCGTTAGAGTTACTGAATATGGCTCCTTCAAGAGCCAGACTTGCGCCTGTGCCTTCCGGGCGCCGCTCGCTCCGCCATCACTGACTCAAGCGCCACTATTCGCCAAGCGCCATCACGTGGTCAGAAGTGGCTCCTCTGTGCTTCGGAGAAGCCAACCCTTTGCAGGCAACGCCTACACTCGGCCGGTTCCGGCAGTCCAACATTAACGAAATCTGCGCGGTTATTATTCTTTCTGCTGCTTCTTCGATGCGGTTTGCCGAGATACGTGTGCTCTCAGATGCATTTTTTCTTGAACTGTAGAACTAACGGTTGGTTTAGGGGTATAACTTCTCAAAGCGATTCAAACAGACGCCGTAGTGAAGGGCTCCGGATAACATCGATTACCTGGTGCATGTGAACATGCACTGCAGTTACACCGATGTGATACCGCACGCCAGTAGCTCTTTCACCATATGACGGGATGTTGCGCTCCTGTCATAGCTCCAGTTTAAATGGTAAGACGGGGCCGCGAGCAAAATCTTCTACTCGCCTCCGACTCAAGTGACTGCTGCGTCGTGAGAAGCCGTAATTGTAACATGTGATAAGTGTGATAACACCTGACTGCTATTTGCTGAGGAATATGCTATAAACATTGTGAATTAATTGTAAAGCACCAGCTACACTTTGGTGCTGTGCAATCGCTGGGTGATCGCATCTTGTGCAGCAGGTGTTGGCTTATAAATAAATATTGTAATGTCTTCTATAAACAAGAAACAAAAGTATGGTACTGCAAAAGATGCACCATTTAATGTACCCATAATAACTTTATAGGTATAATAGACGCAAAATATATGTAGCCTTAGTCAGCGGGTTGTGTCGGATGCGTGGACATATAACGCATCTAAATTGGTCCATGACGTGTGAAATGTGACCAGCAAGCATTACTGGAGCTATTCGAAGGAACACAGTGGTGCAGCTCGTGCAATGCAAACAACCTAAGTGTGCACGTATTCGCTCGCTTCAAATACATAAATTGAATTCAGGCTTCATGTCTTAAGCACGAGCAATATTTGACGCGACAGCGCTTTTGAATCGCACATTCACATCTTTGACATTTGTTGAGCCCTGATCGCGCACATGCGCGCCAAATACGCCTGCCGCACGGCCGCTCTCGATCGCTATCGAGCCCGTTTGAGTTAAACATTCTCGACTACAATTTTCCCGCTTCCACAGTTAGCGCAAGGTTGACGAAGGCGACGGAGAGATACCATGATATTCTGGCTCGATCGTAAATGGAAGTGCGAAGATCGGAAATTCTGTTAGCGTCGCACCGATGTTTATGTTGGTCACACGCACTGTTTGGAACAATAATTACATACTAGTTGCATCATTGTAAAATCGCCGCTCGTAAACCTGAGCGGCGCAATCAAGTTTTACTAACATGATCAAAAAGTACAAAGAAAGCAACAAAAAAAAAAAAAAAAAACGACGTACTCGCAACGATCTGCGAGCGCGGCTCCTACGCGGACGGAGAGTGGCTTTCCCACATAGCGACGGAGCCCAACACCGCGTACCTTGGGGAACTCTTCTACCTAAACGATGCGCTAGAAAAAAAGTCGCGCAGCTCCATAGTTTCACCGATAGAGATTGAAGAAAGAATTGCCACAGCAATGCAGACCACTGCACGTGTTGTCACCCACGAAAACTGTTGTCTATGATATGGCATGTTGTACGAGCTCTACCATCTTCTCCTCAGCAACTACGTCCCTTCCGCGAATTGGCCATCGTCAGGACGTGTAGCGAGAAGCAGATCGCTGAAGAATTCAGCATGCACCTCTCTGGCTCTGCAACAGCGCTTGTTTCACTGCTTCGATGCGCACCACCTACAGCAGACGCCCGTCTCGATCATCCTTTCACGCTGCAGGAGCTTTGTGTGGCGATGTCAAATTCGCAACATTCCAGTGCACGTGGACCTGATGGCATCACCTATGCTACCCTGCGCCGCCTTGGTCCTCGAGCGTCCGAATAACTTCTGTCGCTGTACAACCTTTCTCGGGCATCTGGAACTGTACCGGCGCGCTGGAAAACAAAGCAAGATCGTGGCATTGCTGAAACCAGGCAAGTCTCCCCGTGATATGCTATCCTACAGACCTGTGGCGCTGGCAAGTTGTGTAGGAAAACTCATGGAATGAATGGTTCTGTTGCACTTAGAATGGTTTCTGGAGAAACAAGGAGTATATCCCGATGCGATGACTGGCTTCCGAAAGGGAAGGTCATCAATCGACTATGTGATCGATTTAGTAACGACTGTTGAACATCAAAAACAGCGCCACTGATTGACGGCTGCAGTTTTCTTGTTCTGCATTACGCCATTCTATATGCTTTTGAAGACTATGGTATTGGCGGCCGTATGCACCAATGAATAGCCGGCTATCTTCAACAAAGAACAATATTCATTTCTAAGCAGACGGTGACACAAAGAAGCATCCAGTCTATCGTGGCGTGCCTCAAGGTGGAGTGCTGAGCCCAACACAACATAATATCCTATTTGTTGGCCTCGTTAAAAACTTAGGAAGCCAAATCTCGGTCTCTGTGTACGCAGATGACATTTCCATTTGGACCACGAGTATAACTCGTTCGCAAGAACAAACGGAGCTACAAAGATCGGTATCGACAACGTCCGCATACCTCAGTAGCTGCGGAATGCAACTGTCACCGACAAAAAATGCAACCCTGGCATTCACGAGAAATCCCATGGCTTGCTACACTGTAGTGATTGATGGGCAGGTCATACCTTCGGTAACTCACCAGAAGTTCCTCGGAGTTATCATTGGCGTGATTTATATTGGTCAAAGCACATCTCTGCGCTAACAAAAAACTAGACAGGTTTGTCCAGGTCATTCGCCGTATGTCTGGAAAATCATGGGGGTCATCGAAATCATCTCTACTACAGCTATACCAGGCACTTTTAGTTGGATACCTCCGTTACAACGCTCCTGCTCTCTCCCGTGTTTGCAAATCTGCAGTACGTATACTCGAGGGTGCTCAAGCTCGTGTCCTCAGAATTTGCCTAGGGGTAACTCGATGTACTTCTACATGGGGCGCTATTGCAGAAGCCCGTGCTTTTAGCTCGCGTTTATCTTCAACACGAACCACTGCGAGTATATCTGAGATTGCTGACTACGCACCGAGGCCATCCACTGGGAGACTTTATTAACACACAGCCAAATGCTGCATACTCAGAAGCTGTGATGTCGCACGGAGATCTGCTACCTTTGACTTATGCACCGCAAGTAATATCCGACATACCTTTCTGGACGATGCCTAAGCCGATCGTGGCAATTTAGATCCCTGGGATGAGAAAGAAGTCAAAAATACCAACTGCCGGACTTGGGCATTTCGCTTCCTCGTATATTGCCTATATGTACGGATATACAGCGCATATTCTTGCTGATGGCTCTGTCACGCAGACCTCCTCATCAGCAGATTTCCCTGTACCTCACATGGTAATCACAAAACACATCAAAATAGCGCATCGGACATCGCCTATTGCCGCTGAGCCGACCGGTGTCCGACAAGCTGCCAGCTACATTTTACAGCAAAGTTCAGCAAAATGGACATTATTTTGCGACTCCAAGACAGCACTTCACGTAATCAGCAGTTACATGAAGCAAGGAACCGCCTACAGTCATCTAGTGTACGACATAATGAATATATTATATTATTATAGTTCGGCCGCGTTTATTTTACTGTATTCGGTTTCCGCCCACAAAGACTATCAGCAGTACTCGGCGCAGACCGCGCCTTATTGTTCGAGAAGCTTCTCGCTTGTAGTATATCGTTCTGTTAAGGTTGCACGCAAGACGCTAACCCTCAAGATTATTCCAGAGCTTGCGCGACGACTAATGATAAGGCTAGAATGTTCGACGCGTGAGTCATAAAAGCCGGCGCGTTCCAACGATGTTCAGTTGATCGACGGCCGACGCTCTGTTCGCCGCTATCAGTGCCAGCGTGTATTGCTTTAATCTTACTTTCTGTTTACCGGCCACAACTTCGGCCTAATAAACAGTTTCATTTTGGACACGTCGCCTGCTGTCTTCGTCGACGTCACAACCACGTGACAATATGAACTGTCGCGTCTCAATCCGGACATACCGTTGCATTACAATGACTTCCCAGTCACTGTGGGATAGCTGATAATGAACAAGCTAACGCAGAAGCGAAAATGGCGCACACTAGCAGCGAAGTCATATCGATTCACTTTCCCCGATATTACATCAACGCCTTGCTGTTTAAGGCTATGAAAACATGTATGGCATGACCACAGAGTGACCCTGATTGTCACCACGAGCCCCTTTACAGACTTGACTCTCGTCGTGCATTTCGACTTCCGTGCCGACTGAGGAGATACCAGGAAACACTACTACATTGACTGCGGCTGGGTGTTGCTCATACACGAAGATACCTGTGCAATATTGGACAGGAGCAAAACCCGAACTGCAGTGTGTGTCACACGTCAGACACTATCACATCTTGTGCGTGTGCTCTCAATACGCGACAGAAAAACAGTCACTAAAGCGACTCACAGATCGTCTGGACTGCCGACCCTTTCCGGAGGAGAGGCTTTTGGGTGCTTGGAAACGTGTAGATCACGCCGACGCAGCTTAAAATGCTTGAAGGAGCACTGATTTTTGGGCTAGTTGGTTTTCCATCTTGTTCACTCAAGCGCACGCAAACAGGGACAAAGGGAGGTGACGACAACACAAGCGCTTACTTCCAACTGAACGTTTATTTTCTAAATAAACGTTCAGTTGGAAGTAAGCGCTTGTGTTGTCACCTCCCTTTGTCCCTGTTTGCGTACGCTAGAGTGAACAAGATTAAAAGGCTTGTTCACATTTCTAAGCGAGACAGGCTGAGATACTCGTCTTTAGAGCATGTGCTAACGGAACTAATGTATAGAGACTTTCGTCCGTCTGCCGACAGCGTGTGCAGGGACTCGCTGTGCCATACCATAGTCACCTCTCATCATGCCTCCCTCTTTCGCTTTCTTTCCCTTATCCCCTTAGCCCGTGAGGAGTAGCAGGCCAGAAACCCGCTTTCCAGGCTGACTTCTCCTCCTCCTTTCCATGAAATATTAACTTCCATTCACCTGCCTCAAAAAAGATGTACACCATCCACGGAAAGACGCTGAGGTCAAAATCGTCTAGCTTCTTCGCCCGATCACGGCCTTTCCCATAAGAAAGTCCTTTCGTTGGTAGGACTCTGCCCGCGTTCTCCGCCGGCGTTTTCCATCGATAGAGCGTTCGCTCACTCACCTTGATAGGTTTTTCCGTCCTCTTGGTGGGTGAATCCACGTTTGCAGTCTCCCTGCACTCGACGTGATGCGCTAGCGTTTAAAGCTATCTGCTTCGCCAGCTTGGAAAAATCGCGCACTATCGACGGACGCCTCATCGGACACAGTTTGTGGGACGCGTCCCAGACACGCGTCCAACTAATGTGACGCTATGTTACCGTAAAGCGGCGCATCACCACCTCACAACAAGCCTCCGCTAAGCCGCGTCCATGTGGGCTTTTTCTATCAGTTTCACGAATTATTATAACACTTGGGACGCTTTAAAACATCAATTCTGACCATACTGTCGCTTTATGCGTTTTTAGTGCGCAGAATAGTTCTGGATTGCTAAAATAGTTGAGGGACTATTTGCTGTGCTCACACAGCCCTGATTGGACGAGAGATCTCCACCTTTGACAGCACTGCCAACAGCTTGTGAAACGGAGTATAGGCACAGGGATGACACGGCGCGCGATATTATGGAAGCACTTTTCATTAGGAACGCTGTGGAGAGTTGTGTCAGCTCCCCTTCAGTGGCGTTATCGAGAACCGAAATCGGTTTTCTGGAGGCGGGGTAGATAGATGCTCATTGGCTTTTTTTTTTGTTTTTGTTTTTTTTCTCTTGTCCTATCTTGTTGCTGCCTACCTGGTGTTAAGACGTTAAAACTGTTTACCAGTCCTTGTTTCTTTGTTTGTTTGTTTTTTTTACATTTTCTTGCCTTTGCGCATGTTGGCAAGGTTCCCACGTGGCTGCGACTGCGCAGTTCGTTTCGGTGACTTCTCTTTATGTTTTCTTTTTATGCTTCTTCTAATAAACTTTCCAGTTGCGAGTAAGCGATCGTTGTGTCCACTTCATCCTGTCATTTGCGCTGGTTTAAATAATATGAAACTACATCAACTAGCCCAGCTGTCGACCAAATCTTTTGTGTTCATTTTCTCAGAACTTATATTTCTGGTATTTTTCCGTAGGCGAACAGTCATAACTCTTTTGCTAATAAACATTTTTGATGAAAACTTGGCACGCTTCCTTATCACCTTATTAGGTGTGCAATGAACCTCAATAAGCAAAATCGTGCTAAAAGATTTAATATGGCTGCCTGTTATACGAAGGTGCCTCTAGTGCAAGTCCATACTTTTTTGGTTATTTTTTCACAAGGTTTTAGTATTCATCACATCTCATTTGTTCTGGTTCATTGCACAGGCCAAAGGCTTTTTCATGTCGCCGAAAAAAAATAAATCTTTTTTATTGAATGGAATTTGAGTTAGGAGTGTACGCGTAAGGCCCACTTTTACTGACATTTTTATTTATGAAAAATTTACGAAAAATAGGACTTTCTTCAAAATGCTCGCATGAGCCTAAAAAGATGCGTTTTATGTTGTAGGCTAATAATCTTTAAAATTTTTTTGCGACACTTGGCCTCATACCTTAAAAGAACTGCTTCTAAAATTGTAAAGAAGTAAAGTGCGGGATTGGGCTAGTTGGTATTCCATTATTAAACTGCTCAGCGCAAAAATTAGACACATTTTTGTTTTGCTCTGCCCAAAGGATAAACACAATTTGTGCGCTGAGCCGTTTATTAATCTAAAATTGTCTTTTCTTTTATATCTACAATATTGCCACGCGCGTTTCTTATTTTCGCGTTTGCTGTATTCGGTTTCCGCCCACAAAGACTGTCAGTAACGCTCGGCGCAGACCACGCCTGAGCATTCGAGAAGCTTCGCGATTATTGCAGATTATTTTGTTAAGATTGCGCGCAAGACGCGACCACTCGAGATTATTCCAGAGCTTGCGCGATGACCACTGATAAGGCTAGAATGTTCGACGCGTGATGCATAAAAGCCGGCGCGCTCCAACGATGTTGAGTTCATCGACGGCCGACGCTACGTTCGCCGCTATCAGTCACAGTGCTTATTGCTGTATTCTGACTTTCCGTTTACCGGCCACAAGTTCGGCCTAATAAAGAGTTTCTTATTTGAAACGCCGACTGTTACCTTCGTCGACGTCACGACCACGTGACAATATTGCGCGAATCTACAAATTTTCTGTGCTTTCTGTATAATTCGTCCTTTGAGAGCCACTGCACTCTCCATGTCCACCGGTCATTCCATTTCATTAAAGAGAAAGGCCTAAAAGAAATGAGAGATACCACGCTGCGTGCTGTCAAATGCCCGCGGTGATAGTGACCCATGTTCGCAAGTGTCGGCTCACTGCTCATGCTCATTTATTGAATAGACATGCCGGCACTCTGTCCAACTGGCACTGCCGGTGAGCGTTTACTCGCAGCTCTAGCTTCATTCACAGACTATTTGCGCAGCATCTTTCGCCGCAAGGCATTCCTGTGAGGTTGCCTTGTATTCGCAAAGGCTGTCTCTAATAGAAGTAACAGTAGCGCACGAAGGCAATTCAGCTGCCGCGTTGATGGCCACTGTAAAAATAGAAAAAAAAACAGGGAAAGGGATGAAGGTAACTTGCCATTTTCGCAGTAAAACAACTATCGGCACTACTGTCTTCATATTGATATTTGATGGCGGAGAAAAGGTGACATGTAATATTTATGACATGATTGGAAAATGTAGTTTAAGGTTATTCATAATTTGGCAAAGTTAGTGCATGACAGGAATACAATGTTTTAGACTTTAAGGCTCGTTCATTCTTTTCCATAATGTGTCGGCGATAACGATGTGGAAAGATTTTATTTTTAATTTAATATTAGAAAATACAGATGTTATTCTGCGCTTGTAGTGTTAAGTATTTGGTGAGGTTGTTGTAGTTAGGTTATTTATCTAGCTTAGTCCGGCAAAACTTGAATCAATTCACTGAAACACAGTACGTGTTATACTATGCTATACATGGCTATGCTATGCATTGTTTCGCCTGCTGGATGCAAAACGAGAACATGAGATAGATGATTGCACATGAGAGCCGGGCCCTTAATCTGCGGCGCATTCAAAGTGTTGGAAGACTACGACAATATCGCCCACATGCTAACACCCCGAAATTCGCAAAACTGGCAAAAGAAATATGTACCCACGAAAAAATGTTCATCCAGGGTACAATGTTTCCACGTGTGCTCTCCTAATTCACAATGACACAGTACGACAGTGCTGAGTAAGAACATGCGTGGTAGACGGTGTGATGCGCCATTTTCTCTTCCCCACTTCCCCTCCGGAACATTGTGAGCAGGACACCATGCTGCTTACAATTGTCGCACAACGCACCGCCACAATGTGAATGCGTGCGGCGATATGCTACTACACCCTCTAAGTCTTCGCAGACTGAACCTCGTGCTGAAGAACAAACCGTTCCATCAAGGCACGCTGTTTTTTAGAGTATTTGCATATTCAGCAAGACTGCCTACAATTTCTCTACAAAGCGGCCGTTGAGTCATCTACTGTCTACGACCCACGCTTCCCCGCCCCCCCATTATTGGCTTATTTTTCTAAGATTCCCCATTCTTCGAAATGGCTGCTGGAGGAAACTCCCGCGCATCTATATATATATATATATATATATATATATATATATATATATATATATATATATATATATATATATATATATATATATATATATATATTGTATGTGTGTGTTTGTGTTTGTTTGTGTCTGTCTGTGTATACGACCCAGGGACACACGTGGGTGTAATCTTACACCCACGTGGTACTTTAGATATACTACTTACACCCACGTGTTACACACGTGGGTGTAAGTAGTATATCTAAAGAGCAGTTATTTCAAATTAACCCTTAAATGTCTAAAAAAGTGGAGTACACCATACGCTATATGCATACGTGCCAACTATCCGGATTCGCACGGGGCAATCCCGATTTCAGACAAATCTTCTGATTGTGCGATCACGGCCATGAATCTCTGGATAAACTGCCTCAACCCAACTACGAAAAAAAAAGCTAGAGAAAAGGATTAGCGATAAAAAGAGAACAACTTATTTTATGTCACAACAATGAGAAAAAAACGTCCACGCAGCTCGAAAGGTTCTCTGGCGAGTGCTGTTTGCTGTCGTCCGCCGGGATCGCCTCCCTTCAGCAGCAACACACAAACACGCCCACGTCTCAACCACTGACACAAAAGGCAACGTCCCCCCGTTTTATGGCCCAGTTAGTATAGGGCACAGAAACGCGGAGAGGCTGTCCCCCCTCGGTGTAATCGTGGCTACGGTGCTCGACTGCTGCCCCGAAGGTCAGGGGTTCGATGTAGACTGCGGCGGGAGCATTTCGATGGCACCGAAATGGTAGAGGCCCTTGCAATGGCGTAGCCAGAATTTTTTTTCCGAGGGGGCTCGCATGTCTTCGGTATATATATATATATATATATATATATATATATATATATATATATATATATATATATATATATATATATATATATATATATATATAGATATATATATATATATATTGTCATGATCAAGAACGACGCTGGGTTTCTGGGCGCGCGGGCAGCTAGAGCGAGGCAGAGGAAGAAGAAGGGCAGATAAAGAACAGCCGGCCCGTAGCAAGGGCGTTGTCTCTTGTCTGATTCCTTACAATGGCGCAGCTGATTCCTTACAATGTCTGATTCCTTACAATGGTGTACCGAGGTCGAAGCTCGAGAAAGCCATCTCCTCGAGGCTGAAACTGCGAGCTTCAGCTCACCGGCAGACATCCGCGCAGCTAGGCCTGGCACAAACACCGGACTAAAGCCCTGCTGTGTCTCTGCCTCGGCATCTGACGCCAGCACATCCACGCCAATGGCCGAGAGCGTTCCGCATTCATATCGATCGGAAAAGCTTCACCCATGCTCAACATTGCTTGAGAACTTGGAGGCACCGGCCCACGTCGTAATGGACGTGCTACCACCTAAGGAGACAGGCCTGTCCACGCATTCCACTAACATCCTCTCTGACCAGACGGAAGTGGATCTACGTGCGACGCATTCACTGGCCGAAGATAAAACCCTTAATCACTTGCTAAGAGACGACTTTTCACTAGACGCCAAGGTCTGTGAGAAGTCTGAGACCGCGCAGTACAAGCCTCATCCTATTGGGACGGCTTCCGACAAGGATCTCCCGCATGTGCGCAGAGCAGCTTCAGGAGCGTTAGGGAGCCCCACAGCGACAACTTCGCAAAAACACAAGCCGTATCGCAGATCAGCGCGGGAACCTGACTCCATGTTGACGCAGACATCTAGTAGGACACCCAAACGCCGGACGGCCCGCCGCAAAATGCGCAGACGGCCATGTTTGGTGCTGCATGTTGTGTCGCCTGATCCACCGTTGCCTACCCTGTCCCAAGGGTGGCGGGACAAGGGCCAGCGTCGCGCGATGGACCGGCGACGATGCCGCTACAGTAACAGCCGCCCGCCTGAACCATCACCGAGAATATTCCTTGCCAAGCCGCATGTCATAGAACAACTACCACGAAACTGCGAAATCCTTCCACCAGGGGAGAACCAGACAGCTTTCCCTGCCAAGTCACAGAGTGGCCGAGGTCGTAGACCACCACGACACAGCCAATGCCGTCCCCCAGAGTCGTCATTGACAAAGGTACCAACCAAGGCCCAGCATCTACAGCGACACAGCGAACGACCACGGCGACATAGCCAGTGGCGGCCACCGGAACCACCTTCGACAAATTGCCAGGCGAAGTTCCAGGGAGGCCGACTTCGGCCACTGAGAAACAGCCAGTGCCGGCCACCGGAGATATTGTTGGCAGAAGCGCGCTCGCAGTCATGGCCGAGTGTCATGATCAAGAACGACGCTGGGTTTCTGGGCGCGCGGGCAGCTAGAGCGAGGCAGAGGAAGAAGAAGGGCAGATAAAGAACAGCCGGCCCGTAGCAAGGGCGTTGTCTCTTGTCTGATTCCTTACACTATATATATATATATATATATATATATATATATATATATATATATATATATATATATATATATATATATATATATATACCGAAGAAACGGATAAACCGAAACGGAAACGGATAAATAAATATATATATATATATATATATATTGTAATGAAGAGGAAGTACATCGGTGCACGGACAGCAGCATCGAGTGTGCAGCAGTGGCTCGAGCCAGCGGACTATGCTCGGAACTGTGCGTGATCAGCCAACCGCTCTAGTGCAATAAATCACCTTTATATTTGGTGGAGCCGTGCTGGGTAACGCTTCCCTCTACCATCCTGGAACTCCGTTCTCGGAAGCTACCATCTACCATGCCGGACGCAGACCAGCAGACGCTTCCTTCGCCACCCGTCACCTGCGCTGGCAGTGTTCTACTGAGAGAGCCTCCAATCTTCAGCGGAACCGACGACAACGACGTTGAAGATTGGCTGTCGACGTACGACCGGGTGAGCGCTCTAAACAAGTGGAACGACGCGGAGAAGCTAACGCGCGTATCGTTCTACCTCGCGGGTGTTGCCAGTCTATGGTTCAGGAACCATGAGGGAGACGTCCGAACGTGGTCGCTGTTCAAGACGTCCATCACAGCAGTATTTGATCAACCGGCCGTCAGAAAACTCCGAGCCGAGCAGCGCTCGCGTGCACAGGACACGGGTGAAACGTTCACCAGTTACGTAGAAGACGTTGTCGATCTGTGCAGACGCGTCAACGCTGACATGACGGAAACGGATAAAATAAAGCACATCATGAAAGGCATTGATGATGATGCCATTCAGATGTTGCTGGCGAAGAACCCGACCACCATTTCTGACGACATTACCAGCTTGTGCCAGAGCTATGACGAATTACGCAAGCAGCGAGCTCTGACAAGGTGAGTTACATCACCCAATGTGGCGTCACTCTCTAGCCTGACCATCGGCCCCGAACAAGTGCCGCTAATAATGTAAATCAAGGCCTTTGTCCGCGAAGAAGTCGCAAGGCAGCTCTCCCTGGTGCCCTTTACCCAAGAGCCTACCACAACTCTTCCGTCATCCATCCGCGACGTCATCCAAGGAGAGGTCGCTGTGGCGCTTCCAGCTGCCCGCGAGCAAAATGTTGTGGCTGCCCCACTTACATATGCTGCGGTAGCTTCCATGCCCGCCCGCAAAGGGCCAGTCCCACCTGTCCAGCGTCCTGTGAGTCATCCTCCTCCTCCGGCTTCCTGGTCCAGCAGTGCCACCGCCAACCCGTGGCGCACGCTCGACAATCGCCCTATTTGCTTCGCATGTAGGTATCCCGGACACGTCACCAGGCATTGCCGCCGCCGGGTTCAAGCCTTCGATGACAACCAACGAGCGTCTTACTTCTCACTTGACTCTAACGCGCATTACGCTCCCTCCGCCGCACCGGAACCTCGCTACCAAACTGATCGTCGCCCGCGATTTGAACATCTCCGCTCGCCTTCCCCGCGTCGCCGATCGCTTTCGCCGATGCGTCGACGGCCCACACCTACCGACGAGAGAAACTAGGCGACGCAGTTCCCGAGGCAAGAACTGCGCAACTTTCGGTTTGCCCAAGTCCTCGTTTTTCACCTACCAATGTCATTGATGTATTAGTCGAAGATGTCGCTACAGTCGCTCTTGTCAATACCGGTGCTGCTGTCTCTGTTATCGATGCCGGATTTTGCCGCTCACTTCGTAAAGTAACGACGCCTATTTTCGGATTGTCGATTCGTACAGCAAGTGCTCAGCCCATTCAACCGACCGCAGCGTGTACAGCCCGTGTGACCATTCAAAACATTGTGTACACGATATAATTTATTGTGCTTCCATCGTGCTCCCACGCCATTATCTTAGGATGGGACTTTCTGTCGCGCCACAACGCCGTAATTGAATGTGCTCGAGCCGAGGTTGAATTCTCCTCCCTCGCCGACTTAGCCTCTGTCGACACGCAATCTTCCGCTAAGCTTGTCGTGAAGGAAGACACCTATATCGCACCGCGCTCTTCGGCATTTGTACGAGTCTCGTGCAGTGCCATATCCGACGGGACGGTCTTATTCGTGTCATCTCAAAACTTTGTTACCAGAAGAGCCCTTCCGTTGCCTGTTGCTGCTCTTGATTTTGCCGCAGGGTTCGGCACAATGCCGATTTACAACCATCTTTCGCCACCGCTGTCATTGCTTCGTCTCGAGTGCCTTGGTCACGTCGAGGTGGTCGACTCTACACGAGTTGTCTCCGTCCCCGACGAGGTATCTTCTACAGCCGTATATAAACTGGGTGACATCTCCGTGCCTGATCCAGCGTCTACGGATGTATTCAGCCCATTCATTGCCGAAGATTTGACGCCTTCGCAGCGACCTCAGCTCCTTACCATGTTTCAGCACTTCCGTCAATCTTTCGACATTGCCCAAACATCACTAGGCCGTGCATTAACAGTTGAACACCACATCGACACTGGCTCTCACTCACCGCTGCGGCAACGACCATATCGCGTGTCCTCTACAGAGCGTCGGGTTATTGCAGACCATGTCGACATGCTCCGCCGAGGCGTCATCCGCCCTTCACAGTGCCCGTGGGCTTCTCCGGTGGTACTCGTCACAAACAAAGACGGGTCCATCCGCTTCTGTGTCGATTTTTGGAGATTGAAGAAGATCACGCTGAAGGATGTCTATCCACTGCCGTGCATTGACGACGCTCTTGGCTGTTTGCAGGCTGCCGAATTCTTTTCCTCGTTAGACTTGCGGTCGGGCTACTGGCAGGTGCCAATGGCCGAGGCCTATCGCCCCAGGACCGCTTTTGTAACCCCAGATGGCTTGTATGAATTTACCGTCATGCCTTTCGGACTGTGCAACGCGCCTGCTACGTTCGAAAGAATGATGGACAACGTTCTGCGTGGCCTTAAATGGAAGATCTGCCTCTGTTATCTCAATGACATCGTGGTTTTTGCCCCTGATTTCCCAACACACTTGCGCCGACTTCAGCACGTGCTTACTTGCTTGACTAACGCCGGTTTACAATTAAATCTCAAGAAATGTCGATTTGCTGTACGTCAGCTCACGATTCTAGGACACGTTGTGTCCAAGGACGGCATTCTGCCTGATCCTGACAAACTGCGTGCCGTTACTGAGTTTCCTTAGCCCACTACCATCAAAGAACTTCGCAGTTTCATTGGCCTATGTTCATACTTCCGGCGATTCGTTCGAAACTTTGCGTCGGTTATATCACCTCTCACGCAACTCCTTGGTGGCACTCAAGACATTTCATCGTGGTCCCCAGCCTGCGACGAGGCTTTCACCACCTTGCGACGTCTTCTAGCGACGCCCCCCATTCTGCGCCATTTTGACCCTCAAGCTCCCACTGAGGTCCATACCGACGCAAGCGGTGTAGGCCTGGGTGCTGTGCTCGCACAGCATCAACCTTGCCACACAGAATACGTCGTGGCATACGCAAGTCGCACCCTCACAAAGGCCGAGAGCAACTACAGCGTTACAGAGAAGGAGTGTTTGGCCATTGTGTGCGCGCTTGGCAAGTTTCGCCCATATTTACATGGCTGTTCTTTTGACGTCGTCACCGACCACCATGCACTGTGTTGGCTTTCTACGTTGAAAGACCCGTCTGGCCGTCTTGCTCGCTGGGCCTTGAAGATCGAAGAGTACGACATACGCGTGGTTTATCGTTCAGGGCGGAAACATTCTGACGCCGACGCGCTTTCTCGCTCACCTCTTTCCCAGAAAGCCGCTGATGACGCTGCGTGTGAGCTCACGTTGTCCTCTCTTGATTTCGACAATATGGCTGCGGAACAACGCAATGACCACTGCACAGCATCTCTCCTCGACCTTCTCTCGGATACCTCTAAAGTCCCACCATCGCGAACGCTCCGGCGCCAAGTTACGCATTTTGCGATTCGTGACCAGCTGCTCTATCGTCGCAACTATGCTCCAGAGGGGCGCACATGGGTGCTTGTCGTCCCGCGAGCCTTGAGGTCACAGATCTGCTCCTCTTTTCATACTGACCCACAGTGTGGCCACGCAGGAGTCTTCAAGACGTATGAAAGACTTCGACACCGATACTACTCGCGTGGCATGTATACCTTCGTTCGCAACTTCGTCCGCTCTTGCCGTGAATGCCAGCGCCGCAAGTCTCCCCCCGCACATCTTAGCTGGGGAACTACAACCATTACCATGCCCGTCCCGACCCTTCGATCGTGTCGGTATCGATATTTATGGGCCACTTCCCTTGACTCCTGCCGGAAACCGGTGGATAATAGTGGCAGTAGACCACTTAACACGCTACGCCGAGACTGCTGCTCTCCAGACTGCTACAGCACAAGAGGTCGCCACCTTCATACTGCACCGTTTTGTGCTGTGTCACGGAGGTCCTCAGGAATTGCTCAGGGACCGAGGCCGCGCCTTCTTATCAGAGGTAATCGAAAGATTGCTTGCTGAATGCACTACTGTTCATCGCACATGCACCGCTTACCATCCGCAGGCCAATGGCACTACAGAGCGAGTTAATCGAACTCTTGGTGACATGCTCGTTATGTATGTCACACCTGATCACTCTAATTAGGACCTAGTTCTTCCGTTCATAACCTACGCCTAGAATACCGCGACGCAAGCAACAACTGGTTTTCCTCCCTTTTACCTCCTTTACGGCCGTCACCCTTCGCACACGATTGACACCATTCTGCCCTATCGACCGGACGCGTCCGAGTGCCCGCCTATCTTGTACGCCGCCAGGCACGCGGAAGAATGTCGCGAGCTGGCCCGCCGCTTTACCTCAGACGACCAGAACCGTCAAAAAGCAATGGACGATGCCCACAACTCGACTCCTGCTTTTCAACCGGGTACCCTCGTCTCGCTGTCACTCCCGCATCGCACACCAGGCCTCTCATCCAAACTTCTTCCGAAGTACGATGGGCCTTACCGCGTTCTCGAACAGACTTCCCCGGTCAACTACCTCATTGAGCCTCTCACACCACCTTCTGATATGCGACGTCGTAACCGCGAGGTCGTCCACGTTCAAAGGCTCAAGCCGTATTACGGTTCCACAGGCCCTGCAGACGACTAAGTCACCAGGATGGCTCCTTCTTCTCCGGGGGGGCCAATTGTAATGAAGAGGAAGTACATCGGCGCATGGACAGCAGCATCGAGTGTGCAGCAGTGGCTCGAGCCAGCGGACTGTGCTCGGAACTGTGCGTGATCAGCCAAAAGCTCTAGTGCAATAAATCACCTTTATAATGTATATATATATATATATATATATATATATATATATATATATATATATATATATATATATATATATATATATATATATATATATATATATATATATATATATGCTCACGTGAAGTGGACGAACGAACGAAAAACGATGCTTTATTGCCAACGTTGAGGCCGGGGACCGGCCTTCGTCAGGGCATACATGCCCTGACGTGTATGCTCTGACGAAGGCCGGTCGCCGGCCGCAACATTGGCAATGAAGCATCGTTTTTCGTTCGTTCGTCCACTTCACTTGAGCACCTATAATACTACCGAATCCAGGAAGACCGTCTATATATATATATATATATATATATATATATATATATATATATATATATATATATATATATATATATATATATATATATATATGGGTCCGCTCTATGCACGGCTGCTGCAGAAGGCAAGACGACCAGCTCGAAAGTGAAAAAAAATTACTTTGTCAATGATTACCAAGCTAGTAGCTACTAAATAAAACGGTTCAACGATGTTTGTCGCAAAAGATGTCACCCCTTTTTCATCACTCCAGTGTCTCAAAACCAATGTTTTTTCATTCCTTAAGCATCATTATATCCTATATATGCAACGACAACCAGTTGATTATTTTCCCCCGTATTCTGCATGATTGCACACAACTACTATACCAGAATTGAAATTACGCACTTGACAGTTTTTGTGTTAAAAATTTCTAAAGATGCAGATTTCTAAAGATGCAATGTAGGTCACTGTGATAGAAAATTCACCAAAATGGTTACATTAGTTAGATTTTGATAAAGATAGTGCAGTTAAAAGAACACGTAATTTGGAAGAAAGTGATATACCTGTTATGTGAGTACCGTTTTTAGGTACCGAGAAAACAGTTCTTGAACATAGCCAAAAATGCAGGGAGCGTATAAAGCTTACCCTAGGGTCACGTCAAGAAAACATTTAGAAAGCATAAATTTATTATTGCAGATCTAAAATATAGTAGAAAATATTACAGAAATTTCAAACCTGGCTATGTCTTACTGCGCATTTGCTAGTTCGTATTTTTCCTCGCGTGTTTACAGCTTCATCTACATAATCAGTCGAGTAGTAGTTCCATGACAGGCTAATTGATTAAAACCTGTTGAAAATGAGGATTGCATCAATTTTGCATAGTGTGTGCGCAATTTTATTATGCGCAATATTTCTCATTTTTGGAATAAGCTCGCCCGCGAAATCTGCCCGCTTACTATTGCAGAAACCAATAAAGATTAGCGTTATGTCCAGCAGACTTACATACATGTATGAGCTGCGTCACATAGAAAGTGATCAGGTTTGCCTTTTGGTAGTGCGTATTGCAGCGCGAAACTACATAATATTGTCTACCCACGAGAGAGTTGTACCTGCCTTTCCACGTTACATTTAACTAAAATATACTGTTACGCTTGCATATTAGAAAGCGCTACTAACGAGATTAGAAAAAAAAATTGCAAGAAAAAAAGCATTCACACGGATTACCGCACTTAATAATGCGTGTGTCATTTAATTAATATTAGTATGGAGTGCCGGTGAGCGAAATTATGGCCCGATTCCTTGACCGCAAAACCGTGACTTCAACAAGGAAATAAATGTAAAATGGCCTTTCGACTTAGAATGCCGCTTGATGGTACTTAGATGGTGCGACGTTTTGCGAATGAGCCCCTGATATACTTCGTCGTTTAGAAAGTTGTACAGACCTCCATTCACGCGCTTGATGAGGTATCAACTTTTTACGTAAACTCTGTGACGACCTGTTCTCCCCAAAAATTACGCTATTTGCCGGGCTCCTCTTATCAGAGGCAAGAGTGACGGCTGAGTTCCTCACGTCTCCGTCGTCTAAAGAGACGTATGCATCCTCCAACTGCGATTTTCTTACGGGAACGGAGCAATGTCTTTGTTCCCAGCCAGCGCGGCACACTGAATTTCATCGTTTTAGATAAAAAGACAGTAGTCTCTATCCAAAATGACTGCCCGCTGGCCGTACAGGTGCCAGAGAATGAAATTTTGCCGGTAAGCCGTCAGAGTTAGCCCTCCCCCCCCCCCCCCCTCCCCTCCAGTTGGTCCTTCTACTAGCACGATATAATCATTTTGTGTTGAAGACGTCCCCGCGAGAACGGTGTCTCTTGTCCCCCCGTTTTTTGCGCTGTTTTTATATGAAGTATTGAGAACACCGTCTTCATTATGAGCGTCCGGCTAGTTAGTCAACAAGGGTTACTCCTTCGTGGTATCACGGCTCAGCTTAAAGGGGCCCTGCTACACTTTTTGAGCATGGTCAGAAAACGCTGCCGATTGGTAGTCGAGGCTCCCGAGAACACGCGAGCCAAATATTATAGCGCAGCACGCGGCCTGGAATTCACAATAAATTCTCAAAGTCAGCTAAAAATTGCTTTCTCTTCTCTCGAGAAATGACGTTGCAAGCTCAAAAA
Organism: Rhipicephalus appendiculatus; assembly: GCA_030522465.1. Lineage (NCBI taxonomy): Eukaryota > Metazoa > Arthropoda > Arachnida > Ixodida > Ixodidae > Rhipicephalus > Rhipicephalus appendiculatus. The sequence continues at coordinate 31,009 of JALIZH010020132.1, forward strand.
TCACTCGTCACCGCCATTGTAACAGCCATTGGCTGATATTTGAGCATGGCCCGCTCGGTCGTTACTAAAGCCGCCGCGGGAGGCCCGCGACTTGTCCACGCGTGCGCGCGTGATCGCACTGCAAAGCGGGCATATTCGAAGAAAAAAAAAAGAGAAAAAGTGCTCGAGGTCACGAGGCACGCGTGACGTATTTTCTTCCCCCGTGCCATCCCTCCCTGCTTAGCTTCCAGCGCTTTCGTCGGGACGAGAGAAGAGAGAATGCAATTGCAGTGTGCGACAAATCTTTGTAACTGCTCTTGTACTGAACGGATTCTAAAAATTTTTGCGGCAGTGAATTCGTGAGGCAATAAGCTCCTTTAGTGAATTCACTCCATGGCTACTTAGAAAAGTGTTGCAGGGCCCCTTTAAAAGAGCGAAGCCCCCCTTAATCAGCGTGTCACTGTGTGGCAAAATGGCAGTCCATCGTACTGCGCCACTGTTGCCAGGGCATTTCTGACGGTATGATGCACGCCCAGCCAGATACAGGGCCGCCAGGTATCAGCAATGTTCACACCGAATCGCCTTTTCAACTGCGAAAAGTAACTTTAGAAAAAAATGCTGGTTGATTTTTCGGCGCAAGTAGCGCTTTTTGGGAGGCGATGCGTGACAGTACGAAAAAATTTCGATGGGGGCTGAAGCCCCATAAGCTCTCCACCCCCTCCTAGCTACGCCTCTGGGCCCTTGTACTGTGTGATGTCAGCGCACGTTAAAGAACACCGCATGGTCAAAATTTCAGGAGCCCTCTTCTATGGCGTCCCCCCATAATTGTATCGTGGTTTTGGTACATTAAGTCCCAAGTATTATTATTAATAGTGGAAAGGATGGAACACCTCTAGAATAACAATGTTCCAATCAGGCATCCGGCCATCTTCAAATATTCCAAGGCGTCGGTCGCAGAGGCCGCATGCTGGACAATCTTGTCGACCGATCAAGGTGTGACCCGAAACATTTCTTTACGATGCCGCCCCGTTACTTGTGGTCAGACCCCAATGGCAGAAGTAATTTGGTTGGTACGTATGTATATAACTGAATAAGCCAATCTTATTCAGGTCCATACCTGCGAGAGTATATAGGTTTGAATCATTTATTGGTATTTCTCTTCTCACAAAATTTTGTTCAGTGTAGCTGCGTTTTGTAGCAGTGGAAGAGAAAGACTGGAATTTCTTTTCTCCTTTTAGTAGCGACATTTTTTTTTACTTTCTAGTTTTGAAGTTTCCTTGTGTTAATTAGATTTTGTCTTCCTTCCACTTCATCCAGTTTCTGTTTCTGAATTTTTAGGATAAAAATTAATATTCTTCCATAACGACCCAAACATTTTATTTTCTAGAGATAATATAAGCCTGGGCTGGGCACTGATGCTGTACGATGTATTATGATTGGCTTCGACAGTTTCATATTGAGTAGCTATCGCCATACACTGTATAACTTTAGTTAGAAAAATGTTTCTGCGCATAAAGACTTACCTGCCATTAGCACAAAAATGAGAAGTCCGTATACGGGTGACATTTTTCAAGGACCTGAAAAATGGCTGCAAAAGAAATGTCCAACAATCAGTGGGGAGTACAGAAAGAGAACTTCTTCGACCATTGAGTAGGCTACAAGGATCACTGTGGTGATACCTCGCTATGAGTTTTGAATACTCCCATTCATGAAGCACTGTATTGACTACCTGGAAGCATAAGCAGCCAAACGCTATGGAGCGGAAGCATGGTCACGAATGCCTCTCCTTAAGCGGAAGATGTTAAAGGGGTACTGACACGAAATTTCGCGGCCGAGATAGACGGCGGGATGGATTCCCGTGAGAATGCGCATATCATTTGCAAAATATCAACAGCGAACATAGCTTGCAAGATATTTTTAATTAATTTTGAAGTTTGCGTGCACGATCGAGCACCGCCCCCTCAAAGGGAAGGGAACCCATGGGGACCCCCTACTTCCCTCACGTCACCCCGCCGCAGTCAATACAATTTATGATGACGTCATAGCCGCCATTTTTCTTATTGCCGCGTTTGCTCCGGCAGACTATTACGCAGCGGCTCCTCGCGAGTCCATGGTCGTGGTGCACGTGTTGAAAATGTTGTGTTTGCCGACATTGTTGCCCCGTTTCCTATTCGAACGGACTTCTTTATGCGTACCGTGCAGAAGTGCGTCACAATTGTGTGTGCTGACGCAGCCGAGCATTGCACCCGCTAGGTGGTGATAGTTGCACCCGGCGGCTTGTCGTTTTGAGAGCTCTCTGAAACTGAAACTGAGACTGGTCGGTAATGAGGAGCCGACAATTAATTATCTGTCGTGCGCCACAGCAAACGATGTGCTGTGTTATGACCAACAGGCTTCTAGCAACACACTGCAGCAAAAAAAAAAAACGCGAGACCAAATTGTTGTGTCAGTGCACCTTTAAAACTGGCTGGCTCTGCCACTGTTGAGAGAAGATTAAGCAAGAAAAAATGGCAACCGGCAAAGCAGAATGTTTGGATATGACACTGACAAAATTATTGCACATCGTCGCCAGGGTATGCCCCACCACACCACACTGTCTATCTGGACGTGACTACTTCCTGTCATGGTGTCAGGCAAGTCTTCTGTTTGCCAGTGTAGGTGCCCACGAGGCAACATCACTGTGGTGTCCGCACGTAGCGTGACGCCACCTCCTGAAGGAGGCGGCAATGCCCGCTGTGAAACCGTTGACTTCACGATGTTCCGTCTGCGCTGGCGTTGAAAGAGCGCAGGATGTTCGCTGGCGTTTACAAGGGAAATCTGATGCTGCCCTGTATGTGGATTTCGAACGTTATTTTTTTTTTTGAAACTGACAAGTATTGCTCATTTTAAGGTGATAATTAAAGCATATGTGAAAGTACGTGTGCGGCAGCAGTGTAAAGAAACACGAAGAGAAGCGCATAAACATTCTATATTTTTCAATGTTTTTGTGCTGTAACCTGCACATGTAATGCAGTTCTGTACAGAGCATTGTCAACGAAATAGTACCGCAATTTTAGAATTTTTGGCTCGTTTTACGGGTGTCTTGTTTTCCTTCTAGCCAACAGCGCCCCGGTGAACTCGCTTATACAGCCAACATGGATTTGCCTAATATACCCAGGTAACTCCGTGGGCTTTGCACTTGATGTCACTCAAAGACCGCCAACTGGAGTTGGAGGATTTCAGCGCAATATCGTACAGCGCACCCTTTAACGAACATAGCACAACGCTTTCAAAAGGCATACCAAAGACAATTTTACAAAGAACTAGGATCATTGTTGCTGACCTGCTGTGCTGCACCAGAATTCACAACTTGGCGCGTAAGATGCCGTACTTCGATGAGCGCTCCTAAAGACCGCTACCATGTTTAAAGTATTTCTGACTTGCTTTCTATTTTTTTCTGTTTTTATACGTCGCTTTACCCGTGTTACGCCAAGCGAAGACAGCATACGACATCCCGGACCCCTAAAGTGCGCCGCACTAATCTCCTCACGAGAAGAAGTGTTATCCTTGGCGCGAGCGCGCTATCCTTTGCCTGCGTTGCGTCAAACGATGACAGCATTCGACAGCATACATCATACGAGAACATACGACAGCCTGGGCCCTAAAGCGCTCCACTGTTAGAAATCACGTCAGTCTGTTCCCCAATTTCTAAAGGCCACTTCTATAATGCCGATATTTCTTGCACTTGATGTGCCTATCTGTTCGAGAGATATTATATAGTTTGAGACGCTTGCAGTATACTCCTTACCAAAAGGATACCCATATCTTGGTTTTGTTTGTTTATTATGTGACAACTTTCCAGGCCTGCGAAAGAAAAATGCGTTTGTGAAAACGTAGCATCTGACGACGTTCACGCGTTTGACAATTCCTCATCACCTAAACACTGCAAGTTCTCTTGAACCTCTGCTATGTTTGAATTCTACCTTGTGATAGAAATGTGAGCCATTTTCTCTAGGTATATTGCTCTGCGTATGCTGTTAATGAAGTGGATGATATCTAGAGCCTAATAAGTAATGCCATCACTGCAAAAGTGGCATCGTAGCGTTAGCGATGAACACGCCGCGGTGGGAAGCCTGTTCTGATAACGAACAAAATTCGTTTCACATACTTCCCGATGTCAGGGTGTAGAGGCGATTTTTTGTCGATCACAGTATCCTGCCCACGCGAACGTCGTTGGTTGATTCTATCGTAGCCCTTCGTCAAATGTAGGTATCTTAACGTATTTGCATATATTCATGCATCATCACTTGAGAGGGACTAGATTAATAGACAGTTATAGTATAGCGTTAGCGTGATAGCGGGATTAAGGGAATAGCGTTAACGTGCCGCAAACGTTCGTTTCGGACAGCGCGTTATAGTTTAGCGGGATAGCGTTTACGTACCCATGCTGGCATGGTGGCGTCACCTAGCGGAGCGTGAATGCATTAAAAAGAGTGAAAAGAAAAAAAACTGAGAATTCTCGCCTGCATCTCCGCGCGCAGCAATATTAGTACTTTTATTTAGTAATAATAAAAGTAAATATGTATGAACCACGCACCAAAAGCGCGAATTTTTATGTTGCAGATTTGTTTACACCGATCTTCTAGTTAGGCCTAGGGACGTTCGAAATGGGAAGCGATCTCAAAAACTAGGCTAAGTTATCCGTAATATTCGGTCGTCGAAGCTACCTGAAGGCAAACGAAGTCATTTCGCACAGTCGTTAGCTAGAAAAGTGGGTGCGTCCCCGCGAACGCTAAATTCAGTTCGAAGCGGGCGTCCAAAACCGCCGCCATGTTTTACGTACACTACGTAGACCACGCAAACACGGTAACGCTAAATCTGAAATATAGCGTGCGTGCGGTACGCGCTACGGGTCTTTTAACGTACAGCGCATGCGCACTTCAATCCCGCTATTCCGCTAAGCCCGCTATCCCGCTAAGCCCGCTATACTACAACTGTCTAATATTGCTTGGCGACTAACGTACCTGATATCGTTTGGTGCACTAAAAGCTATCGCTCAAAGTTGTTTGATGTAATTTTCGACATAGTGTTGTGTTTTAACCTGACCCAAGCAATAGTCCAACCTACTCGTCTATTATGTTCTAGCTCTGCTTTGCTAGACTTAGCGTTTTGAATTGATCAGTTTGATGTGGACTCAACAAAAACTTTCCTTTTTGACGGATAGGCTGACCACAGAATAAGATTCTGGAGCATCCCAACAGAGCGCAAAACTACTTCCCCTAAATCTATGACTGCCTTCTTAAACTTCAACGCAGCTGATCACACCAGCATACTAGATACCAGCACCAGTTTTGAATTTTCCTCCTTCAAGGACCTAGCAGAGGACAGAAACACCGACGTTCAAACGCTGTGCAGATATTCCGAATGATCTCATCTTTCTGTATCCGTAACTTTGTGCCGACTAACACAGAACAAACGGACACAACCCGTGAATATATCGAGATATATTTCACCTGAAACGAAAAGTGAAACTCCTCAGAAAATCACTAAAAAAAAACACGCCAACCTGGTAACCAGTACCACACTCAATCAAACCATCAGTAACTTAAAATCCTTAAATAAAGAAGGGAAAGGATACCTACTTTGAATATTCACTTCCCAATTTTCTCAGAAATTTTTCTCGAAAATTCTGGAACTACCTAAACCCCCCCAAACACGTTACCAGCCCACAAACGCCTTAAAAAGTAAGCATAGAGCCAGCACATTAAATTACTACTTCCAATCAGTCTTCACTAACGATAACGGAAGCACACCGGATGTATGGACAACCTTCAGAAGTATAATTGAGCTAATTAAATTAGATGAGGCAGGAGTAATTACCTTACTAGTTTACGTAGATAAAAAAAATTGGACCAGGCAATATCCCAAATCCATTCCTAATGCGCTTTACTGAAGGGGTAGCCAAGTACCTGTGTGTCATCTTCGACAAATTTTTATTAACTTGTGCCCTCCCTATTGACCGGAAATCCCCGGACAAAAATCTGGTAACAAACCAGATGCCTTTAATTACCGGCCCATCTTACTAACCAGCACTGTATGCAAAATTCTTGGACATATCACCCTGAAACACATACATCTAAAGTTTGAACAAAAGCATGTGTTATCACCTTATCTCACGGATTCCGCGGAGGACTTTCTACAATTACACGTTTAATAGAACTCGTACAACACCTATCCTTAAGCATGGACCACCAAAAGCAACGATCATGAGGACTTGTATTATTATGTTCCGCATGATGGTCTTATGTCAGCCGTGCGTGAAAGAATGGAGAATTTTGGGGAAGCGAATTTTCAGAATTCTGTGGGTCTTACCAGCAACAACTTTTTGACGCTTTTAGAATTTTAGCATCATTCTACAGCCATCGAGTTTGACAGCCATTTTTACATTTAGCGAACCGGAATTTGTATAGGTTCAGCCATAGCTCCTATTTGTGCAACATATTTTTAGCTTCTCTTGACAATGTTATCACAGCTGAATTGATAGACACGCCGTAACACAAGTTTTCAGGTACGTAGACGATTGCTTAATTGTTATGAAGAACAACGATTGCAACCATTTACATGACCAAGTCGATGGCATTACTAGACAGTTTCATAAAATCATCGGGAGGACTCAAGTTCACGCATGAACTGCCGATCAATAACCGAATTCAGTTTCTAGACATCAACCTATGTTTTGATGAAGCAAGCATGTATGCTGGGCCTATCAGCCTAAGTCAAGGAAAACTTTCTGGCCGTATCACAGCGCGCAGACCAAATTGATTACGAGGGGCATTGTCACCACGCGTATTAAGGCAGCATTAAATAACTCATGTGAACACGAATGTGAACGTAGCGTGATGAATCAGCTAGCACGGTTACGAGACGCAGGCTTTCCCCCTTCTGTCATCACATCCGTTTGTGAAAGAATCTTGCAGAAAGCGAAAACACAACCTGGCAACAAAGGAAAGAGGGAAGACAAGAGGCCAGTGCACGTAGTTCCGTACCTGCACAAGTTGTCTCATAACCTTAAAAAAGTTTCAAACAGGCACAATGTTAACCTGCTTTTCAATGACCCTTGCAAGCAGTCTTCGATAAGTGCACTCATGAAATCAAAAAACAGGCCCCCCTGCTTGCACCACCAATAACAAGACCCGTTACACTGATTCCACGAGTAATGTGGTGTGTCAAATTCCCATTAGCTGTGGGAAAGTTTATATTGGTCAAACAGGACAGTGTTTTAATGATCGCGCTCGTCAATACGGCAATAACGTAAAAATGGATATGGTAGACATTTAGCTGATCATTGCACGAAGTGCCATGTGTTCCCATGTTTGCAAAAACAAAATTTAAGGAAAAGGAAAATCTAAGAAAGAAACAGAACTTTTAGACGCATTTTGGATCAGTCACGAAGGTGACAATTGTGTTAGTTCGCCCTCACTTGTATTATCGTAGAAGGAAATAGACTTCCTGAAGGAAAGATTGCAATCGTGATTGCGAGTGTTTGTTTGATGTGCACGTGTTCTTCTGAGAATGTATAAATAGGCTGGTTTTCATGTAATAAACATTCAGTTGGCAGTCAGCGCTTGTCCCTTTGTCTTCGTTTCCTCGTCGTCCTTGTTCCTTTTGCGCTGTTACTTTCTTTGATCTTATATGAATCCAACTCGCCCTCATCAAGCTCTTACTACTTGTATAAACCATGTATTTTACAAAAACTGTAACCTGTTATACGTTTTTGCAAATATTACATTTTGTATCTTGGTTTTGCGTTGACGTACTCTCGACAGTGTAGTGTGGCATGTTTTTCACAGTGGTACTCGTTTTTTTTCTTATGATTATATTATGTATTGCATTTACTTGCCCTTCTTGCTATAATCCCTTCTTGGGTATGCCAGTATGAACAAAAAATTACATTGTTGTGCTTTGTAACTAGAAGACTAAGGATGGGATGGGGCTCATTCGGCAAGCATTATCAAATCATGAATGGTAGTCTACCACTATCCCTCAAGAGGAAGGCATATAACAGCTGCATCTTACCTGTACTTACCTACGGAGCAGAAACCTGGAGACTTACAAAGAGGGTTCAACTTAAACTGCGGACGACGCATCGAGCGATGGAAAGGAAAATGATAGGTGTAACCTTAAGAGACAGGAAGAGAGCAGAGTGGGTCAGGGAACAAACGGGGGTTAAGGATATCATAATTGAAATCAAGAAGAAGAAATGGATATGGGCCGGGCACGTAGCACGTCGGCAGGATAACCGCTGGTCATTAAGGGTAACTGACTGGATTCCAAGAGATGGCAAACGCGTGAGGGGGGAGACAGAAAATTAGGTGGGTAGATGAGATTAAGAAGTTTGCAGGTATAACGTGGCAGCAGAAAGCACAGGACCGGGTTGATTGGCGAAACATGGGAGAGGCCTTTGTCCTGCAGTGGGCGTAGACAGGCTGATGATGATGATGATGATGCTTTGTAACGCGTACGTATTAACGCATTCAGAAAAAATACTGCGAAAGCTCCAGACGCTGTGAAACCATAAAAGGCAGCAGTTTTAATTGAATAAACAATATAGAAGGCATAACTGCCGGCTATTTATCACAAGGAGCAATGAAGAATTTTGCAGACAATTTTTTTAGGGGCGAAGCTCCTTAGGCCTGTCGGTCGTGCGTCCCTTGTATGTAGTAGCCACCTGCTGATGACGATGACGATCGCGATGCCATACAGCACATGGGGATGACGCTGCCATAAGGGCAGCGTCATCATAGTGGGGACATGGAATGTACCCACTATGTAGTAGCCACCTGCTGATGACGATGACGATCGTGATGCCATACAACACATGGCATCGCGATATGGTCTCACATGCATATCTTTTGACCACATGCAACCAACCACCATCACGTCTTTGATGATGTACCTCCGGAGCTTTGCCCACTCATCATCATTCACTCCGCGGATATGCTGTGATTTTTTAGAAAGGTGCGCAAATCAGTCTCAGAGATGCGACTATTTTGATGGCAGCATTACTCAGAATCGAGCGTAGCTGTGCTGGCAGCGTTATATGCAAGGCGCGCAAAATAAAACAAACTCTTGCACACTATGGTTTGAGAAGCACTCCACGTAGAGCATAACGGTGATATTGCTACGTAGCATTATACGTAACAATTTCTTCGGTTATATAAGATGAGTATGAAATATAATGGAGAAAATATCTTTGTGGCAAATTTCCACGGAAGGGAATGCTTTGCTGGCCTCATTGCGAGGATTGTACATTGTAGTGCACAATATGTCTTCCCTTGTGATGCTCAACGTAGGCCGTAATGGTGCACCTGACATAATCTGCAGAATGGAGCATGCATGTGAGCACTATTTTTCTGCTATAAATGCGGAGAAGAGTGCAGATTATATTCTTAGCTTAAGGGCATTGCGTAACACATGGTGGTCATAGATTTTCATACGTCAACTGCCCAGAACAAAAAATTCTCATGCCCGCTACGTGTTGCAGAATCTGTAACATAATGGTGCGAGTATTCCGTGTAAATTGTACGCGTTGGAACATTATGGCTCAAATATTTGGTTGCCAGGAATGTGCAGAATACAACACAGTGGTCGACTCTATTTTATCGGTAGAGCTTGAAAGCATGAAGAAATGATTAAAGAATGTTTTTGGTGAAAATCCGCAAAACTCAAGAAAAGGATGCCATACTTTTGCGCAAAATACGCGAAAAATTCAACATTATGCAGCACAATACTACACGCCCGAAAGTAATCCGAGTGTAGCTCACAAAAGTGCACACTATATTATTGGCCGAAAGGCACACTAGAGTATTGACACAAAACAATGTCGAAAAGATATAAAAATATACCCTTGTTTTCCAGAAGGACTCAAAAGGACAGCGCTGCAGCAGAGCAGAAAATACACAGTTATATTGGAACTTTCAGCCCTCGCTTTTATACGGCATGAGCAACGGCCATAGAATCACGCAATAATAAAAACATGTGCCAGAGAACAACAACTCGTCTCGTCTTCTCTTAGCTTGATATGCAGCTAAAAACATACGCAAAATATTCAACGGGTATTACGCCAGCAAATTCTTTCTACAAAAGAGATGACTCGCATGGCCTCGTGGTAAGCAATTGGAGCGAATTCCATCCGGTAATCCTTATCTGAGATTAGTTTAGAAATCTGACTGCCTTTTTGTTCACAAGATAAGGGCAGCTTTTAAAGTTTCTGACAACGAGGTATGCGTAAACATGTTTTTATACGGGGTCGTCCTTGATGCAGAAACATTCTTTGCTGATAAAACCATAATTACAAATAAAAATGATAGATAATTAAAGTTGTAATGTTAAATGCGCCATCGCGTCGTGCATACCCGACTCGGACTGCTTCCTCTCTGTGCGTCATGAAAGACGAACCGCTCTTAATATATATATATTAAACCAAATGAATCTGTCAAATGATATACATGCGTAGATGATGATGACATTCGAACCTATGACCCGCCGGGCATATCACCCGCATTCGTCTTTTTCACAATATTTATTCCAAAGAAAAATTGCTCTTGCGAAACACCTTTATTCACATCAGCAGTTTTCAGCCGACTTGCACGCCGACGCATTCATATTTCGCATACAAAAAAGCGAAATAGAGTTAGCACACATCTCTGAAGCTGCAGCATCACGTAACAGCGTTTTAATAAAAGACACCCCAAGTAGAGTGACCTAGAAAAGTGGGAGTGTCCAAAGCGCCTGGCGAAGAGATGGAAAGAGCCAGGGTCTTTTGCGGTGAACTGCCGCGCCGCGGCACTGCTGTGCCGGTGCCGTTGGCTTTCTCCAAGGTGGAAGCCGCGTCAAAGCGGCGAGGCTCTGCTACGTGCCCGATATGTAGGCCGCCATTAACCAACATTTTCATAATCAGGCAATGTTTAATACTGCATCACTGCAACGTAATACTGCAGTGACTTACCGCACAGAGAATGCATTTGTGTGTTGTAAAACAGGGATTTTTGGTATATTTTCTTTCAGCTGGTTTGTCACCGCAATCGTCCGCACTTACGCGCCCGTTCGAGGAACGCATTCTGCGCGCAACCACCATGAGTGAAGGTGCATAATTTAGTTCCGTGTGGAATGACGAATAGAAACGTTCTGCACAAGAGAATTAGCTGGTGATCACAATGATTACCAAGAAATCTTAGCAGATAAATGCTCGTAGTTAATGGCTATCTGATGCTAACTCGTTTGCACCTTTCATATCCTTTCTTTTATTTCGTACGTTCGATTTGTTTTACAAGCTTGCCTCCCGCGCTCTGCTGTTTCAAACCTTTTTATGCGAATCAGAATGTGTTTGTCGGCGTGGCCGCGGTACCAAAAGTAAAAAATAACTCGCCTAACTCTCGCGTCTCGTTCACTTGGCAAGTTGGTATACCCGCAAATTGTCATGGAGTGGCACGAATGCATGCCTAACATGACCTACAGGTCATGTCATCACTAATTTCACATGCTCGTCATTTGCGTAATCGACGAATGATAATGATATGGCGCGTGGCGCGCAAATCCGCTTTCTTCGGCCAGAAATAACTTGTGACTATGCGTGGTGTGATGATTTGTCATAGTTAGGACTGTGCAGCGCTCGCAAAAAAGATGATGATTTGTCTCCGTCAGGTGATGAAAACATGGTGATCAGCAATATCGATTTCAAGATGAACGACTTACCTACACATTTTGAAGAACAGACCTACATAGCTAAAATACGTGGAAAAAAAAACTCGCTTGGTTTCTTATGTGTTGGCTTAAGACAACTCGAAGGCGAAAGCCATCGCTGGTTGCTGCACGTGTGGCTGCAAAACAGAGTAAAGCTAAAGAGATCCTGCATTTAATATTAGCAGTTATGTTTGGAATGTAGTACGTCGTTCGTATTTAGGATATTCCTTCGTCAACTATACCATGGAGACTTCAAAATACGACCTGAATGGTCGATAATCGGCCCGTCCCTGCGCTTTGATGGTATTCAACATAATAAGACAATTAGGCATCCATCAGTCACCTCAACGTACATCAATATTCATTATTTACTCATGCTGTTCCATTGTGAAAAAAGTTACCGAAAGAAGGGGTTAGTGCTGACACAATACAATCGTTCGCACATGTCGTCAATGAACTCTCTCTTTATTTTTAAAACGTTGCTATATACTATGTTCTGCATTGATTCTCAGATTTCCTGGAATTTCGTGTGCCCTTGTATTGTATTATTGCTACATATTAATAAAATTCCTCATTTTTTTTGAGAAAGGCGTATTTTTGTGCCTTGTATTGTATCTTTTTTTTATACTCCGTTTCTGATATTGCCATTCACATTTCACACACACTGCTGCTTCGGCCCGAGGAAGCGCTGCGGTATTTGCAAATAAGTAAAAAAAACATGTTTATTTTTCGGCTTATAAGTAAGGTCACGTTAACAGTGAAGTGTTTTTTCGCATTCGTCATCGCCAGAATTTTCACTACTACACAAAACAAATACTTGTTCAGGTTGGAATCTATAATTTCTGCCGCTGCGCAGAGCATGACATGTGTAACGAGGCAATCCTTTTTAACGGGTAAATTTGCCTCAGTGCCACATTCATAATTTCAAAAACAAAGCACACTCATAGTATAAACTGCAGAAAGGGACGTCTTAGAGAGCATTTTAAACTACATTGGGGTGCGTATTGCAAGTAGTGTTGCGAACAACCCTCGAGGCCACAAAAGCAAATGCGAACTTTTACTCTAAATAGAAATCAAAATAGGAATACACATAAGATCGTGAGCGTTTACTATAACAACAGAGTATTCAGCTATGCATTGTGAGCATGCAGGAAGGCTCAAACTTTTCAATAATGACACAATTATAACCACACAATTTGAAATGAGGACACACCTTCCGCACAGTCAGACACGCAATGAAAGCCGTTTGTCGAAAACAACGATGAAAATTGACCTTCCCTGCCAATATCATTTGCGGACAGCTTAAGATCGCATGGCTGCTATGTTTAGGTTTAACTACTTGTATGAAGTTGTAAAGGACCCCTTTTGACAAGTTTATCTACTCACCTCTAAAAATGATATGACTTGATTGAAAATGAATAAGTTATGTGCTCTAATTTTTATAACGAACTTATTGCTATGTGTCATCACACATGGGTAAAACAAAGTGACCAGAAGTCCCGATTAAGCCAAGACATGCCACTGCTTTATGGGCTCGGGTCCCGCTGTCCCGCCAACCTGCTTGCGGGACGGTGTCTTGTGCCGTTTTCGGCCGAAAGTGTGCTCATACTTGCGGTCAGCAACCCTAGCCAAACACTACATTGCTATGACTATGATCAGCTTTTTTTTTCTCTTTCTTTCTATCTTTTTCTCTTTATCTGCTTTCTTCTCTCTCTCTGTTTCACTTTCCTTCTGTCTTTCATTCTTCCTATATTTCTATCTCATTTTCGCACTCGCTCGTCCATGGTAAAGTCATCAAATGCTTCCTTAAATGCTTCTTCAGCTACCGGACATGGAGAGCCGAAGTTCGTTGGCGGGCTAGTTGGTTGTTCAAGATAAGTTTGAACAGCGCGACTGAACGCTGACAGAGTTGAACAGGAACACACACACAGCGCAGACTTTCAACTGGAAATGTTTATTTTCGTATGCACTTGACGCATATATATACACACGCGAGCAGGTCGAGTGGTTGCGACAGTCACCTTCGGAGCGTGGGCACTCGGGTTTGCATACCGCCTCGAAATTTGATTTTGCTTCGTTTTATTCTCCCCCCTCCTCTCCACATCGCAACTCCTCTCCTCCTCCTTTCCTTTCTTCCTCCACTTCGTCGAGCAGGGATTTCGCTTATCGGTCGCCTCCCACCTCAGTTCCGAGTGCTTGCCTCAGCACTCGTTTTTTTTTTAACGGGAAGCGTACTGCGTGAGAACGAAGAAAGGTGATATCAACCAACTAGCCTGCAAAAAGCTCCTATTGCTCCTTTTTATTACGCTTTACTCTCTTCCATCCTCAACACCAACCTCCTTCGCTACCGCTCTGCTTCCTTCTTCTACGCTCTAGCCTGTCCCTCTAGTGTCCTCGCTTTCCCTCGCACCTGCTGTACCCAGTAGTCATACACACTGGGGATTCTGCATGAACAAGGCGGATTTCCTCAAAGTCTAAACAGCTCCGCGGTTAAAAAAAAGTAGACTTCTCTGTTTCAGTTCTGTGGCATGTTCTTCCTTCCGTTAATTCGCAACTCACCACCTCCCCTCCCCCCCCCCCCCCCTCCCAACCCCGCTTTGGACTCTGCTACATATGTTCATTTTAGTGTAAAACAATCATAAAATTCACTGATCAATGTGCTTATTCTTCGCTAGCGCTGGCTTATAAGACGGGGGGCGTGGAACCGGCGCTGCTATAGCTGCGTCATTCACGAAATTCTTCCTTATGGTGCACGTGTTTACGGGTCAAGCATCATGCGACTCCTTCTTTGACCGTCACTCGGAAGATGATAATACACCGCTGGACGCCACTGCGCACCGCCAATCTGCACATCTGGACGCCACGTTGCATCACGCAATGTGGATCGCTAAGGCTTCAAATGACAGCGGATACTATTCTGTTCTGGGGACTTGCGCAGTCACCAATTTCGGACAGTGCCCGCTACTGGACCAACAACCATGGGCCATCGCAGCGGGTTATGACAGCCTGCATTGGAGCCCAGCATCGGTCTCGATTTGGGGAGTGGAACCGGCGTTTCCATGGCTGCGTCGTTCACGAACGTCTTGCTTATGGTGCAGGTTAGTTGCAGTGATAATGCTTCTTCCATTTGCATTCTTGTAGCATTGCCCTTTCCACCCCAAGTTCTCTTTGTGTGTGCATGTGACAGTAAGTGTACGAGCTATGTTGTGTACCGTAAAAGACATCGTTTCACTCTTTTGCGTTGTCGGGCATTCTATATTTTCCTGCTTTTGTTATTATGCGGTGACTTTGAGAGTAATCCGGGCCCATCTGATGCAATCCTTAGGGAATTACTAAACCGACAAAAGGCTGGCTGAAATTGAAAACAGCCAAGCCATGAACAGTCAAGTGATCATCAACCTTAGCGAGTGAATGAGTAAGCTCGAGTCGAAATTTGATATGTTAGAACAATTGCACAGAACTGTTGAAGGCTGGAAGACCAAATCAGAAGTGCTACAAGCAGGAATTAAATCTTTAGAAGCTAAGATTGATGACCTTGAAAACAGGTCACGACGTTGCAATCTTGTTTTCTATGGAATAGATGACAGCGATCCGCACGAGACGTACCAATCATGCGAAAAGCATATCTCGCAAATAAGTCAAGCTAGCCTTGGTTTGCAAGGAATGCAAATTGAAAGAGCCCATAGATTGCGCAAGTTTATCGCAGGAAAAAAAACGGCCCATAATTGTCAAATTCCTCGCAAGTAAAGACAAACACGTGATACTGAACAATGTAAGAAAAAAACTGAAAGGTACTCCGGTGGGCGTATCGGAGGATTTTTCGGAAAACGTGCGAAGGAAAAAAAAAGAGTTGTAGGAATTTTGCGAAGACAAACCGAAAGAGGGCGAGAGACTACACCTTAGAAACGACACTCTTTTCTCAAAAACGTGAAATACATCTTTGATGAATCACTAAGGCAAGTGGTACGTCACCCATGACACGTAACATCTAAGGAGCCACTCTCCATTTTAGTTTTAAATTGCAGAAGTATCAAAAACAAAATCGATGAATTTTCCAGCCTACTGGATATGTTTTTTCACTTGGTTGCAGCGCAACATACACGAGGACAAAGAAGGGGACGAACAACACGGCGCTGACTCACAACTGTTCTTTATTGGAAAAAAGGTGAAACATATATACGTACTGGCAGCTTACATCGCGACATGCGCAGAGCAAGAGATGCACCAAGGCAGCTAGATATGATAGGCAAGGCAGCTGATAGGCAAGGCAGCTGGATATGACTAGACCCGGCGTGGTGCTTGGCACAGAGTCGTGGCTTAACAACGACATTGCTGATTGTGAAGTGTTTCCCAAAGCCTACGTCTGCTACTGAAAGGAGCGCAACAATCACGGAGGCGGTGTCTTCATACTAGTCGATAAAAACATTAGTTCTCGAGAGATTGATGTAAAGTGCAACCAAAGTGAACCTGTATGGACACAGCGGAGGCTCAAGAACGGGAAAGTGATCACAATATGCTCATTTTATCGCCCTCCTGGCAGCTCGATGGAAGCACTTCGGGATCTATCGAATGCCCTCGAAACAGTGGACAGTGATTGTCTGTTCTTGTGTGGGGACTTTAACCTACCTGGAATGGATTGGTCACGGCTGTGAACTGAACGTTCGGGAAGAGACGCAACAAATAATGCAATGCTTAACATTTGCACGTCCTTTTCATTAAGTCAATGCGCATCAGAATCAACTCGCGGGAACAATATACTAGATTTACTCTTTACTAACATGCCTTCAAGTATTCAGTATATACACGTAATACCTAAAATAAGTGACCACAGTGTTGTTGTATGTGTAACAAATATACAATATGCAAAAGTGCCAAGTAGGGGCCGCAGGTTGATGTATAATTATTCAAAAGCCGACACAAGCGCCATCTCTCGAGCACTCGATGATTATTATGACGTATTTGAAACGTTGGCTGAAACCAAAACTGTACGTGAACTGTGGAAAATATTTAAAGAGAAGTTGTTCGGGCTTCGTGGGCAATACGAGCCATCGTGGACAATGACGACTCGCCGCAGCAAATGTAAGCCGTGGTGTACTAAAGAAGTCAGCATCGTCACTACTCGCAGGAAACGTGCCTATGCTGCTTATACGGCGCACCTGTCACCCTCAACAAGAGACAAGTTGAACCGCGTCACAGCGGAAATGAAGACTGCGGTGAAACAAGCTAAAGATATATTTTTTTTCCACTTTTCTTACAAGGCTCAAAATCGGCCTAAAGAATTCTGGAGTCTTATCAAAACCAACAAAAATGACGAGATAACTATACCTACCTTGTTGCACGATGGTACTGTTGTTCACGATAGCCACGCTAAGGCGAAGTGCTTTAACTCATTTTTCGGCTCAGTGTTTGTGTGCTGTGACACCAGTGATGACACGCTACTATCCCGCTATGATAAATTATGCCCAGTACGAATGGATGACATCATTTTTCCCCCAGCATGGAATTGAATAACTAATAAAGATTTAGATAAGGCAAAGGCAGCAGCACCAGACGACTTGTCGCCGCAACTACTTTCCTTATGCGCCCGATCAGTCTCTAGGTGCTTGTGTATCTTATTTCAAAAATCACTCGATGAAGGTGTATTTCCCAACGATTGGAAAATGGCAAACGTAGTTCCGGTGCACGAGTCGGCTCCTCGCAACAACGTTCAGAATTACAGAACAATTTCACTCACTAGTGTTGTGTGTAAATTATTTGAACATGTCCTGTTCACTAACATTATGACCCACCTAAATGCGCACTCATTACTGATGCCCCAACAACATGGTTTCCGTAGCGGTCACTCTTGTGTCACGCAACTTACAGAAGTGGTACACGAAGTATCAAGCGCTCTTGATAACGGACTGGTAGTAGACGCGGTCTTCATAGATTTCAAGAAAACTTTTGATCTCGTTCCCCACTCCCGCTTGATTTAAAAACTAGAATGGTATAACATGAACACATCAGTTATCACTTGAATCAGACATTGCCTATGTGCACGTAGTCAGAGGGTTATTGTTAACAACACAAGCTCTCACGAGGTTGGAGTGACATCCGGAGTTGTGCAAGGTTCTGTTCAGGCCCTTAGCCAGGGGGGGGGGGGGGGTTAAATAATGAAAATAGGTGGTTTTCAAGGTTTTCAAAAAAGTCCCCTCCCCACCCCCCCCCCCCCCCACCCCCCGCAAAAAATTTCTGGCTACGCGCCTGCCTAGAAGGCATCATACCTGGCCGGTGTGCACACTAGACGACAGTTATGCACGCTTACAAGACACCCAACCGGTTGTTTGTGCATGCTAGAAGCCGACGCACTGGACTATACCGAAGAACACTGGAACACAACAAACCGGGCAGGTGTATTTATCGAGTGTGAAGCTAGCACACGTGTTGGTCTTTTACGGCATGTGGTGGTGTCTGTCGAACACAGGACATTGCTGCGCATGAGAAGCGCGGTTGTACACAACGTTTATTGACTACACAACAATTATTGAGTTTATGCACTTTCCTTAGATTCTCTCTTTACTGGTGTGTAGTCTTTCTTACTCTGGAAACATACATAACGCTTCCTTGCTTGTAACGTGTTTGCTTGAATGGCGAACGTTGGAATGTGTAACCTTCTTAAAGCGACAGTTTCGGTAGCAAACATTTGTGCAATTCAACTGTTCGGACACTGAAAGTTTTCAAAATGAACTTTTCGGAAGTCTGCGTTCGGACGAGAATCCTTGGAAAAGCGAAATTCAACTCAAGTTGGACAACAGGGCGCTCGTGGTTCCGATGGAGCGAGAAACACAGCGAGCGGCACCGGAACGAGCACGGCAAGCTACAGCAAGGGCACCTTTCGATAAGGCGAGAAACCCGCGTGGCTACTTACCTCACGGCTCTCTATCGAAACTTATGAAGGAAGCGCAAGACACCAGGAATTGAACAATAAATATGCGACTATGCACGTCGCTCTGGTGAACGCCACCTACGAGCTTAACAATATTTCGCCGAAATACTACATATAATGAAGTACCTCAAACACGGCCCATGCCCTTTATTACTTGTCAATGTGTAACGCGAGGCACGTGAAGTATTTGTTATCGCTGCCGCGAATTTCTAGCCGCCGAATGTCGTAGTTAATGCAAGAATTCCTGAAATAACAGCGACCCGAATTGTATTTTCTTTCGTTTGAACTACATTTCGCGAAACTATATATTTTCCATGATTTCTGTATAACTCGTCCTTTGAAAGCCACTGCATTGTCGAGGTCCACCGGTCGCTCAATTTCATTAAAGAGAAAGGTACGAAACAAATGCGAGATACCACACGATGTGCTGTCACCTATCCACAGTAATTGTGACAAATTTGCGCAAATATTGAAATACAGCGCAGGCTCATTTATTGGGCAGACATGGCGCTTGAGACTATCTCGGACTGGCACCGTCGGTGAGAATTATCTCCCAGCTCTACTTGATATTGCAGAATTCTTTCCAGCCATTTGTAGCGACTTCGCACTCCATTCTCGTTCCAAATGCGCAGAAATATTCTTTCCCCACTGTAGCAAGATCGCACTCATCGTCTGCTGCTGCCACGTTGAAGACCACTGTAAAATGAGAAAATAGCAGGGGAGGGGACCGAGGTAACTTGCTATTTTGGTAGTCGGAAAATTTTCGCTAATATTCGCTGCATATAGGTCATTGATGGCAGAGAAAAAGAGAAATATATATGACACGATTAGAAAATGTAATTGAAAGTTCTTCGTAATTTGGTTAAATTAGTGAATAACAGGAGCTCAATAATTTAAGCTTTAAGACAATTTCATTCTTTTCCTTAATGTGTCGGCCGACGTAGACACACTCGATTTGTGATGTAATATCTGGAAATTCAGAAGGTTCTTTAGCGCGTGTTGAGTTAGGTATTTAGTTGGGTTGTTGTAGTTAAATTATTTATGTAGCTCAGTCCAGCACAATTCTTATCAATTCACTGAGACGCAATACTTGTTATACTATACATCGCTATGCTATACATTGTTTCGCCGGCGTGCTGCGCATTTAAAGTGTTGGAACACTACAGCAATATCACTCACATACTATCACACTGAAATTCGTAAAACTTTCAATAGAACTATCGATCTACGAAAAAAAATTTTCACCGGGGTGCACTGTTTCCAAGTGCGCTCTTTTAATTCACATTGACACAATATGACAGTGTTGAGTGACCTCAGGTGTGGTACACGTTGCGATGCACCATTTGCTCTTATCCACTCCCCCCTCCTGAATATTTCGCGCAGGACATCATGCTGCTTACAAATGTCGCACAGCGCACCACCGCAATATGAATGCGCACGCCGCTCGGCTGCTACACCTTCTATGCGTCCATCGACTAATGCTCGTTTTCAAGAAGTAATCATTTAATGAACGTAAGATGACTTTATTCGTTTTTTTTTCTTTTTGCAGTATTTACAGATACAGAAAGACAGCTTCAAATTTGTGATCAGGGTGGCCGTTGGGTCGTCTACCCTCTACCTACAATGCTTGCCCGTCCCTAATTAGGGCCCCTTTTTTCCCTAAATTTCCGCATTGTTCCAAATTGTTGTTGTAGCAAGCGGAGCAGCAAAGCAAGCGTGTAATTCTTTCTGACGCCGAACGCCGGCGTCTGCAGGGGCGAGGACCGTGTATTAGGAGCAGGAAAAGGATAGTGTCAACAGAGGACAATTCGACCAAGAGTGCGGAAGCGCGACCGACGGAACACTGGCACCCTGCTCGCTCTGCTCCTTGTTTTCTCTCTCTCGGCCACTTCTTCCAGCGAAACACAATACGCGCTTTGCCACCGGTGTTCAAGTGGCACAACCTGTACTACATGTGTAAAATTTGTAACGGGCTGGCCTCCGCTCACACCGTAATACTATAGGAAAGTTTTTGTTTGTCAAAGTGGCTATATATATATATATATATATATATATATATATATATATATATATATATATATATATATTGTAAGGAATAAGCCGAGACACAGAGACAGCACCCTTGCTACGGGCCGGCTGTTCTTTATCTGGCCTCTTCCTCCTGTTCGTCGTGCTAGCAGAGCTCGCGCCGGCGCCCGAGCGCCGCGCTTGCTTCCTTACACTCGGCCACGCTGCAAGTATGGCATTCTGTCCGCAAGGTCTTGTCTATAGCCGTCATGGACACTTCACCGTCAACTGTAGGAATCGTCTCTGGTGGTCTGCACTGGCTGTTCCTCGGTGGTCGTTCTTTCTTGCAACGTTGCAGCCTGTCTGTATGTCCTTGGATAGAGAAATCTGGAGGGCGGCTTTGGCTGTACCGCGGTCGTCGGTTTTGCGTCAGGTGGGGTTGTGGTGATAGCGGCTTGTCTGCCCCAGCTGACGGACATTCTGGTGGGCGTTACAGGCTGCATCGCAGCGGTCGGTCCCGGCCACGATGCGACGCTGTTTGGGAATCTGACTGTACGTTTTCTGGCGGGCGGCATTGGCTCAGTCGCTGTGGTCGGTCTCTTCCATGCGGCGTCTTATGAAACGTTGCCGACGATGCCTCCGGTGGGCGGTGTTGGCTGCATCGGAGCGGTTGGTCCGGACCATGCTGCAACTTGTTTGGGAGGCCTGCCCGAAGTGCCTCCGGTGGGCGACACTGGCTGAATGGCTGTGGCCAGTCTCGGTCACGCTGGGCCTTAGTCGCAAACTGTGTCGATGCGGGCTTTGAAGAATGGTCTCGGGTATGCTGCGACAATGCAGGGGAAGTTGGCTCACTTGTCCCCGGTGGACGAAATTTGCTGTTCTTGCATGGTCGCAAGACCGGCAGGCGCTGGTCTTGTCGTGATGCCGCGAGTAGTAGTACATGTTTTTGCGGAGCGGTTACCGACACTGAAGTCCTGCGACAGCAGCGAGACTGTCTGATGAGTGCTCGGATGCACCTTTGGTAGCCTCCTCCACTCATGCGCTTGAGTTTCTTCTTCTTCGTAGTGCAGACGGCACGGAAGACGTGGCGAACAACCCTTGTCGCACTGATGGACCGCGAGGACGGGGAGAGCCTTGCCTTTGCTTTGCGGCGTTTCCCATGTGTATCCGTCCTCGTAGGCATACATGTGGGGCTTGAGCCGATGGATGTTGACTGGCGGATGCGTACAGAAGAGCCATCCTGTTCAGCAACCATGGCTTCGGAGAGAGAGACTGGCTGGGATGTTTCTGGCTGTGGTAGATTCACGTCGGATCCCGGCACAGTGTCTGAGGCCTGCAGAGGTGAACTGCAGTGCACAGCTGCAGCCTCGAGGAGGAACCTCTCCTCAGTCCCATCCTCGGTTGCGGTCTGGTTGGACTGGGTGGTGGCAGAAAGGTGGTGAGGAATCCGGCCAAAAGCAGCTATGAGCTTGCAGCTCCAGTCTGCCCAGCACTGCTGCCGCACGCCTTCGTACCGATGCCACGCCGCGGCAGCATTTCGAAGGCGATCTATGGCCATAGACCATTTCTGAGTTTCCGTCCAGGTTCTAGCGAGCTCCCACAGCGTTCACGGTCGCCAACCAGTCGTCAGCGTCGTTCTCGAAGCCGTGGAACTCTGGTATTTCGCAGGCGACTGGCGATGGTGGGATGGCAGGCGAAAATCCAGAGATCGCCAACGCGAAGCAGCCTAGCTGGTGTGAGAGCTGCATGAGGGCACACCGAAGCTCTCTGCGTCGCTCGGGTCAGCTGGCCTCGAGGTCTTGTGAGGCGGATGCATCCAACAGGGCGTTGGTGGTGCTCAGTGCCGGCAGGATGGCAGGAAACAGCGTAGAGCTCGACGCTGTCAAGGCGTTGACCGTGACGCGGAGTCGCGAGATGGTACGGGACTGTAGCGAGAGACGAGACGTGAGAGACGTCGTGAAGGCGGCCGACGTGGCCGTGCCTTGTCTCGCCACTTTATTTGGAATTGCCGAAGCGGAGCGACAGCGGCTGCCAGCGTCCAAACCGCCAGGCCCCGTGAGCGCGTTCTGTCCAGCCTCGTGGCTCGCGCATCCCGAGCCACGCGGTTGTCTTCTTCTTTGCGCTGTAGTTTTTCCAGAGCGGCGCGGCGCTACATAGGCTCCCCCCTAGCGCTTTGCGCGATTTGAAGCATATATACAAAAGATGTTGTCGCGAAACAGAGGGGTCCGTGGACAGTCCGGGTCGTCAACATGAAAGGGCACAGGGTCTTCATGAATGTTCTGGTGGTCGGCACTGGGAGAAACGCAGAGGCCGAAGTAGACTCCAGAACGCTGGGATCGCACGCAGCCGGGTCCTCCAATGACTTGATCGGGCCTTTCGAGAGCGAACCGCGTGACGAGAGCGGGCGCGGCTGGCCGATGTGCCCGTTGAGGGAGTTGAGGGCGGGTGCACAGCACGTTGGCCTGTCAGCGCATCGGGCAGAGATAGTAGGCGCTTTCACCGTCTTGAAGGTCATGAGTGCAACGCGTGGCCACGTGGCAGGCCGGGTGAAAAAGGGCCGCCCCGTTTGGCGCCGAGTGCCACGACTTCGTCGACGCGGTGTCACGGGTGGTAGGCATGCGGTGCGAGTGGGCGACGCCACCGTCGTGACCAGCGCGCCTGCGTTGTGTACACGCGTCTGGTGGTTGCCGTTCTGCGTCAAAAGCTTCTGGGGATGAATGTCATGGAAACCAGCAGACTCATACTCTGGAGGAGTGTCAGTCGGCGCACCCTTGCTCGTGAAAACACCATTGGTAGGCGGCGCACGAGGCCTGGTGTTCAGGGTGGCATGCTGGATGTCTGTCGTGGCAGACGTGACATCGGTGGACTGCTTTGTCCTTGGTGAGCCAGGCATGTCGTCCCCAGGCGCTTCCGTCATAGTTGCCGCGTCCCTCAAGTTCGGCCGTGGTTGTTTAGGGTCGCGAACTTCTGCGGGAGACAGCGAGGGCGATGCTGGTCGCTGCTGGCAAGACGGGCATAGCGCTGATGCCCATGGAATGTTGGATTCGACAGACATCGTCGGCGGCGAAAGCTCCGCGATCGGGAGGAGAACAGCGGGTGAGACGATGTCTGCGGCAGACTCCGAGGCTTGCGGCGAGGTAGCCGTCGGGGAGTCAGGCGGCTCCGAGGTGTGGCTGGCCGGCGAGGTCTGGGAAGACATGCTGGTAGCAGATGCGTATGATGGACCTTCGTAGGAGGGCTCCAAGGGAACGCACCTCTCGGATGGGAAGGTCAGTCGAAGTGGGGGGCACACATAAACTCTTCTACCTCGTCGTCGTGGTCGGGTGCAGGAATGAATGCTCCTGTGGCCGGATCCGAGGTAGAAGGAGCCGTGGGCGTGGGAGGAAGGTCCTGTTCAAGTGAGGGCTGCGGGCCGTTCGGTACCGCTCGCCTCGACGTAGGGGAAGCCTGGAAGTCGCGCGGGTCCCCGGAAGCGGGCGGTAGATGTGGCCGTAGCACGCGAGCACCGCAACGCAGAGGTCGTCATATGGCTGCGGGCTGGAGCTCGACGTGGCAGCGAGATGACGCAGCTCTACCGGAAGGGCGTCGAGTAGGATGGCGTACATTGACGGCTGTTCCGTGGCGCCATTGATCGCGAGAGTGGCGTCGAGCTGATGGAAGAACGCTCGGGGGTATGCCGGGTGGAAAGGCTTCACTGGCGGGCAGAGTTGCGGAAGCATGGCAGCGGCCGCTCGTCGAAGGGCGCGTCCTCCGGGTCACCACTGTAGCGAGAGACGAGACGTGAGAGACGTCGTGAAGGCGGCCGACGTGGCCGTGCCTTGTCTCGCCACTTTATTTGGAATTGCCGAAGCGGAGCGACAGCGGCTGCCAGCGTCCAAACCGCCAGGTCCCGTGAGCGCGTTCTGTCCAGCCTCGTGGCTCGCGCATCCCGAGCCACGCGGTTGTCCTCTTTGCGCTGTAGTTTTTCCAGAGCGGCGCGGCGCCACAGGACAGCTCGGCGGCGCTTTCAGGCGATCCGCACGTGGAGCCGGTGGTGACGTCTGATGGGTAGGGAATGATCAGTGTACTCACTGAGGCGGTACCCTTGTCCGAGGGAGCTTGGGCAGCTCCCCTAAGCGGCTCAGGTGTCAGTCGAGTACTGATCGAGACGTCGCAACGGGAAGCGTGAAAGGCATTCCCAGTGGACAGGAGCCCGTGCGTATTCTTGCCGTCAGGTGTTGGCATGGTGGCCGTCAGGTCATGCCCTGGAACCACGGGGGAGGCATAGACGCCGTCCACTGATGGTGTGATAGGCAGCTGAAGCGGCGGTCGGGTCGATGGCTCCATCTCCAAGGAAGTGTGAACGGCGTTCCTATTAGCCGGAGGGACCCAAGCAGCCAAGACCAACGACGGCGTGCAGCTCCAACTTCAAGGTTAGGGTTCCCCAACCATTTGTGACTGCGCCATTGTAAGGAATAAGCGAGACACAGAGACAGCACCCTTGCTACGGGCCGGATGTTCTTGATCTGGTCTCTTCCTCCTTTTCGTCGTGCTAGCAGAGCTCGCGCCGGCGCCCGAGCGCCGCGCTTGCTTCGTTACAATATATATATATATATATATATATACGACAGTAATCACGAAGAACCAGTGTGACAAGGTGCAACCCAGCAAACAAGCGAATAGTCATCACAAAAGATGCCCAAAAGAAGTAGAAACATAATGAATTTTCCCATTCTTGAGAATATTTTTGTTGTGATTAAAAAATTCACTTAAATAAGAAGGCTAGTGTAAAAAATCACCTAATTGTTTTTCACAGCGAAAATGTGGGCACCTATGAACAAAAGCACATAGTTACTTCTTAACGTTCTCT
Organism: Rhipicephalus appendiculatus; assembly: GCA_030522465.1. NCBI lineage: Eukaryota > Metazoa > Arthropoda > Arachnida > Ixodida > Ixodidae > Rhipicephalus > Rhipicephalus appendiculatus. Next base: position 56,490 of record JALIZH010020132.1, read on the forward strand.
CGAGGGTAGTAGTCTCCGTTCGGTTGAAGGCATGGTTTGCCAGCGCATGATAAACGTTACTTCTTCATTCGCCCAACGCATGCTTGGCTTTAACACTAAAACATAGGCACGCATGGGGAGCAAGTCAAGTAAGGAGGGGGGGGGGGGCGAAATCTGCCCCATACATGACTTAGTGGGTCCGTGGGGCACTGTGATGAACCTTCGCCCCCCTTCAAGGGGAACCCTGCGCACGCCTACGCACTCAACTACGCAGTCATCGACAAACACGCTACTAGTGAACGACAAGCCTGCATCGGTGAACGTGATGATCAGTAAAATAACTATATTTGCTAGAAAAAATGAAGCCGAAATCCGCTTATTATAAGCGTAACTGGCAACTCTGACAAGAGCCTTGATATTCTGAGCATATCGATTCTCTTTGTGATAACTGCGTTAGCAAGCCATCGGTATCATTGTCGACTAAGGTGTTCCGTTTGCTATGAAAACGCTGAGAGACTGTTTCTGTGCGCTTATCATTTGGTATGACGCTGTCTTTTTGGTGACTTGCTCGCGCGTGTATAATTTTAACACCACGTGATCATTCTTCGCTGTTGCATTTGTGGTGTATATATTGAGGTCGGGGCCTGAAAAATTAACATTGTTGTTTCAAGTAGCGCTGCGTGTGTGTCTTCTTCGCACCTTAAATCTTTTGTCCTTGTGTCCAGTTCGCGCTGCAACCAAATACCCTTTATGGCCCAGTTCGTATAGGGCACAGTACCAGTGGAGATGCTGTGCGCTTCGGGGGTATTGTGGGCTACGGTGCTCGGCGGCTGACCTGCTCGCCACGGGTTCGAACCCGGCCTCTGCGGTCGCGTTTCGATGGAGGCGAAATGCTAGAGGCCAGTGTGCTGTACGATGTCACTGTATGATAATGAACACCAGCCGGTCCAAAATATCCGGAGCCCTCGATCCACTACGGCGTCCCTCATAATCATGACGTGGTTTTGGGACAATAAGCCCCTAGTATTAATAACAGTGGAGCGGCTGGAACACTTCTATAATAACAATGTTTTAATTATGCGGCAGACCGGCTTCAAATGTTCCAAGGCCTCGGGCCCAGAGGCCTTTCTCTCGACAATCGTGCTGACCGATCAAGGGTGATCTGAAACAATATTTCTGGCCTCCCCGGCGGTGATTCCCCCCATCTCAGAAGTGCCTAGGTTGGCACGCATTTGTATGCCTGAATAATCTTTTCTTCTTCGGGTCCATCGCAGCGAAAATATATAGGTTGAATCATTTATTGATGATTCTGTATTTCAGTGTGGCTGTGTTTTGTAGTACTGGAAGTCAAAGAATGGAATTTGTTTTCTTCTTTTAGAAGCGACATTTTTTTTTTCATATGTTGGTCTTCAGCTTTCCTTGTTTTAAATAGATTTATTCTTGCTTCCATGTGGTCCAGTTGCTATTTCTGGTTTTTGAGGAATAAAATTGTTATTATCCTCCCATAACTACCCAAATATTGTATTTTGTGCAGGTATTGTCAGCCTGGGCTGGGCACTGATGCTGTACGATGTATCATGATTAGCTTCGAGAGTTCCATACCGAGTATTTATTGCCATACACGGTGTAACATAGGTTAGGAAAGTGTTTCTGCGCATAAAGACTTACCTGCCAAGAGCACAACAATGAGAAATCCGTAGACGGGTGACATTTTTCAGTGACCTGAAAAAGGGTTGCGCTACCCGCAAAAGAAACGTGCAACAATCAGTGCCGAGTACAGAAAAAGAACTAGTTCGACCTCTAAGTACGCTACAAGGATCACTGTGGTTATACCTCACTATGAGTTTTGAATACTCTCATTCATGACTCACAGTATTGATTACCTGGAAGCATGAGCAGCCAAACGCTATGGAGCGCAGGCATGGTCACGAAGGACTCTCCTTAAGCGCAATATAATGAGAACTAACAAACAATGATGCCAAGGAAATTATCATCATCATCATCATCAGCTTGTCCACGCCCACTGCAGGGCAAAGGCCTCTCCCATGTTTCGCCAATCAACCCGGTCCTGTGTTTTCTGCTGCCACGTTATACCTGCAAACTTCTTAATCTCATCTACCCACCTAATTTTCTGTCTCCCCCCTCACGCGTTTGCCATCTCTTGGAATCCAGTCAGTTATTCTTAATGACCAGCGGTTATCCTGCCGACGTGCTACGTGCCCGGCCCATATCCATTTCTTCTTCTTGATTTCAACTATGATATCCTTAACCGCCGTTTGTTCCCTGACCCACTCTGCTCTCTTCCTGTATCTTAAGGTTACACCTATCATTTTCCTTTCCATCGCTCGCTGCGTCGTACTCAGTTTAAGTTGAACCCTCTTTGTAAGTCTCCAGGTTTCTGCTCCGTAGGTAAGTACCGGTAAGATGCAGCTGTTATATACCTTCCTCTTGAGGGATAGTGGTAGACTACCATACATGATTTGATAATGCTTGCCGAATGAGCCCCATCCCATCCTTATTCTTCTAGTTATTTCACTCTCATGGTTTGGCTCCGCGGTTACTACCTGTCCTAAGTAGACGTACTCCTTTACAACTTCCAGTGTCTCGCCACCTATCAAGGAAATTATAAGGGATGTTATTAGAAGGAATTGTAATGTAAATGTGAAGAAAGAAAAGTGGACGAAGGGATAACTTGCCACCGGCAGGGACCGAACCTGCGGCGTTCGAATAACGCGTCCGATCAGGGTTGCCGTTGGTGGCTACTTTGCGCCAAATTGGCTACTTTTCGACGCCGTCTGGCGACAAAAATTTGCAGTTGGCGCCAAGGCTATTTTCTGGCTACTTTTAAAGTGCTGATTTGGCCGCATCAAATGGTCATTTTTTATCATTTTTGGAGACGAAACACATTATTTTTAAGCTTTTCTCTCGCTTCAGCGGTTGCGTGCGGTCGTCCACCACCCACCAGTAGGCTGGTGCGCATCGAGACTCCCTTACGCGACGCTTAGCGTGTCTTCAAATACGGAGTGGCGAAGTTGCGTGCATGGTGACGAACACGTGGTCAGCTCGGTGCTCAGGCTTCCCGCCATCTATTGTGATGCTAGCGCAAGTTTTACGAATAATTCTGATGCGCATTACGTGTTCTCGTGCACTCTAAAAACTGCGCAGGGTATCGCAGGAGTAAAAAGGCCGATTTACTCTTCAGAGTGTTTTTCTACTCTCGCAAAGCATCGGATGGAGTGAAAGCCTTGTTCACTCTCTGTGAAATGAGAGAGTGAAACGGCTTTATACTCTACCTCGCTCTGGGAGAGTGGAATGCCCATAAACTCTTCAGGCAGGAGAGAGTAAAACGCGATTATACTCCTGCTCCTGATCTGTATGTCGAAGTGCCGGCACATCACGAGTGATGATCACTTCTTAATAACCACACATATATGCAGTAAAGAGTATAATATTTGTTTGTTGTGACGTTGGAGACGACTAATAAAAAGAACAGCGTTTCCACCGCCTCCCAGCGAATTTCAGCACAATTGAAGGCACTTGGAACTCTTAATATCCGCGTTTCTAGCTTAGGATTTGTGTAGTTAAATAAGCGAATATGAATCGGTCACGATCGAAACTAAATTCAAGCGGTTATTTCATTATTTATATATCAATAGGCTTTCATGTTTTTCGCTACGAACGTCACACACGGAGCCTGCTGTCATAAGCCTAATGTATACGGTACTGCTACCGTGAAGTATTATGGCTGTAGTCGCGGAACGTGAACAAGAATGACCGAAAATGTGTCCAAGGGGGTGAAGAAAACCGAATTGTTCAGTGTGCAGTTGAGACGTTCGATGTTTCCTACACAAAAATGACTAACCGCTTAGCGAGTCAGTGCGAATGCCGTGCATATCTTCAGTAACGCTGATCTTTATTTACTGCAAAACGTGTCAGACTGACGCTCCGATCTCGCGAAGCACAAAAAAACACATGAACTACAGTCCGTTTGGTAGTCGCACGCGCGGATACACTCAAATCTGCGCTTCTAAACAAGGAAATAAAGACAGATCACGGACATTACTTACAACATGAAACAACAAACGCTCTCACTCCATCTTTCGGCGTGGCGTAGTTGGTAACGTGTCCGCTTCGCAATCAGATGAGCGTCTAACGATCGTGGGTTCGAGTCTCACTCGGTCATGTTTTTTTTTAACGTTTCTGTTTTTTTTTTTTTGTCGTAGTGCTCGTTATTAGCCATCATTACGGTCTGCACCTGATGAAAATTCATAAAAGCAATTCTAAAGCCCAATTTTGGCCCGAGAAATGCCATTTTTTTTTCGTGCGGTGTACTACTACTCCCTTGGGTGGGGTCATGCTACCCTGCTTCGGCCAGAGTTATGTTACTCTGTTGGGGTGGAGTCCTTTGACCCTGTATAGGGGGCATTACTATATTCCTGCCTCAAAAAGAGGTGATTTACTCTGGAAAAAAGAGTTAAATATGGGACAAGAAAATACTCTCCCAAAGAGAGTGCCCGGCACTCTCTTAGTTCTTAGAGTGTGTAAACTTGGCAAAACAGACATCTGCCACAAAATTTAGCTGGCCTGTTCATCTACAACCAGAATTTGGTCCGCGGCTTCAACGAAAAGCTGTTTCAACTTGACATGTTCCTTCTGACTTGCTGGCTGGAATATTCGAATATAAGAACTCATATTTTCTACATAAAAAATTAGGCAAATCCCAATTACCATGGGAATTTATGTTATGCGAAGCATCCGGAGGTAAGGTGACTGGGTTGTAATTTTTTTTTTATTCAGCGAAACGTTATGAAATGGCGCTAAAGATATGTACAAACGTTGCACGCACAGACATGTTGAACATCGCATATGTTTCATATAACCAGTTGTTTACAGTTGTGTGACGATGCCAACAGAACCATGGGAACCAACATGGAACCATGGGTAACAGAAGCCGTAAGCTGATATGTAGAGCTTGTTCTTGCAAGGATGGTAGCCCTGGATAGTGCTACGTAAACCAACTACAGTGGATGGCGCTTAAGTATACAACTGACGTTAGCCCGACATGACTCGTTCGCCATAGGAGTACGTATATAATGTCTATAAAATTAGATAGCCAGCACTGCAACCACAATATACATTTCACCAATATTACGCCTGCATCGGGTGTTTTCCAAAGTACTTTCGAGACATGAAGTGGCTCTGTGGTAGAATGCTTGATTGCCACGCAGAATGCTTGGGTTCGATTCCTGCTGGGACTGTGATTTCTATGCTTTGTATTCCTCGCGTCAACGCCGCCGATGTCCGTTTTCTTTAACGCTGTCGCCTTTAAATTACCAGTGTCAATGCCACCAATGTCAGTTTTTCTTTTTCAGTTTCAGTTTTTCTGAACAGGCATTGACATTAAAATTACCAATGCCTGTTCTCGCCGTTCCTGGGTAGATATAAATTGTCAAAGTCCTGTGGCGCACACCCGCATTCCGCGGCCCGTGGTATACGGGTATGAGCCACACGGGTCTGGAGAAATGAGTTTGACGACGTACGCGACGGGATTTTCACGTTATTCATGTCATTGCCAACCAGACATATTCGTCAACACCTCTTACCCTCCTAAACAAATTTTGGTCTACCCCAAGTTAAGGAGGCCATCACGAGAGCACCCAGACGTAGGCGCGGCTAGATAGATAGATAGATAGATAGATAGATAGATAGATAGATAGATAGATAGATAGATAGATAGATAGATAGATAGATAGATAGATAGATAGATAGATAGATAGATAGATAGATAGATAGAAACGCAAAAGTGCTTACAGTACGCAAAGAAATGCTCGCATTGAATATATGCACGCGTAATGAATTTATCGTAATTCGTTCACTTAATTTATTTCCAACTTATCGGTGGCTTTCTATGCTCTTACTTATTCAAAATGGTATTATTTATTGATCAATACTAAAGAATCGGCTCATAATACCACTTCTGTTCCACTTGGCTACAAATGTGGCGATAATATTAAATGGCATGGCTACTTTGGCTACTTTTGGCTTGAGTTCTGGCTCCTTTTCAAGTCCACCCAACGGCAACCCTGCGTCCGATGTTCTACCACTGAGCTACGGTGGCGGTCATCCCTCCGTGCACTTTATGGGGTATATATGAGCATTTAAACGTGGGAGCGTCAGTCAGCACGGCCTCTTGCCATTACGGCGACTGTGGAACACTGTTTTTGCCTGTTGGCGTCACGTAGCACGTGATCTAATTACGAGCTGGCAGCTGACTAATTACTTCTAATAACATCCCCTATACTTTCCTTGGCATCATTGTCTGTTAGTTCTCATTAATATTGTGTTTAACAAAGCAAACGAGCCCTTAAATTTACAGTTATTTCCTTCATTCAGAGCGACGGTCTCGTTCTGGCAGACTTGATGCCTTTTAGGTAGTATGCGAGGGATTATTAGTCAGCTGCCAGCTCGTAGTAAGATCACGTGCTACGTGATGCCAACAGGCAAAAAGAGTGTTCCACACTCGTCGTAATGGCAACAGGCAGCGCTGACAGACGCTCCCACGTTTAAATGCACATATATACCCCATAAACTGGACGGAGGGATGATCGCCACGGTAGCTCAGTGGTAGAGCATCGGACGTGTTATTCGAAGGTCACAGGTTCGGTCCCTGCCGGTGGCAAGTTATCTTTTCGTACACTTTTCTTTCTTCACATTTACATTACAATTACTTCTAATAACATCCCCTATACTTTTCTTGGCATCATTGTCTGTTAAGTTCTCATTAATATTGTGTTTACAAAGCAAACGAGCCCTTAAAGTTACACTTCTTTCCTTCCTTAAGCGGAAGAATTTAAAAATGGCTGGCTCTGCCGCATTTGAGAGAAGCTTAAGCAAGAAATGTCAGCCGGCAAAGGAGAATGGTTGGAGATGATGCTAGCCAAATTATTGCGCAGGGTCGCCAGGGCGCGCCCCACCACACCACACCGTCTAACTGGATGTCACTACTTCCTGTCGCTGTGTGAGGCAAATCTTCGGTTTTGCCATAGTAGGCGCACACGACGCGACATCACTGTGGTGTGGATGGATGGATGGATGCTATGAGCGTCCCCTTTATAACGGGGCGGTGACATGTCTGCCACTGGGCTCGAAACAAAACTTTCTTTTTGTGTTGGCCTAATGCCTTATCTACAATGATTAAATCTATGTTATTATAGCAACGAAAAATATAAATTCACGGTCCATCTCTCTGCCTCTTAAGGCAGAATGACCTTATTTTTCCCATTCTTCATTTTTGTCCTTTATCTCTACTTTTCTGCCACCAATACTCTAACCGTCTCTTACTTATTTCTATCGCGGACGTGTTCAGCTTTCCATTGTTGTCCCTAAAACCCAAGGCTTCATGTAGACTCGTGCCCACACGTATATCTGGGTGGATATCGCCACATTCAATCAGTACATGTTCCATCGTTTCCTTAGTTCCCCCCACAGCATGTACATTGTTTTTCTTCGTTACAGAATCTCGCTTTATAGCTACGCGTTCTAAGGCAACCCGACCTTGCTTCAAACAGTAAAGCGCTTCCCCTTGAATTATCATAAAACCTCTCCCTCCTTATTTCGTTTTTCACCTTTCGGTAGTCACTGAGAGCCGGCTTCTTTTCCATCGCTGTCATCCAATAAGTCCTCTCCGCCTCTCTGACTTTTCGGCTTAATGCTCCTTGTTGCCATGTCGCCCACACTGCTAGCCGTATATTTACTGGTGAGCCTCCTAGTTCTTTTTCTCCACTGCGTGTCGACGCTTTTTCTATACAAATACCTGAAAACCTTCCCTGCCCATCTACTCTCCTTCATTTTCCTCAGCCTCTCTTCAAATCTAATTTTGCTCTGAGCTTCCCTGACTTCAAAACCTGTCCATCCCATATCACCCTTTACAGCCTCATTTGTCGTCTTCCCGTGGTGTCCGCACGCAGCATGGCGCCACCTCCCGACGGAGGCGGCAATGTCCGCCGCCAAACCGTTGACTCCAAAATGATCCTACTGCATTCACGTTCAAAAGAGCGCAGGCTGCTCGCTGGCGTTTAACATCAGTAATACTTGTCAGTTTCAATAATTAAGTTCGAAATCCACATACAGGGCCGCATACGATTCCCCTTTTACGCTGTAAGCAGCACACGTAACGCAGTTCTGTAGAAAGGATTGTCAGCCAAAGTTTGCAATTATTAAATATTTTGGCTCTCTATACGGGTGTCTTCTTTCCTTCTGGCAACGGCGCCCAGGTGGCCTCGCTTTAGAGCCCTGGTGGATTTGTTTAAAGTGCCCGGATAACTCCGTAAGCTTTGCACTCGAGGTCACTCAAAACCGCCAACTGGAGTTAAATAGGATTTCAGCTTAATATCGTACAGCGAACCATTTAAGGAAAGTTGCACAACTTTTTGAAAAGGCACACGAAAGAGAATTTTACAAAGAAATAGGATCATTGTTCCTGTTCTACTGCGCTGCACCAGCGATCGCAACTTGGCGCGTAAGGTGCCTTACTTCGATGAGCGCTCCCAAAGGCTGCTACCGTGTTTACAGTATCAATCTCGCTAATATAATGCCGCTCGTAAAGCCGTGTATGGCATAATGCAATACATGTAGTACTGTGGAGTTGAAACTGGACTGCCAGATTTGTGGTTGAAGACGCGTTCGTGTACTATCCGCAGTAACTTAGGACGTCGGTTTGCACTACGCAGTAAAGAATGAAAGCGGGCGCCCATGTGATGAAATATGCGTTCAGCGTTCGCGCCATTCCATTTCTTTGCTTGTTAGTGCAAAAACCATCTGCTAGTATGCCGTCAGATAATTGCGTAGGCGAACTCCAATACTCAATTTCCAACCAAGAAACGACGCCTTTTTAACAATCTAGCTTCCTTCAAATGGCGCTAAAGGCAATCGAGTATTCTAGTCTGCGTTGCTTTCAGTTTTCGGAGTAAAACTTTTGTCCCAGTTACACAATGTATGCAGTGGTTAAATAGGAATTCGTTCTATCACCATATTTCTCACTAGTGCTTTTTTCTTAGTCCTCCGTCTCCTTGAACGTCAAAAATCAAGGCGGCTTCGTAATAATGGTGTCAAGAAGGATTGAAGTAAGGAGCTGGGCTACCTTCTTGGTTTCTCTTCGGTTTTCTGTTTCTTTTCTCTCCTCTCTTTCTTGTTCTCTTTTTGCTTTTTTTTTCTCTCTTGTTTTCTCTCTTGATTTCTACTTATTTATTTCTCTCTCTTTATCTTTTTTCCCTTTCTTTCTCTCTTTCTATTTCTCACATGCTTCCTATTTTATTGCAATTTTATACGTGGTTTTACGTGTGTTACGCCTAGCGAAGTCAACATACGACATCCCGGACCCCTAAAGTGCTCCGCACCTAATGCCATCATAGAGGCGCTTGTGAAACAAGAGGAAGAAGATTTACCCTTCGCGAGAGCGTGCAATGCTTTGCCTTCGTTACGTCTAGCGATGGCAGCCTTCGACAGCATACATCATACGACAACATACGACAGCCTGGGCTCCTAAAGTGGTCGGCACTTCAAAATTACGTCAGTCTGTTCCTTAATTTCTTCTGAAAAGGCCAGCTCTCTAATGCAGATATTCCTTGCATTTTCAGCGTACTTATCTGTGGATAGATTTCATGGTGTTTGATACGCTTCCAGTATACTCCTTACCAAAAAGTTACCCAAATCTTGCTTTTATATGTGCATTATTCGACAATATCCCAGGCCTGCGAAAGGCAAATGCCTTTGTCAAAACGTAGCCTCTGAGGACATTCGCATGTTTGACGATTTATCATCACTTCAAGACTGCAAGTTCCCTTGAACCTCTGCTATGTTTGAATTCTACATTGTGATAGCAATGTGACCCATTTTCTCTAGGTATATTGCTCTGCGTACGTTGTTAACAAAATCGGTGATATCTAGAGCGTAATAATTAATGTCATCAGCGCGAAATTGCTATGGTAGTGTTAGAAATGAAATTGCATTGTGGTGCTTTGCAACGCGTGCGTATTTACATATTCAGAAAAAATGCTGCAAATGCCCCAGACGCCTTGAAACCGCAAAAGGCAGCACTTTTAATGAAATACACAAAACAGAAGGCATAAATACCGACTATTAATTGACGCAAATGCAAGGAGCGATGAAGAATTCTGCAGACTATTTATTTAAGGAAGAGTGTGCAAGTCAGTCGCTGAAATGCGACTGTTTTGATGGCAGCAGTACTCAGAATGGAGCGTAGCTGTGTTGGCAGCATCATATGCAAGGTGCTCTAAATAACCCAAATTCTTCTACACGATATTTTACAGAAGTACTCCACGTGGAGCATAACGGTGATAATCTTCGGTTATATAAGTTGAGTATGAAATATAAAGGAGAGAACATCTTGGTGGCGGATTTGCACGAAATGGAATGCTTTGGTGGCCTCATTGCACGGATTGTACATTCTAGTGCGCAATGTTTCGCTGCTTGAGATACCCAACGTGGGCCATAATGGTGCAGCTGACGCAACTGTGCAGAATGGAGCTGGCAGCGGCGCACTATTTATCTGCTATAAACGCACAGAACGGTGCATATTGTGTTGTTCGCTCAAGGGCGCCCCGTAAAACATGTCAGTCGTAGATTTTCATACGTCCGCTGTCCAGAATAAAGTATTATCATTCCCGCTACTTGTCGCAGAGTCTGGAACAAACTGGTCTGAATATTCCGTGTAACGTGTACATATTGGAACATAATGACTCAAACATTTGGTTGCATGGAATGTGCAGCATACAACATAATATAGGACTCCATTTTGTGGGCTGAGAGCCACTGCATGGAACACCGCGGCTCAAACAATGTTCCTGGTGAAAATAGGGGGTGAAAACTTGAAGATGATGGGGCACAAACTTACACTCGCGAAAGTGGTCTGAGTGTAGCTCAGTTTAGTACACACCATATTATATGCAGAAACCCACACTATAATATTGGCACAAAACAAAGTCGAAAATATATAAAAATATACCCTTGTTTCCAGAAGGACTCAGAAGAACAGCGCTGCAGCAGAGGGGAAAATACGCAGTTATTTTGGTTTATATACGGTATCAGCCATGGCCATAGCATCACGGAATAATAAAAACATGTGCCAGAGAACAAAAAAAGCGTCTCGTCTTGTCTAAGCTAGATATGCAGCTAAAAATGTATGCAAAATATTCAGCAGGTATTATGCCAGCAAATTCTTTCTCGAAAAGAGACGACTCGCATGGTCTCGTGGTAAGTAATTAGAGCGACTGCCACGCAGTAATCTGTGTCTGACATTGGTTTTGAAATCTGACTGCCTTTTTGTTCACAAGGTACAGCTTTTAAAATTCCTGACATAGATGTATGAGCAAACATGTTTTTATACGAGGTCGTCCTTGATGCGGAAACATTCTTTGCTGATAAAACAGTAATTCCAGATAAAAATGATAGGTATGTAAAGAGTTAATGTTAAATGCGCCATCACTTCGTGCATTCCCGACTAGGACTGGTTTCTCGCCATGCGTCACGAGAGACGAACCGCTCTAAAAAAATGTATGTTGTAAGGATGACAGCGCCACCGGAGCTCGGGCGCGCGCTAGGCTATGGCGAAGAGGAAGAGAAACGAAGGCACATAATAGAACAACCAGCCAACGATCAGGCGTTGTGCCTATATGTCTCATTCCAATGGCGCGGTCGACGCTGCGTTACAATGTATAAAACCAAACGAATCTGTGGAATAAAACACAGGCGTTCATGTTAATGCCAATCGAACCTACGACGCGCTGGGCATATCACGCGCATTCGTCTTTTTCACGATATTTATTCAAAAGAAAAATTGCTTTTGCGAGAGACCATAATTCACATGAGCGGTTTTAAGTCGGCTAGCACGCCTGCGCAATTCACTTAGCAGCATCACGTACCAGCGTTTCATGAAAGACACCCGAAGTAGCCCCAAGGGCGTTTAGCATTACCAGGATATCAATGCGAATTAGTAGTCGGGAAGAGAAGCGCAATTTCTAAGCAAACATTTTTTTTAAAACACCCTAAGATAACATGCCGAAACAGCTTTGTCCGAAGTTTCTTTGGACTCTTTAATTCTAAATGACAGAAACTTTTTTACGTCTCACTGCGAACTTCACGTGTTCTCCCCTCCAAGTCTTGTCATCCGATCTTTGCAAAATACTTGTACCTCTCAGCGTAAAGACTGAAATCTACGTTTGCCTTTATTAAATGCTTCTTGTAAATGGCGCTCATAATGAATCTTGACGTAAATAACTTTACGGTGTCATTCTATGGGATTTTATTTCACACTGCTGTCACTGACGCAGCACGCGCCCGAGCACATCTCTACATTGGACGAAGGGACACCACTTTGGGATTTTCCCACACTGCAGCCATTTCATTTGTGCCATTCAAGCAATTACTTCTCGTTAAACAACGCGCTCTACAGATCGTCCAGAGGGACGGCTAGACATCGAAAACCGGGGATGCAAAATGCATTGTAGTATATAATGCAGCATTGGTAGAAACTGTCACCAAAGAGATAAAAAGGTACACCTCGGCAGCACACAATTCCTAATAAACCTTCAAAGTAAATTTAATAAACTGGCTTTGTACTTGTTTGCACATGTTTTGTAGTTGAAAGTCGTATCAACCTCCCCGTGCAAGTTTGAATGCTTGCGTCAAGTCAGCAATAAAATCAAGATCTACAACAAGCGGCATTTCTCTCCCGCGATTGATCACATAAAGTGTGCTCCAATGAAGCTTTCGTTATCAATATTGGCTGTCCTTTGTTTATGTGAACATTCAGTGTTAACATATCAACACGTGTGGCGTATTCACCGGGCCATAGAATCCCGATATGTGTCACGCTTATAGGGGGCAAATTTCATGACGTACTTCAAAGACATACCATATTACTCATGTAAGACATTCCATATTACAGTCATGCACTCCTGCCCAAATTTTGCCATCTGCGCAAACAAAAATCGTCGATGAGAGCATCCAGACGTATGCGGTTAGATAGACAGACAGACAGACAGACAGACACAGACAGACAGACAGACAGACAGACAGACAGACAGACAGACAGACAGACAGACAGATAGATAGATAGATAGATATATAGATAGATAGAGAGATAAATAGATAGATAGATAGATAGATAGATAGATAGATAGATAGATAGATGGATAGATAGATAGATAGATAGATAGATAGATAGATAGATAGATAGATAGATAGATAGATAGATAGATATATAAATGATGATTCGTCTAGGAAGGGTGGACCATTCTTAGACAGAGCCGCGCCAGCGCTTGAAGTTGTTTCGGAAATAAAAGCTAGAACAGCGTCATGTCGGAAAAGCACTCACATTCGCAGCTCTGCCGATATTGTGTGGCGGAAACGTAGAATACAGTTTGGCGTCACACCATGTAAACGATGCAATGAGCAGGTGGTAACAACCTGGCAACTTGAGGAGAAACTCCGACACCCATTTCGAGGTATTAAGCCAAAGCAGCAAGAAAGTGACGATCTAAGTAGGTGTCCCATATTACCACACTGATGCACAGTGGTATTGCGCTACAATACTAAGTTATGGCCTCGAGGGCCGTTCGGCACAGTACGTGCAATAGGTACCCTAAGCAGTTTACAACTGTCTCTAAGGAGTCTGCTCCTGCAGATTATGCTCTGAGTGTGCTTGCTTTTTGAAAATATGCTAATGGCACTGAGGCAAATTTAAGCGTTAAAGAGGATTGCCTCGTTTCACATGTTATGCTCGGCAAAGCGGCAGAAATAAGAGATTCTAACCTGAACAATTATGTTTCTTTTGTACTGGTAAGAATTCTGGCGATGATAAATACGAAAGACATTTCACAGTTAGCGTGACCTTATTTAGAAGCCCAGAAATAAGAATTCGTATCTTAAATAACAAGGATGTCGACATTAAAAAAAAATAACCGGTAATATCCAATGCACGCCTTCTTTAGCGTTAGTTTGTTTTCAAGCCACACGTGCAGGCATCAACGATTTATATTAAACGCGCGCACGCATTCTTTTTCATCTGCTTGTATCTAAAGAACTGATATTCGAATGCGGTGGTGACACTTCACTTAAACAGGAATGTTTAGCGCATGCATACCGTACATTTTTCTGAGCGCCAGCCGTCTGGTTGAAATGTCAGTGAATTCGAATAACTAATCGGAAAGTACAGGTGCTTCAGCGGATGTCACCTCATCTTCAGGTTTGTTTAGTGCTGGCACTACATCTGCTTCGTGTTCGTTCAAAGCAGCAGCTACGAAGATCTGTTCGCATACAAAAGAATGTGTTTGCAAATATTACGAAATTAAAAGGTTGCGTGTTTGAAGTTGTTCGTTTTAGACCTGATGAAAACTTTTTAAGGAGAGGTAAAAAAAATTAATGGGTTGTTCATTGCTTCAAACACTCACGTTTTATACGTACGTTTACGTTTTAAGGTTTACGACCTCTCTCATTTTCTGCAAATATAACGGAAATGAAGGCGTGCTTTAAAGAAGACCGATGAAATCGTTATTGCTTCACGCATTCTGGCACAGCATTCTTTAATAGGCAAAGCAGCATTACCACAGCAGCATTTTGCAGGCACATAAAGAGCTTCTTTGAAGATTGAATGATTCGATAAGATCACAATTCGAACACTATAGTTTCCGCGTGCCAGTGCCATTAATTCTCGTCTTATTATTTTTGAAGGTAGGTTTCCGAATGTCTAGAATGAATGCGTTACTCGTTTCACGCACTTTTTGGGAAGACAAAGATCCTACATTTGCATCACTCTGTATTCAGATAAATGCGGGACGCCCTTTCAACATCACCCTCCAAATTTCGCAAAGTTGAGATAGCCAACTTCACTCATACGTTCCGTCACATTTCAGGACAGCATGTTGAGGAAAGTAATCAGTTATATCATATTGCAAGATAGTAGGAGAAAGCTTGTTGAGGTATTCGTGGGTTGCACAAACACATGTCTATATAGAACATACGCACTGGAGAAGTGTTGATTGCTTTCATAGATATTCCATTTCTAATTATATAAAAACTAAAATTGGCGATGCTACATTTTGCCTGACATAAATATTTAAGGAGACAGTTTTCTGGCTGCGTGAATTAGGTGACTGCATTACTCATGTTGCGCTCTCTTTGAGTGAGGGGGAAGGGGCAAATATCACACATTTTCGTGACTGTGTATGCAAATCGTTGAGGGATTGCACTTGCCCCTTACCCTCCCATTTAGGTAAACTTAAGATTTTTTTTCACACCTGTTTGTTCCCTGACCCACTCTGCTCTCGTACTGTTTTTTAAGGCTATACCTAACATATTCCTTTGCATTGCTCGCTGCGTCGTCCTCAATATTAGTTGAATCCTCATTGTAAGCCTACAGGTTTCTGCTCCATAGGTAAGTACCGGTAAGATGCAGCTGTTATATAGCTTCGACTTTCGAGATAATGATAAACTACCATTCATGATTTGAGAATTCTTGCCGAATGTGCTCTACCCCATCCTTATTCTTCTAATTATTTCGCTCTCATGGTTCGGCTCCGTGGTTACTACCTGTCCTAAGTAGACGTATTCCTTTACTAGTTCAAGTGTCTGGCAAGTAGTAAAGGAAATGAAATGCGTAAATTCATGGAATGCGAAAATTTTGTGTCGGCGTCGGCGCCCCGCATCGGTGGCGTCATCGCGATCAATGCAAAAAAAACCTTCGTCGACTGCTGAAGTCACCATATGATGTCATCAGGATATGACATATCACCAAAGTATGTGAAGGCATCATGACTTTGTGATCGCGTCGCATACCGTGACGTCGCATGATGACGTCAACGCGTGAAATCGATGCTTGGTCAAAGGTGGGCAGGTCATGGAGGCAGGACAAAAGAAGCTGAGGTGTAGATGCCATTTCTCCAATACCCGAGGCATTGTGAAACCACGTGTGTGCAGAAAGCTTTCGCAGGGGTGCGGGGGAGGATATATACCAGGACTGAAAAATAAGGATGGCCTTCGCGTTGAAGTCGTATGCGAATGCATACGGGACCTCCTGAGTTTTTGAGGTTCAGTGACTTTGAAAAATCGCCGCAGTTGGCCTTTCAGTTTTCACACAGGAGATTCTTGTTTTGAATGCCATAGATTCTAGAGTAAAACATGTTACTCGAAATGGTGCTACGTGCATCATGAATTTAAGCAACACACAGATGAACCGTTGGTCTCCTATGACGCTGTTCTCTACGAAGTAGTTAGCTGAGTTTTTGAGGTTCAGTGACTGAAAAATCGCCGCAGTTGGCCTTTAAATTTCCACGCAGGTGAGTGAGCTTGACTGGCCGATGTGGAAGTACAGGTGCTTCACGATATGTCACCTCAGTTTGGTCAACCCCTTAACACACCGCAAGGTGGAGACCTTAGCCCAAACGCCGGCCTCAGTCATAACATCCATCTATTCCAAACGTAGCTCTTCGACGCGTACCTGCCTCACCTGGCTGTAACACCGCGTTCCCCGCTTACGCTCGCTCCGAGAAAAATGGCGGCCGGGCTACAGGGCAGACGCGAAGCTTGCTGCATTTCCGTCTAGTCCATCCGTGATATTTATTTATTTAAATTACTCTTTAACATACCACGGGATGGCTACCTTATCACAAGTTCTGCGGCCACTGAGCGACGACCATCTGGCTTTCACGCCGCATTCTCTGAATACGCTCTCCCCATTCACTACTTCATCTACCACAGGGGTTTGGGTAACATCCATGATCAATGGGCGTTATGGACGTTAGTCGACTGGATGGATATATACCACCAGGGGTCAACGTGGGTTCATTCACGTTAAATGATGCTATAGCTGCCAAACAGCAATAGCCATTGTGCAAGCTATCCTATATAAATTTACAGTAAATATTGAACTGCTTGTGTAAGGACCCGTTTTACTGTCGTGTTATACCGATTCCTACGATGGAGCGCTCAACCAACATTTCTGGATTGATCGAGGCGTCGGATGTGCTAAAAGACATTGTTCGGAAATTGCGATATTGTAGTCCATTTCGGGTTGCTTCTTTCGCTTTTTTCTTGACAAAGCGTAGCGCGAGGAAGACGAGACACAGGAAGAAATGCACAGGACAGGCGCTAACTGGAAACTAAAATTTAATAACAAGAAAATCCGCTGTTTATAGTTGGCACTGACGAAAAGAAATCACGTGAGCATCACTCAACCCAAGGAAACAAACAAACAGTTAGCGCCTGTCCTGTGCATTTCTTCCTGTGTCTCGTCTTCCTCGCGCTACGCTTTGTCATGAATCTACACCAACTCGCCCAGTACGCTACCTTACTCGCTTTTTTCTGTCCTGAAATACCAGCATGGGCAGGATAGGCAATGCGGCATGCAGTACGTTGTTGACTGCTTCGCTTTTGCCCTTTCCGCATACTTTGTAGGGCTGTTTTGGAATCCCTAGATATTGCCCATGTTTTTTGAGTCTGCTGTCGAAGTATAAGTGCAAAAAACTTATCTATTACACATTGTAATATGCATGTTTTTGGAAATTCTTGTAGTTTTTATTATTCGATTGATGAAATTCTCGGGTCAAACAGTTATGGTCCTCAGTATCGTTTACTTAGAGAAGCTTAGCAAGCAATCCTGAAACATACAATAATAAACATTAGTCGCATATCAATCGGCACATCAATTTTTCTAGTACTTGATTACTTAACTCCTTCGGCATATAGTTATACATATTACATTGACGGATCAACGGTAAGCCTGATAAGGTGCTTGATGCCTTCCTAGTCAACGACGTTCACCACTCTTGTTTAAATACGCGGCAGGTCATCGTCCTCCACAAGAAAGGGAACAAATGCCGATTTTTATATCCTTTATGGATCACGTTCTGCCTGCACTGCTCATGTTTCAAGGCAAAAATCGCCGCTTTCGGGTAATGGAAAAGCAATGACATTCAGAAGCACGAATATTCACCGACGTAGCTACAGGACCCTCGTGCCGAGGCTTCCCGGGTGTTTTTAACAGCGAAACTGTTCAAGCTAGCCGTAGTTTGTGCGGGCGGCCTGCCAGGGAAGCATCATCATCATAAACGGGTATGTGCCCCAGAAATTGGATAAATCGCAGTACTCATCACTGGGCCACTGAAAATGAAGAGGCCAATAGTTAGCCGCGCAATTGGCTTCAAATCGACGGCGGTGAGCCTAAGACCCAGTGTACAGGTGCACCCAAAGTAAAACGGAGCACGCGAGCTGTGGCCCAGCTACGCAAAAGTGACCGCCAGTGCGCTCCACCAGAGAAGTGGTTCTTTATTTTTATACGGAAATGATGGCACTATCTTCTGGCACATTTCCGTATAAAAATAAAGAACCACGTCTGTGATGGGGCGCGCTGGCAGTCACTTTTGCGTAGCTGAGCCACAGCTCGCGTGCTCCGTTTTACTTTGGGAGCACCTGTACGTACAACGAGAGAATGCTAAGAAACTTGAAAGGCAACGGAGACTGCAAGAAGACCCCCCAAGCGATGGAAGGCCTACGCCAACAATGACGTGCCCATAGATCAAGGAGAGGTTCGAACGCTTGGTCATAGCTCTTGTTTGTGTCTCTGGAGTTTGGACATTCGTGTCGTGTCTGTGACAGTCTGTGGTTTGACTCGAACCTCCCTGCGCTGCGAATTAATGTAAAACAACATAGTGCGGCTTAGTGCAAGCTTCTCGAATTTTTTGTTTCCTCAACAGTTCCCTTGCTTCCAAACGTTGCTTATAGTTGGAAGAGTTATCCACGTAGCTGCTCTACCGTGCCGGTACGCCTGCACTGGCCTATGCCGCCATGTCTTCTATAAGACACGAAAAAAATGGGGATGTTATGCGCTAGTGGTTTGAAGACTGAGGAAACAGCTATGCTGGTGTCCTTTCCCTCCTCCTTTCTCCCCTGCTCACGCTAATTCCTTTTTCCATACTTGTGATACTATACTGTAGAGGACTATGCTATTATTTACCCTCACTATGCTCCTTTCCCTTTCCCATCCCCTTGCTTCACCAAGCTTAGTTTTGCGTGTCTTGGCATATTGGCCAGCTGGTTGCTATGCGACGCGCAGTGACGTCCTAGCTCGGCGCAGCTTTCGCCACCACCGCGCATAGCATCCTCCCACTTCAACAGCTCCGCTGTCAATAGCGGAACCGATTTACGTAGTTAAGCAGCGGGTTCCCATGTTTTGAGTGGCGAAAACGATTCCTAAACGGGAGTCATTTCATGGGAGAATCATCAAACTTCATTACGTCTAGCTTAAGAAGGCCAGCACCGGAGACGACGGAAGGATCTCTCGATGTTTGTGGGTGTGACAAATATATGTCAGTTGAATTGTCACACTGGGTTCTACATGTTGCCGTAGTCCGGAGTGTTAGCTCGTAGTTGTGACGACGCAGCGGGAATTGCGCGCTGACGCGATCGAAAAACATAGAGCGTGACGCCAGTTATTAAATAATGATCATTATAAGGCGAAAGACGGACCTTCCCGTCGGTGCACACAAATCGCCGCAAGCGCCAATTTGCCTAAAGCTTAACGAAATTATTTTCGCAAAGCTTTCATAAGGTTCACGCAACAATGATTTGTTGTGTATGCAGTTAAATCATATGCTGCGGCCGCGTGTTAGCTGGCTTGAGGTTCATTCTGGCGTGCTCGATTTAGTCATACAAACAGCCCACTGTAAGAGGATATGTCTCATAGTTCGCGCTCCGCGACTGCCTGCCTTCTACGCCAAAACTGCTCTGAGGCTACCGCACGATGTGCGCTTACGGTGGAGTTTGATATTCTGTGAAAAAGTAGCGTCCAGTAAAAAGTTTTAGGCGTTCTTTTTGTCCCATATTATTTTCTTTAGTGTAATTATATCCATTTTTTTCGAGATCACTTACAGAAATGCACAGGAAGGATTCCGCGGGGTGTTTTCGTAGAGCGCCGAGGGACAAACCTACAGGGAGCGTGGAGGCGTCATCCTAACTAGCACGGAAGCAAAGCGCGCTCGGTGGGTGGCGACTTCGTAACTCCTCGCCCCCAATACCTCTAGGCAACAGAGAACGGCGAAAATTGTTGAATGTAATTCATCAACGAAGAGAAATGCGCCGTGCTCTCTGCTTTCTGGCAGAGAAGGGAGTCAGCTCCTGAGGTGCAGCCGGAGGAGCAGTCGTTGTGTGGATTTTATGCTCTAAAAGATCATCCCTATTGATACAACCAAAAGCGGATGTTCTTTTCCTGGTATTGTGTTCCGGTGTAATTCCAGTTTCGTAAAGAGCGGGACTAACCTTTATAGAAAGATAATTGATTGGAGACGTGCCTGTCGACAAAGAAACTAATTTCACACATGCACTAGTGCAGTAAAAGCTCGTTGATTTGAATTTCACAGAAATGGAAAAATGTTCGATTTAACCGAATGTCGAAACATCGAAAGTCTTGAGAGAACAATGAACTAATGTCTATTACATCAATACACTATCATTTTCTTCACGAATACGTACATGATGTGCTTATTTTTCATAAAATCAGTGTAAAAGCCGCCGTTTTACAGCGAAAGCGGTGATGAGATCACACCAAGGGCCGTTTTTGGCACCGTAGCTGTCCACCGCCGGTTTCCGTAACCGCGATCACGCGAAATAAGAAACAACATCCAGGATGGAACAGGGTTCGAACCATGGCCCTCTCTGTGACAGCCCAGTATTCTACCACAGAGCCATACCGGTGCTTGAAACTCCTTCGCACAGAGACCCTACGCAGGCGTTACGTCGGGAAGAAACCACGTCGACCTGTCCAACATGCAATATAGCGTGTTAGAAGAGTCAAATAATAACTAGGTGTCAAACAATACGAACTGTGCAACGAGTGGGTCGCTGAATGTTTCCAACTCATTACAAAGTAGAGTAGAGTAGATTCTTGAATCTGTGGCACACACCCACGCTGGGGGTGTGTGCACCCACGCCATGAACCGGATAGTTCTTATTATAGGATTATTTAATAAAAGGTTAAATTGGGTCTATTTATAACAAAGAAGGATGAAACAGGAAGAAATTATTAATGGGATAATATAATTAAATGGAATATAAGGAATGAAGCGGCGAATTTGAAATGAAAAAAAAGGGGGGGGGGGTGGAAAAGTAAGAAGTAGGAGCAAAGATTGATTTCTTGGCGTTTGTAATCTGGTATAACTACACCGGAACACAGGGGCTCAGCCATTATTCTTCATCGTCATCAGCCACCGCATCAACAAAGTGCACAAATGCCTTGCAAATGCGTAGCGGGTACCTCGCTTCTGCGCAGAACAGCGAATAATGGCGCAGTGGGTACTTCCAAAACTGAAAAAAAATTTATTTATGGCGCCTGTCACGACGATAGAGCGGCCTTCTACGTGCTAGTTCACGCCTCGATGGACATAAATAAAGTTTTTCCATACCATACCATAGTGGGTACTTGTTTTAGTAGCCCCAAGAGAGTTTACTCCTGGTTCTTGAAATGCCGCTCTTCCAGCTTTCCCTGTGACTGTGCCACGCTTTCCAAGCAGGCCTGCCGTTTTTCATCACCCCGCGACTTCGCTCACAAGGTGACCGTGGCGCATAGCCTTAAGGCCTGACCACACGTACCCGCTACAGCGCGTCAGCGCGTGGCTTTTTGACGCGGAGCCGCTCCACCTTCCTGTGAAGAGAGAGAGCGCGCAGCTTCGCGTAGCCACGCGCCCTCTTTCTCCATTGGGAGAGGGCGCGGCACTGCGTCAAAAAGGGACGCGCTGCAACGGGTACGTGTGGTCAGGTCCTTATGTCTTATATAGCTCGGGACCTGCTGGGCACCCGTTGCGAGATCCCTTACCAACACTACCATGTGCGCGTGAAGATAACTTTTTCGCCGGTAAAAGAGCCGGAAACGGCTCGTGCTTCCATCGCGATGCAGCAGGCTAGTTCTATTCCAGCATGTGGGCCGCCGCTGAGAGCTCTTCATCCTCAACAGCTTCCGCCATGTTTGAGTTTTGAAACCATAGCATAACCGTGTACAGTATAGCATAGCAAGGGATGGGAAAGAGAAGTGGGGGGTAAGGAGGAATGATGTGAGGGTTAAGAGGACGCCAAGGAGCACGATGTGTTAGCTTTGATAAGCAGGTGGAGTCATAATTTAAAAAAAAGACTTCACAGCACAAATGTATTCGCACATTCAAAATGTCGACACATATAAAGCACTCACATCGTTTCCGTGCACCAGAACATTTTGATTATTATGAGTGAATTATCAGAACTGAATAATCTAAAATTATTAACATTTGGTACGAGGCTCACAGCATTTCGTGCACTTATACTAAAATAAAAATCATCGACGTAAAGTGTGTTAATTCGCTTTCACTAAGAGAGCGACAGTTTAAGAAGGTGTTTTACAATTTTTCCCATAGGAGGAGCACCTGACAATACAATCTTCTTCATATGGGCTATGTTTAGCAGTTTTCGTCATTAACATGATTTCAGTCAAGCGCAAAACAGCTTCGTCAAAGAAATCATCAAGGTACTACCCAGCGCTATGGACACTATTGACCTTTATGCTAGTACAACACTGAGAAAATGTAATATTTATTAATTTGTTGCTTTTCGAACTGCACCATATAAAGATACTCACTTGTTGAACAAGTTTGATGCAGCTGGCGTTTGTACACACGGGCGCTAAATAATCTTTCGGTCGATCTACGTGAACATCAGGGTCTAGTTTCAATACTCGAGGAACCTGATCGAAGCTTGATTGGAGTGTAAAGTAGGAAGGCAAGTTACGGAAGAAGACCCTAAAGAGTTGTCCCGCCTTGATATTTATGCCTTGGTAGCCATAGAAGAAAGAGCCTCTTACACCGACAAATTGTCTGCAAAAAAGGAGGACAATATTGCATATTGTCATATTATGATGATAGAGACGACATACATACCTTTTATTTATGAATGAGTTCACTTTACTACGACCATCACCGCCTATACAATGCATTCAACGTGTCCAACTTTTTTTTAACCACAGATGGCATCGCTCCATGGTATGTTTTGAACAGGTCGAGCTCATTGAAAAAAAAAATTAGATTCTTAGAACTGCGTGTAGGTCCTTTCCAGTGCCATGGCTTACAACACCATGATTAAGGTGTAGGATGGCACGGTGTTTGAGACCAAGTGCATTTCTTCTTGTTTGGCGCTTTATATTGAAGAATAATTATTGTGTATACAAAAGAGTGTGGCATAACATCTCGTTTTTTCGCTATTGCTGACAATGTTCTGTCAGAAAAATTGATGCATGAGCGAGTTCTTAAGAAGTAATGCAGAATTTCTGATCAGTCCTTTGGTGGTTGTATCCAAAGCTGTAGCTCACTTTTGGGTAGAATAACATTGTTATAGCGGTATCTCATTTCACGCGAAAAATATAATCTTGCATTAGTGAAAATACCAGCATGTTGCTGTTGCACTATATAACAGCACGGTTGCATGATCCCATGCCAACGCAACTGTGATACTGTCCGTCCCCTAGTAAAGCAAGATGAGTGTCCCCAGAAAGGAATAAATAAATGAAAAGTAATGAATTTCATTGTCAGGGCAGGGTACCAATACGCGCCTGCACGCTCTGAAGTTCAACGTCCGGACCGTTGTGCTGTGTGTGTGTGGGGGGGGGGGGGGGGGGAGGGGGGAGTGCGCGGATTTTTCACGTGCGCGCCGTGACATCACATCGAAGACAACTAGGAAGAAACCTGCACGGGCACGAAGCAGCAGAAATAATAAATAAAGAAAACGCCAATTGGAGAGAGCCACGGCGCTTGTTCTAGAGCACGCGGGGAGAGAGGCAGCGAAGCAAAGAGGAAGCAGTGGCAGCGGAAGCAGTGAGAAAGATGGGCCACGTGTCTCGGTCGTCGGGTTTCGGACCCGAGCCAAGGCGCCTACCGCAGTCAACCTGAAACTTGAGCGACCACATGGGTCCCTGCTGTTCCTGGCTGTGTGTCGCTCGTTTGCTGCTTCTGGGCCAACGTTCCTGTGCTCGCGGACAGGTCTGAGGAGTCGGGATTCGGGCTCGAGCTCGGACAAGGCTGTCCGGCCGTAACCCATCCTCGGAGCCAGCGCTTCGACTACAGCTGCAGGCAACCGGCGGCTTAGGAATGCTGCCGCTACAGCAGATTATCCAGCTGCTCAACGCCGACGGCAACGGCAACCTCTTCCGCTTCCGTGCGTCGCGCAAGGCATCTTCGTCACCGACATTTGTGAGATCTCCGGGACTTCACTACTATCCGCGCCCAACGGTCTGTTAATTCGGAACTGAGTGTTAATGAACGAAGCATGTTGCTTAGGCCTTTCTCAGTGACCTTCCCGTAGCTGTAGGGTTGGGTATTTGACTGATGTAATCTTCTGTTTTGGTTATTGTTACATGTGCTCGTTTTAGTGTTGTTATAAAATGTTGTTATCAAGCGGTCTCGTCCTTTCGACAGGGACTTGGAGTGACGCCTCGGACATTCCAAAGAAAAGAACCTGCACTTTGTGCGAAACAGAACCAC
Organism: Rhipicephalus appendiculatus; assembly: GCA_030522465.1. NCBI lineage: Eukaryota > Metazoa > Arthropoda > Arachnida > Ixodida > Ixodidae > Rhipicephalus > Rhipicephalus appendiculatus. The sequence continues at coordinate 81,035 of JALIZH010020132.1, forward strand.
AACGTAACACAGGTCCTATGTGTTGAATCTGTGCAATGTGTGGTGAAACGCGCACTCACGGGCAGTTTTAGGGGCTAAGCTCCTCAGGGTGTGGGTCGTTCCCTCTTCTGTAGTAGTAGTAGTAGTATTTATGTAGCCAGCTCTAGTTTTAAGAATTGCTCACTAGATGGCGTTGTGTGTATATGTTATTGGAAATAATATCACTAGATGGCGTTAGTGGTTTTCTTATAATTGACGATTAAAGAGGATAGATGGCGTTGTTATAATAGGGATCGTCGGGAGGACGGGGTACTCGGAGTCGAGCACCGCGTCGCGGAGCATGCGGCGGCTCCGGTACTCACGGCGGCACAACCCATAGCCAAGGACGCATGGCTTTCACAACTCACAGCAGCGTTCTGTGGCGATGCATGCGGAGGCGAGGCGTTGCGTCGAGCACTGGTGTGGACTTCGGCGTCTGAGTAGGCGGCATCGTCTTCCTCTGTCGTGGAACGCGAACTGGCGTTGCGCTGAGGCTGAGAGCGCCCGGAACACAAGTCGGCGACGCTCGTGCCCAGCTCACGATCGAACACCCAGGATCCCCATGTATGATCGAGTGGGCAATGTACGCGGCGATTCCCCGTTACCCGAATGATTCCTGCGAGCTTCGCCCACTCACCATCATTCACTTCGTGGATATGCTGTGATTTTTTTTACAAATACCTTTTCGAAAAGGGGGCTGATGTAATGAGTGAAGTGCGCGTTTCAAAAAGTGCGCGAGTGTGATTACTACGCACGTTGCAAGACGAGGAGGGCGACGGCGAAGATTGTACTTGTGAGCACCATTGGTGGAAAATCACTGACGAAGACGATGCGGAGATTCGTCGCGCGACCACATGGAAGACACGCTAAGTAAATGAAAAAAATTACACCATCTCCCGCTAAAGGGAACCATGTGCAGATGTGAAGCAGCGGACGCTAACGCTCACACTGCCGGCGGCGTTGACGGTGGCGCTCACCGCAGCGTTGCGCAGGAGACAAAACTGGGGAGGCGCAGAGCACGCAGTGATGGAGCGGTGTTTCCTACTGGAACATGCCAATCGCTGCTAATGGGCAATGAGAGACAGAAGACTCCGACTGGACACAGAGACCCGCAGTCCGCTTTTGGTTAACGCGCACGCTGCGAATTTTTATTGTTCAACAACGCACAGGAGAAATCTCCCACCGCCACCACTTTGCAGGTCAAGATCCAGTGCCATATATAAGGGGTGGACAGTGAACGGTTGTGCAGCGGGAGCAGTCGGTTTTTTCAACCAAGAAACTCGCTAACAAACGCTGCCTGCGCCGGCGTCGCGAGGCCAGAGAGGGGAGGAGCGTAGGAGAGGAGATAGAGGGGGGGGACGCGCATGCGCAGTGGGAGTGTGAACGCCGCGGGAAGTATGACGAGAGGGGGGGAGCGTAGGAGCGGAGAGAGGGGGAACGCGCATGCGCAGTGGGAGTGTGGACGCCGCAGGCAGGGATGCCTAGAGGAGAGAGGGGGGAGCGTAGGAGGGGAGAGAGGAGGGGAGGCGCATGCGCAGTGAGGGTGTGGTTGCCGCGGGGAGGGATGCCAAGAGGAGGGAGAGGAGTACACAAGGTTTTTTATTTTTTTGAAAGGGTTTGCGCATGCGCAGTAAGGGTGGTCACGCGGCACACCACCACCACCACCACCGGATTAAGCTTCGCCATAAGATGCTTCACATCTAAAACTGCCCCATCTACCGCTAATGGGAACCATGTGTGGATGCGAAGCAGCGGGGAGATAGTTAGCTTGAGCGGCAGAAACGTCGCCGCTCCCGTTTCGCGGCAGCGGCCCGGGCGCTGATCGCGGCACTGCGCAGGAGAGAGAATGAGGCGCGCTCCGTCATTTTTATACCGCGGAACTACCGTGGTGCCCCCCAGCGGAGTATGCAGCTGTCGCACCACCTGTCGCGCGCCGCTCCGTAGAGGATTCCTAGAGGAGAGAACGGGGGGCAACCGTAGGAGAGAGGGGACGCGCATCCGCTGTCGAGGTGTGGGACGCGAGAGCCGCTCCGTAGAGTAGAGGATTCCTAAAGGAGAGAAAGAGGGTGAGCTTATAAGAGGAGAGAGGGGGGGAGGGGACGCGCATGCGCTGTGGGGGTGTAGGACGCGGGCGCCGCTCCGTAGAGATTATTCCTAGAGGAGAGAAAGGGGGTGAGCGTTGGAGAGGAGAGAGAGAGGGAGGGGACGCGCATGCGCTGTGGTGGTGCGGGACGCGGCAAGGATGGACGAACTAAGCCCCGAGCATAAGATGCTTCGCATCTAAAACCTCCACGGGAATTCCGAAGTGAAAGGCCGCGGTTACAGAAGGCCCTAAGGGAAGACGTGGCCGAGACGTGGTGGAGGGAAGAAGGTGTCCAAGGCGCGGGAGTGGCGGCCGAAGTAGTACCCGTGCAACGACCGCTGCGGCTTCCCACCTGGGCGCCTATAGCCAACCTTCTTCAGACCGTCTGGCTTTGGCCGGACCCGCGCTTCTAATCACCTGGCGTTGGCCAGGGAAGACCAGCGTCTCCTCTGTCAACCACAGTCTTCGGCTGGCGAGCGCCGACAGGGCGTCCGGCCGTTGACATGGACCATGACCTGCGCGTTTTCCTCGTCGACATGGACCATGACCTTCGTCACGAACGGTGACATTTTTGTTCAACCCTCGCTTTTGCCCCATTTCGATAACTAGCCAAGATTGCTTGCCTTAGTTTTGGCTGTACCTGATGAGTGCTTCTTTTTTGTATTTGGTAGATGTTTATCTTGTACATATATTTAGTTTTCTGTGTGTGTGTACAAACAGTCTCGTTTGTTCTTTATGGCACTTACGCCGTCGCCTTTGTACACGAACCTACACAAGAGCGCATTCATTCAATTGGCCTCTTGACAATATATATATATATATATATATATATATATATATATATATATATATATATATATATATAGGGTGTTTCAGGAAATATCATTTAACCCTTTGTCGGTCGTCCTATATTTTTGACATGGTAATATAAAAACCGGCTGTGCTTTATTGATATAAACTAGAAAGAAATAGTATGAAACAAATTTCATCAAAACGAAGCCATTAGTTTACTGAAAAAAAGTGGGACATATATGTCCCACTGACTCATGAGAGTGTTTTCAAAAAGTGGGAAAACGCTGTCCCACTGCCTCATGAAGGCACCATCTCGCGATTGCATCAACGGGAATTTTGGGATGAAACGGCCGAAGCAAGTGGCACAGAGTATCACTTTTAAAGTTGTGAAGAGAAAAGTTGTGCGGACCTCATTTGAGCAGGAGAACGCCGCCTGCAGTTGCGTCTCTTGAGCCTTCAAAGTGCTGTGGTATGTCCCTGTAAAGCTTACTTCACCGCATGCATCGACCACTTTTTTTTGTCCATTTGGCTGTCCTAGCTTTTGCTGTTGAAATTTTCGAGTACAGATGTTATCCCTGAACATGTGCCTACATTTCAAGAGGTATATAACATCGATAAAAATATTCCCACGCATTATTATCCGCAATTGCGCTGCGCGATTAGCGGGATAATTTTGAAGGGGATTGTTCCGATGCATTTATTGGTCAAGTTATTTCACAAATTTACAAAAACACGTCATGACTGGAAGCTAAGATCGTCTCTCTCAAAAACCAGAAAAGGAGGATATTATCCAGCATTTTGATTGGTAGGTTTTATGTATCTCAAGAAGAGGAAAATTCAGAAGCGATCATAAAAAATTGACCGAAATTCAACGCTATTGTAACACTACATCCGCCCTTGGAAAGCGTGGTAAAAGAATTTTTTTCGAGACTACGATGACTTAGGTAAGATATCAGTGAATTAATGTTGCGCTAATTGTAACGGGTGATGTGGGAGAAATTTTTTTCTGTAGACGGAAAAGTGGGACGTATGTGTCCCACTGCCGCACAAAGGGTTAAAAATCAAGAAAATGCGGTATTTGCTAACTGTCTTCACAATTTATTTTTCTGTAGTGGGTGTCTTCAATCATCATTAAGATGATTGAAGACACCGTTTGGGACACTAATTAGACAGCTAAATTAATTAACTTTTATAATTAGCACATTTAAACGGTTCAGTCAAATGAGAGTATGTCCTTCATGCGAAGAACACATTGCAGATTTCGAAAAAGCGGCGTCTATAATAATTGCGAAGTAATAAAATTCTCCAAAAATTGGGGGGACCCTTAAGCTTCGCCTTTAAGAGTTGAATGCGATAGGGATATCCTGTGTCGATGTTCCATGGCATGAACGCGCCGCTGAGCCTTTGTACGCTCTTTGCGCTCGGTATAGAATAAATTCTACGAAACGGACGCAATTCATACTTCGCTAAAAAAACTCATGCATACCAAGCGACCGAGTCAACGCCACATCTCGAGTTTGAAATTTGATGTCACTGCTCCTTTAAGATGCAAGCCGCTACAGAAAAAGCAATTGTCAACACAGCGAGCAAATATCGCGTCTTCGAGATTTTTTGAGGTCTTTGGACACAATGCTTGAAAGACCCTGTAACCCTATATATATATATATATATATATATATATATATATATATATATATATATATATATATATATATATATACTACAGCTTGCTAGATTCTACCCCCCCGTCTTAATGTGTCACGACTCATTGCCATTGGAGAAAGCAGAGGGGACAATCCACGACAGTTAAGACAGAGTGGTGGCAGATGACGATATGATTATGAGCACCGCCATTGTGGAGGTCCCCGCAAATTTTCACCATCTGGTGTTCTTCAACGTGCGCAGACATGGCACAGTACACAGGCCTCCAGCATTTCAGCTACATTAAAATGCGACCGCCGCACCCGGAATTGAACCCACGATCTCTGGTTCAGCAGCCGAGCATGCCCATTGAAACTGCTTGCTTGGTGGATGCTCTAATCGTTGGTGGGCATGGGGAAAACAATAGTGGGCATTTTGGAAAGAATAGTGGATGTAGTGGAAATATCATTCGATAAGGTGGAAGCTGTGGTGGTCAGAATGGCTGGTGATGGCGAGAGCGGAAAAAGTGGTGGCAGATGGTGGTAGTGGTGGCGAGCTTCTTTTCTGGCTTGAAATCGCCAATGATGGCGAAAGTGGACAATGGGGCATGATTGTTGGCTATGCCAAACATGCTTTGGTGGATGGCCTGGTGAAGAATCTAGACGGTGGTGGCATGACAGAAGCATAGTGGATGATGGTGGCATGATGGTAGTGCACGAGGCAGAATGTGAAATGAATGTTTACAATTGAAAGAAGCCAACGCCGATCATTTCTCTTCATAGCACACTTTTTTCATTTATGCGACGCCAATAACCGCCTCAATTATCGTGCAGCACAGCAGCCGTTTGAGCACGTGCTTCTATCAGTTTGACATCCACAATGCGTTGCTGTATTGTGATGGACACCCTCTCTGTAGGTGCCTGTGTGAACGGCGACACTACATGTGTTACATCGCCGCGCAGTTGCCGGCAAGTAAATCAGCTTCGCAATCGTCCCTTCCAACGGCTAGATCAGAAAACAGCCGCCGCTTGATATCGCCACGCTGGAAACGCAACTCTGGTGGCAATTCTTGCACACTCACTTATCTCAGCCGCGCTTTATTAACGCGATAGCGTTAAAGAGCTCATTTCGCCGAAATTCCGGCGTCGGTGTCGGCGTCGGCGTCGTTGGTTGTGAGCGAAAAATCATTATCTTGTCCGTGACCGAAAAATCGAGAAAGATGCAAATAAAATAAATAATAAAAATTTTCGGGTCTGAGTGAGGATCGAACCCGGGTCGTCTGCGTGGCAAGCAGGTGTTCTACCACACAGCCATGCCTCTGCTTGGATGTACTGTGAAAATAACTTCCTCTGCTTGGAAATGCAGTGAAAATAACTTCCATGCTTCGCAAACGCAAGCGTCCTTTATATAGGTGTCGCAATATAACATGTAATATCCCAGGAATATTGCGTGGTACAAGCGTAAATTGCCATCGGGCGTCAGAATATGTGACTATCATAACGATTCCATAGTTTAAAGCCAGCCACCCATTACAAACGGCACACACCTTACTGCGCGTATTCCCTTAACACCACGCAGTGGGTGCATAGCAAGTTCGAAGACATTTCCCACATTTGCCGTGCATACTTTCGCCTGGTTTAAACCATACTACCCATTACATAGTATGCACTAAGTGATTGAAGTACGCAGTAGGGACGGGATATCGCTATCGCGTTCAACTCTTAGGTAAAGGTGAAGCTTAAGGGTCCCCCCAATTTTTGAAATAGCAAAAACGCGTGTAAATCCAAAATGCTCAAACTTTTGCCTTCGACCTTAGTCGAGGTAAGCGCATCCAAGTATGAAGTCCACCATTCTATTCTACCACCGTGACTACCACCAGAGATTAGGCCTAGCCTACTGACCTTCCTACGTGTCATCGGCGCTTCTGGATTTGATTATACATGATTCTGACGAGTACGAAGGAACTTGTGGGAATGAATATGCGTCATCGGTTAAACCAAATGAAGCATTTTTGTGTGTGTGTGTGTGTGGTGTCCGCAGAAGAAGTTTTGAGCATCGATGCAACGCGCTTCCAGCAAACGGTCACCGACAGCCGCCGGTCGCACTCTCCGGCAGTTCTCTGACCCGCACACTGCATTGCTTTTTGTCCAAACCGTCATGTTGTTGTAGCTAACGCTACATACCTGTGCGCTGGCAAGGCAGCGCTGTACGTTGCGCGAGAACGCGTCACAATACTCAGTCAATTGTACGCGCGTATTTGTCGAATGAGATTAGAGTCCGGCACAGAGCCTCTGCGCATGTCGCTTTTTGGAATTAGCGATAAACAGTTCTTAAACTTGGCAGTAACAGCCGGTAAACTGTACGTGCTCCTTGGTCCAATTGATAATTCTTTAGTTACGTTATAAATTGTAAAAGAAACTTTGCGCTGTTGCCATTATCAACATGTCATTCGTCACCGCCAGCAGTTTGTATTTAATAAATATGAAAATTTTCGTAAGATGTGAAGATCGCGTCTGCCTCGAGTATGAAACATTCAAAGCTGAAACCAAACGGTGTCTTTCGATGTGGAATGGCCATTCGACAAAATGCAAAGCGTGTGTCAGCGTGGCCGGAGGTAATATACTCGGCTCGGGATTCAAAGGTGGCACATTCGGCTGCTGGTGGTGGAACGTTTTTGGTACTAATGTTTTTTCATCGCCTTCTATACAATTATTTACGTGCGGCGGCTAGGCAGGATGGTTCTGATGCTATAGAGCCGTCTTGCGCTCCGTATTCCCCAGCATCTATTAGACGCCAGCATCCTACAGCATACACCATATGCCACCATACTGCAGCACCATAATCCACCATAATGATGGATGGTGGCATCCACCATTCCATATGTGGACATAGTATCAATAGGGATCGTAACCACTACGCCACTGCGGCGAACACAATAGCGGTAGAAGCACCGCATGTCGACGTCCGTGCAAGTAAACTGCGTAGGTTGGGCTTGCAGTTTAATAATACGAGGTTCACAGAAGCCGCGCACTTCAGCCATATTCTGAAGGCTCGTATTGGCGACCGCACCAGGAAGTTCACGGCTGTTTGCCTGTAGCCCGTACCAACGGTAGCAGCTCATCATATGGCGTCGTGCGGCAGATAGAGTGGGGATAGGAGCAGATGATGTGCTCAAACCTTTCAGCGTCACTGCATCTGCAGTACGCAAGGGATGATCAGTGTCCCGTGGCATGCTTCTGCGCCGCAGGCCAGGCCCTGTCGACCCGCAGGCGTTGAAGGATCTATTGCTCTCGCATCTGCATGCATTACCGTGGTAGGGGTACTGGAGGTTTGCCGCTTGCTACCAGGCTGGTCTCGGTCAGTCGACAGAAACAGATGCCGCATATAGCCCAATGAAGTCACCGCCGTGTTGACTGGTATGTGGCCCTGGTAAGCGGTCTTGGCGGCAGGATCTGCTTTCACGTTCCCAGCTATACGGACGTGTGAGTTAAGCGTGTGGAGGAACAGACGCATTGTGCTGGCCCTGATGGCCCGGAATCTGGCGGACAGCAAGTCAATTGTGAGCCCGGCGTGATGTGGATGCAGCTTCTCTTGATGGGGTGGCCGTGAATCACACAGGATTGCTAGGGGAACTTGGGGTGCGGTATCAGCTAGGTGACCCGTTGCCAAATACTGACGCACTTCAGTGAAGCGACCTGTGGTCGCAACACTTTCAATTACACCAAACGTTTTTTGAGTGATGGGGCCACACTGATCCATATACAAGACACGCAACATACACCCTAATCAATGGCCACACGGGGCCCACCTCAAGACGCGGTGTTTTCACCATAGCTCTTCATTTTAGCTGTGCAACGCATTTCGGCGAAGTTGAAGGATATTGACGACATACAACATGCGCTATATGCCTGTGATATCATGATCTCGGCCCCTCAAGGCAACTTAGGGCACATGGAGGAGAGCTTTCAAGCAGAAGCGCAAGTTGTGGATTACTACACCAATCACTGCGACATCCAGTGTGCACCGACAAAGTGAAAATTTGTTCGTTCGCCTTAATGCTTCCTCTAATAATAACAGAAACATCGACTTCTCCTCAGCAAGTGGCCCCATCCACGAGGTTAAGGAGATAAGAATCCTGGGACTCTTCATACTCCATTAGCGAAGGGTCGCCGCAACCGTTGTCAAGCTCCACAAGACTGCAGACCAGGTGAACGGAAGTGCTCTCTGATTCTCCAACAAGAGAGGAGGGTTACGAAGCAAGAACGCGGTTCGGCTCGCTCACGCTTTTGTAACTAGCTGGATCCCGTATTCGGTAATCAATTTTTACTTGCGGAAGCATCATGAAGACAGAAATAGCGCTAGATTTCCCGATATCTACTTTCAACGGAAAAAATCTTCCTCTTGTAGCGGTCAACGCCTTCCAGAAGGTCATCTAGGAAATGGACACAAAGTCAGCACACACAAGATCGGGCCAAGAGCTTCAGACTCCGCTACGCATCCAACAAGATCTCGACATACACGAAAGGTTCAGAGTACCAGAATGATGGAGACACGCCTGTTCAGCCTTTTCCAACAAAGATGGATAGAGAAGACCATAGTGATCGCCGCCAAGTTAAGGTGGAACTTTGCTGGGGCACACCTTGGGGGGATGGTATACGGCAGCAGTGAAACATCATGGAACACAGGTGGATGGTTTTACTTCTCGTGCACCAGGTAAAACACAAGCCAATAGGGGTAACCATCACCTTAGTAGCCTCGGACTCTATGTATGAATGTCTTACGGATTCGCGTGGAGCGTGCAGTAATTACGCGGGTGCTTGGGTCACCCCACTGGCCGACCGAATGCTGCGGAACTGCGGCACGGATGTATAACACACAACCCGCTTTATAGTTTGGACTCCTGGACACCGAGGCCTTCAAGACAACGAAGCTGCTGACGCGCAGCCCGAGCACTCATCTAACGGGCGTCCCCTTTGACTCTTGGGGACCTGGGACAGCAGCCCGGAATTCTCTTAACTTTCGAAGGCATTACTACCTATTACAATCTTAGCCAATCGCCAGTAACCAGCCCTACCTAAGCGGCTAGGGAAAGCGTACCGATGCGTGCTGCTTTGCTGCGCCCGGCACTATTGACACATTTTGATGAGACAATCACTGGCAGATGTAAACACTGTGGTATTGACAGCTTCTACTCTAACACCGTGTAGACGCGATTCACAAGCACGTCACGTCACCCCATTATGAATGCATAGGTATGACCGTGGTGAAGTGGAGCTCGTGCAGTCACAGCGTTCGCTGCATCAAGGATAATACGAGCTCCCTAACGAACGAGAATAACTTTTTTTAATACAAGCCGGAACGTTGCACCGTGGTTCTATAAAAATTAGACCTGCGTCCGACCGCATTTTGATCCCTGCCGCGTAGGTTGCGTTTAAATCAAGGCGAAATGCTTGAGGGCTGTTTAACACGCGATGTCAGTGAAACGTTGGGAAACAGCGCGTGGCCTAAACGTCCTGAGTTGTTCACTACGGCGTCCCCTATAAATATATCGTGGGTTGTGAGAGGTAAAGCGTCAAATTATTATTTATACCCTTTGTTCATTTCCCTCGTCAGCTCACATTATTGGAATAATTTTTTATAAGTTTCGTTAATTAAAAGACTCCAAATGCAGCGGTGCCTGTAGTTTTTGTATTCTACATTTGCGCCAACCTTTGTACCCCCTTCCCTACAAGGCTCGGTTGCTCAGCTGCCATGCATTTTGCTGTACACCAAAGTTGTCGTCCTTGCTCTGTTGTGACTTAGGTGTCATTTCTATACTACGCGGATGTTGTTTCACATTTGCTTTATTATATATTAGGCGATCTTCATCCCTTTCTGCCATTCGAAGCGAGCACTTCTTTTCACTTCGAATTGCATTGTGTTTTCGTTTTCTTTTAGCTTCCCTTTTATTTTTCACGATAACCTGGTGGCTAGAAGGCAAGAGAATCCAGCCCTGTTACTCACGTTTTATTTGGGTCCTTGCACATATATTCGACATATGTGGTTGAGCCATTTCCAGCCGGTAATTGCCATAGGTTGACACCAGTGTCCTGAAATCCGAGAGGTACAAAGAAATAAGTGAAGAATGCTAACGTCGTTACAGTAGGCCTTTCGGTAAAACATTCACTGATATCCTGGTTAAAAAGCGAGCGCATGCTCATTTCAATCGACATTCTCATTTCCGCGCATAAAAAAACGCATGAGAATACCGTCACGCCCTTCCAACTTCGCTTGCGAATCGAGGGCACGGACTTCTTCCGTAGTTTCGGTTGCGTACACCACGAGCGATTTAAAACATCCTGGCTTTAGCACGCGGAAGTCTCCGCGATTGGCTGCCCATGTGAAATTTTGTTCACGCCGTGCAGTCGCCACTTGCGCACCTCACCACTCATTCAGCAACTCCCATCATTCCGGCACCCAGTCAAAACGCTGCTTTGAAAGGGCGAACAAAGATTTTTGGGCCCTGAAACTTCTGACGGTGAAGCACGGCATTACCATTGTCAGATGAGCCGTAAAGACTACAACATCACGGGCAGGGAGACTAAACCTTAGGTCATGTGGAACAGCTTATGTTTGTTTGTGCTTGACAATTTGTAGTATCTCAGTCGCAGTCACTCACGGCCGTTATGTGCTCGAGGACATGAGAAACATTTATGTGTGTTTTTTTTAGAAATTTCATTAAAATCTTTGGATTCAAAATGCGATTCATTATTTGATATTCCTGGACACTATTCGGCACCCGTTTTAGTACAGCACTTAAAAAATTCACCTGGGCATTCATTAGGCGCAAATCAAGTTATAAAGCAATACGTCTTTTTTATGGAAGTGGCCCCCCCTTTTCATCAGAACACACATGGATGTCTGCTAGACATGACCGCCGCGTGAAGTAATGTGTTTTCGACGACATTCCACCTCGAACTGTGTCACGGAAATGCACAGCATCTATCCTAAACTTCTAGATCCGGCCCTCCATGTGGTTCAGTGAAGTGGCTACAGATGCCTGTCCATATTGAGGAGATATTATTAAAGAGCGCGTATTATAGAACATTTCAATGAGTAGAACAAATATTTAGAGGTGCGACAGCCTTGTTGAGCTGGCTTAGGCAAAAGAACATAAAAAGCCACGCAGCTCGGGGTGCGTTGCTTGGTGGCTTGGCCGAGTTGAACATGGTGGCTTGGCTGAGTTGAACATGGTGGCTTGGCTGAGTTGAACATGGTGGCTTGGCTGAGTTGAACATGGTGGCTTGGCCGAGTTGAACATGGTGGCTTGGCTGAGTTGAACATGGTGGCTTGGCCGAGTTGAACATGGTGGCTTGGCCGAGTTGAACATGGTGGCTTGGCCGAGTTGAACATGGTGGCTTGGCTGAGTTGAACATGGTGGCTTGGCTGAGTTGAACATGGTGGCTTGGCTGAGTTGAACATGGTGGCTTGGCCGAGTTGAACATGGTGGCTTGGCTGAGTTGAACATGGTGGCTTGGCTGAGTTGAACATGGTGGCTTGGCCGAGTTGAACATGGTGGCTTGGCCGAGTTGAACATGGTGGCTTGGCCGAGTTGAACATGGTGGCTTGGCTGAGTTGAACGCCACAGCCGCAGCCACTCTGCTTCGCCCTCTCGCCATTGTCTCCTTCAGTAGAATTGCGACTACGGCACGGTGACGCTCGCTGCTCTTATCTCACTCGCTATAAGTGGCGACTCGAATCTAACGCCTTCCGCCGAACGGGCCTCATCAATGCTGCCACTACGGTTTACGCCAGGAAGAGCTTACAGGCCGGCCAAGTTAGAATGCGCTACAATACCATCGGCTTGATGGCACTTCCTAGCTGCATGACGTGATCGCACCGATGTCCATCCACGCCCTCGTCCTGAATCTCCTCCCGATGGAACTTCGTCATCTGACACGTCTTTCTGAAAAACCACCGCCTTGCGACCTTTCTGTGCGATGCGGTGCTGGCAAACAACGGTCAGAAGCATTGCCATCGGCTTGACATCGTGGTTTCTCTGTCGTTGCAACGGGTGGTAGAACCCAGCCCGCAGCCTTCACTTGAACACGACCAGATTGCTCCGACTACTCTACGTACCTCATGTCCGACCACAGGCTTGTCTGTTCCTACGACTAGGTAAACCACGGGGGGCAACCATGTTTTAAGTGTATAACTTCATCCATGCATCTGGTGTGGCGTGATCACGATCACAGTAAAGTGCTTAATACAGGCCATAACAATGCTAGCAATGATCAAAACCACGTCAAAATGAATGAACAAGGTATAAAATTATATAATTAACAGAAATCACCAAGGAGTAATCGCAATAATTAACTAATACAATTAAAAACTTTTCGGTAACCTCAGGATGACTCCGTGAGGGCATCACCGCCTCGTCGAGCGAGCGAATGCACCTCCCCCTATGCCCTGCCGCACTGCATCGCTACATCTCAAGGGGGGGAAAGAACCCGACCGAACTCGCCGCAGACGACGCGTATCCGAACTGCTCTAACAAGCAGGAAGCCGATAAAACACAGTAAAAAGTATCGCAATAGGCGCACGCCGAGTTTGGCGAATCACCCTAACAAGATTGTACTCGTCCCGGGGAAACCTTACTTGCTTACCTCAAAAGTTGTCGTCATCTACGCTTTGGTAGACGGAGCAGTGGGAACTCTACGAACGGGAATCTCTGGGTGTACCTGCTGCGCACTTCCTCACGTTACACAGTAGTGGAGCTGCCACGTGTTGTCACGTCCACTCGACTCGCTAATAGCGAGACGCGCTACACTCGAATGCTCGGTACCGTCCATGCAGGAGCTGCCTCCTTTCTTAGAATAAGCGCAGCCTCTTTCGGTATTGGTGCCTCTAACATACGGTGTCAGACCTGTTATGTCCGGAAAGCTGTTCCCGCCAGTCGCATGTGTTTCCCGATATCAGCGATGGCCATCAGCAGCCGTGAGACCCAAGAGTTCACGCCGGCTAGTACACTGCACTGCATGAACTATGTTACGGACAGGTCGCCTGCTGTTCACTCTCCAATCCGAAAAATATCGCTTTTCATGCCATTCTATCTTCCCAAGGAGTCTTCTGCGGGCTCGCCTACGCGTAAGCGCCGCGCCGGGTTGAGTTACCAACATCTTCTGGTAAGTCAACAGCAGCGGAAGTCCACCGAACTACGAAATTGCCAGTCACACTTCTCCTGCTTGACTAACAGTCACCGTGTATTATAACCCAACTTGCCCAGAGAGTCATTTGCCATTCCGGCCTTGCAGGTATATAGCCAGAAAGCGTCTTCGCACACGTCCTTCCCTGGCCCACGTACTCAAGCTGATCTACGAACAGAGGCGCGCCGCCCGACCCTCCTATACGCTCAAGTATTTCTCCTGTGATGCCCGTCAACTCCCGCGAGCCTTCAGCACAGAGATGAATAGAATAATTTACACCTGGTGCAATTGCACGCTAGGGCACAACGCACCATATTCGTAGCGGATCTATGGGTCACCGCTTCTTGCACGTCACTCAAATATGGTCTGACATCACTAATACTTTCGTTCAGTGTCAGCCCCGCTAGTCATTCTAAACATATATTCTAAACGTTTAGAATATAAGCCTGCCAGTGGTGCCTAGCGTGCGTCCCTGAGAGCGAAACACGGTTGGCCGCATCACCAGGTGGCGCATAAGGAAGGGCGACCTTCGCGTCGCGGGACGGGAAAATGCTCACTCAACCCCTCATCGATATATCTCCGGCGATCGACCACGACCAATCGAAAAGTCGAGTGCTCAAATCAAACTTCGTTTTTCAAGATAGAACTCGTGCATGCTAAAAAACTTCACTTGCTGAAGGTGTTCCCGCAGAGCAAGTTCATTGTTTTATCGCGGCGACGTGAACTCCTGACGCATGTTACAAGTCGGTAACGCGAGCGACATCTCCAAGCGCAACCAATATTTCCCGCCTGTGTGGGCGCAATGTCGTCGGTTCCGTTTGAACTGTAGCCTTTTTTTTCCGTTGCCTTGATTTTCCGTTTTGGAAAACAGTGTCTTGAAAAGCGATGTAACAAACACCGCCAGCGGAGTTATATTCGGTACATTTTTTGACCTCATTGTGCGTCAAGGTATACCGGACCGCGTTCGCAATACACATAGACCACACCAGTCAAGCGTAAAATATACCCTTGCCCCTGTACGAAACTGTCATTTGGTCTTCCGTCGCCACCGAGCTATCGTCGTCGATTTCTTAATGCTGTCGTCATACAATCTCCTGTCATACGTGCCAACTTCTTGCCTTACGGAAGCAGGCAGATGTCCGGGTGTTGCAGATAACGAATTTGCCGGAGAAGCGAGAACGGAAGTGCTTCACGTCGCATCAATTCCCACTGTACATTCAGCCACTCAATTAACTGGCTAATCCACTTCTAATCCTTCACCTAAGGCTTCGATCTTGCACCTTTTTGAACTGTGCAACTTACGCAGATAGGCTGCTCCTTAGAGAGTCTTGTAATGATTGCGTGACGAGCCGGCTCTATGAATATTTGAATTATCACAAGAAGAGTAACTGCACAGTTATTGTGAATATTAGCACAGGCGTACCTAAATGAGCTGCGGTTTCTTCGGGTTTTTCTTAATAATCGTGGAAAACTTATTCTAGTCATGTGGTGCATACTTACAAAGCCATTAGGAGGAAAATTCTTCCTCCCTTCATCGCTGATATGTATTGATAGGATAACATGGCCACCTTGAAAAATTTTCACTTTATATGAAGCTTGCCATTCTGTAAAGGAAACAAAAAAAATTACACCATCTCCCGCTAAAGGGAACCATGTGTAGATGTGAAGCAGCGGGCGCTAACGCTTACACTGGCGGCGGCGTTGACGCTGGCGCTCATCGGCGCGTTGCGCAGGAGAGAAAACTGGGGAGGCGCAAAGCACGCAGTGATGGAGCGGTGTTTTCTACTGGAACATGCCAATCGCTGCTAATGGGCAATGAGAGACAGAAGACTCCGACTGGACACAGAGACCCGCAGTCCGCTTTTAGTTAACGCACACGCTGCGAAAATTTTTATTGTTCAACAACGCACAGGAGAAATCTCCCACCGGCACCACCTTGGAGGTCAATATCCATTGCCATATATACGGGGTGGCCAGTGAACGGTTGTGCAGCGCGAGCAGTCGGTTTTGTCAACCAAGAAACTCGCTAGCAGACGCTGCCTGCGTCGGCCTCGCGGGGCGAGAGGGGGGGGAGCGTAGGAGAGGAGAGAGAGGGGGGACGCGCATGCGCAGAGGGAGTGTGGGCGCCGCGGGCAGGGATGCCTAGAGGGGAGAGCGTAGGAGAGAGAGGGGGGGACGCGCATGCGCAGTGGGGAGTGTGGACGCCGTGGGCTGGGATGCCTAGAGGATAGAGGGGGGAGCGTAGAAGGAGAGAGGAGGGAAGGCGCATGCGCAGTGAGGGTGTGGTTGCCGCGGGGAGGGATGCCTAGAGGAGAGAGAGGGGGGGGGGGAGAGGAGGTTTTTATTTTTATTTTTTTAAAGGGTTTGCGCATGCGCAGTAAGGGTGGTCACGCCGCACACCACCACCGGATTAAGCTTCGCCATAAGATGCTTCACATCTAAAAAACATGGCTGATCCCTCCGTCATAGGAATCGGTATAACACGAAAGTGAAAAGTGTCTTCACAGAATTACCTAGTGCTTATAATGTAGTGATTATGAGAGTTTGTACAATGTCTATTGGTGTTTTACTGCTATAGCACCGTTTCACGTGGATGCACCCACGTCGACGCCTAGCGGCACATCACCCTCGTGGCGACTACCGCCCATGATCATGATTTAACCGTTGTGGTAGTTGAACTTTTTGACCTATACCTGGACACAGCGTATCACGAATCGCGCGCAAAGATGACACCAGCAAGCACGTAATAAACACTGTTACTGTGACTTCTTCAAAGCGTCGGAATTTAAGGGAGAGAAACGGCACGGCGTACGCTCCCGCGTGATGCAGTAACCTACACCTGTGCTCATGCATACACTACCACACTGCGCTTCAGCAACATGGGAGGCAGAGCTTGAGCCGCGAACGCGCGGAGGCGTTCCACGTCCCGCTGGCCTCCGTCTCGCTCCACCAAGGCACCGCATTGGTCCGTCGACATCATTGCCTTTCTGCACCGCTTACTGCAGCAGTTTTATTAGGCGGTGCTATCGCACTCGAAGTAGTCGGCGGCGAAACACCGTTGGTACATACGGAAGCTGCTCTACTCCGACAACGAGCCGTCACACACACGAAGAGAAAAGCAAAGAGCATAACTGGAGTGACATAACTGCGTCTAGGGCGACTCCCCGATGCTAGCGCAACCAGTTGTCATGTGTTTGTTGCTGCTATCGAGTGTTTGTTGCTTCTATCGTGTTGCTGCTATCGAGTGTTTGCTGCTATCGAGTGACACCAGTGTTTGTTGCTGCTATCGAGACGCTTTAACCATGACCTCCTAGATGGCGCGCCGGCGCGCAGTCTCGGACGCCATGCTTTAACTGCGTCGTCGACGAATCGTTCTCTATCGATGCTAATAAATGTCATGCCGCATTACTTCATCGCTCACAAACGGCGGCACCGCCAGGGCCCGCCAACAGAGAGCGCCGAGTGAGAGATTGTGTGAAAGATATAAGGCGCATTTGTTGGATGTCTTTCGCCTGCCTTTTCAGCTCAGTCCGTAGAGCGTCGGGCGCATACCGTCGCGGGCCGAGGAGTCGGACGTCCGATTCCGGACGGGGGGAACATTTTTCTAAAAGTTTTTTTTCTTTCTCATTTGGTGCCATCTATTTTATGAACGTCGTATCCGTGACGGAAAACGTCACTAAAGTCTTGGTGGACCACTCCATAAAACACTTTCGTGTTAAAATCAATTATTCATCTTACCAGCAGCAAACAATTCGCAATGCCCAGGAACAATAGGTGGCACGCTTTGCGATTCAAGATGGCACCCGGCGAAGGGCGAACCCATTTGTTAGCATAGGACGATATAGGACGTGCGGATGTACGGCTCGTGCCACTTTCGTCGGATGAAGTCATCAGCTGCACGGAAATGGATATGAGACCAAAGAACTTTCCCAAACCACGGAAAAGTGCCAAGTGCTCGCCACCTAATTTTTTGCGCGGCGTGAAAGGTTATATTGCAGCCCCGTTACCATGCATCAACGATGCTTTGCGAAGTCGGCCCCGGTGGATCAGTGGCTAAGGTGCTCGGCTGCTGACCCGACGGTCGCGTGTTCGATCCCGGCGGCGGCGGTCGCATTTCGATGGAGGCGAAATGGTAGAGGCCCATGTACTGTGCGATATCAGTGCACCCTAAAAAACACCAGATGGTCGAAATTTCCGGAGCCCTCAGCTACGTGGTCTCTCATAATCATATCGTGGTTTTGGGACGTGAAACCCCTAATATTATTATGATGCTTTGGAAAATCCTGTGCGTGCTACAGAAAACTTCATGAACTAGAATTGACGTATGAACGTAACGGCACTCCGAGGTAGTGCGTACTAGAGGTGTGCAGGGGCTCCGGGTAGCCCGATAGTCCAAGCCCGACCCAGCCCGCGGGCCGGACTCGGGTAGGCTGACGTCTGCTCTTCTCGGGCCCAGGCCGGGCTCGGGCTACTTTTTTTGATACCGGGCGGGCCGGGCCAGGTGCAAATCCGCTATCAAACCCAAAATATAGACGCTTTACCGCAATACTTTTGAAGCACATAGCGATGAATGAGTGAATAAAAAAGTCAGAGTTTCGCCACTAGGCCGAAACAATGAATGCGATAGCAAGAAATTAGAATGTCACACGATGAACGACAAGCAGCTCGATACAAGCAGCGCGAAAAGGACGCATAGGTATGCACAGGACAAGCGTGAACTAACAACTCTCATAGTTGTTACGTGTTTGTATTTGAGCAACGCGCTTCGAGTGCCCACAATGCAGAAGCCGACGCTGTTGTTGTCGTTGTTCCCTCTGACATGGCTCATACCCACTCAGGGGGGATTGGCCAAGAATCGATTATATGATACTGTTTAGACTTCTTCACGCTGTTTGATATTTCTCTTTCTTTTAAATTGCGGCACGTGGAATGACCCCTCTGCTTCTCCTGCCACGCGGTGGCGACGTACGCTAAATGTGCCCGGTGATCTTTTTTTTCCCTTCTACATCATGAGTGGTACAGAAGGGGGGCCACTCTTTCGTGCGCGTCGCAAGGGCAGTTTTCAATTTGAAAGACGCTGCAAAAGATTTGCGTGATATAATACACGCTCAAGGTGTTTCGGTACCTGCGTACCTCGAGTGGCAAATGGTGCATATGAATAGCTCGCCGTTATGTCGCTGGCGCAAGCATGGCGCGTGGCTGTGTTGGCTATCGCAGCAGGCTGCGGAGCGAGTGGTTGCTGTTTCGGATTCCCGATCAGGTGCGTTGGAATTTTTATTGCGATAGCAATTATATGGAAACTCTCGGCTGGTTTTCGCCGTCGGCGTCGCCGCCGCCGTCATGCCCCGTATATGTATATGCATCTATATATTTATAAAAGACACAAAGAAACATAATTCAGAAAAATGCTTCCGACGGGCGGCATAGAACGAGGGACCTCTCGCTCTGCAGCGCGCGGCGCTAACCACTGTGCCATGAACGCGCACGTCCTTCAACGTTCAAACGGCGAGCTATTTATATGCAGCGTGTTTCCAGCGTGTTTTCAGCCTTACCAGCGAGATGGCGCAGAGGGCGCGCTCTGCGGGGCGTTAGGTCGGCCCCCCACTCGTCGCGACGCGCGCTCTAAGGCGCTCCTCTCCGGGTGCGAACTTTGCTCGGTGGGGGGCATGGGGGGTAGACGCCTCTGCGCGCGCGCTTATCTCGCGGTCGGGAGAATAGTACGCCTTAGCCTTTCGCCGGAACGACTGCGTTGTAGTTACCGATCGCACGAAGGTCACTTCGCTCGCTGCAGTCCCATCGTTTGCGAAAACGCTGTGTTTGAAAAGCACGCTTTTCAAACACAGCGAAGTAAGAACTGTGACACTTGTTAGTTCGCGCTCGTCTGTACCTGTGAATACGTTTCGTGCATCGTTTTTGTTTGAGCAGCGCGTTAAGTGTCGAGCTGTGAATGTTATTACTTCCCTCTCGTCCTGTGCGTGTTGTTTTCGTGCGTCATGTGTGCGTCAGCAGCGCGCTCCACGTTTCAACCTGCTTGATATTCCACTTTGTTGCTATGGCATTCATTGCTTCACCTTGTGGCGAAACTGTGACTTTTTTTTCTGCTGATTTATTTTTCTTTATGTCTTTTTTATATATATAAATACATATACATATCCGGGACATGACAGCGACGGCAACGTCAAAAATCAGCCGAGAGTGTCCATATAATTGCTATCGCAATAATATTTATTGCAATAAATAGTATACTGGAATAAGTGCAAGAGGGATTGGGCGGGTCCTATTCCGGGAATGCGATGAGCACCCTATATGAACTTTGTGACTATCTGTCTATAGAATCATCCATCTGTCCTGTATCTGATGTGCTAGGCTTCTGGAAGAAGAAGCAGTCTAAATATCTCAAGCTTGTTGTGCCTCACAAAAAAGTCACAGTTTAGCCAAAAGGCGAAGCAATGAATGCGATAGCAACTAATTGGAATGTCAAGCGACGAATGTCAAGCAGGCTGAAACGATCAGCGTGCTGCTCACGCACACATGAGGCACGAAAAACAACACGCACAGGACGACAGAGAACTAACAACGTTCACAGCTCGCCACTAAACGCGCTGCTCAAACAAAAACGACGTACGAAACGTATTGACGGGTACAGACGAGCGCGAAATAACAAGTGTCACAGTTACTTCGCTGTGTTTGAAAAGCGTGTTCGTTTCGAAAACAGGGAGACTGCCGCGAGCTAAGTGACCTGCGTGCGCCCGGTAACTACAACGCAATCGTTCCGGCGAAAGCCCCATTCTCCCCCACCGCGCGATAAGCGCGCGCGCGAACGGGCGTCTACCCCCCACGGGTCGAAGTGCGCGAGGAAGATGAGCGCGGGCGTCGCGACGAACGGGACGCCGAGCTAAGGCCCCTTCGAGCGCGCCCTTTGCGCCATCTCGATGGTAATGCTGAAAACACGCTGAACATTCGCTGTATATAAATAGATCGCCGTTTGAACGTTGATGGACGTGCGCTTTCGTGGCTCAGCGGTTAGCGCCGCGCGCTGCAGAACGAGAGGTCCCTCGTTTGATGCCGCGTGTCGGAAACATTTTTCGGAATTATTTTTCTTTGGGATTTTTATAAATATGTACATACATATACGTATACGGGACATGACGGCAATGGCGACGCCAACGCCGAAAACCAGCCGAGAGTGTCCATATAATTGATATCGCAATAAAAGACATTGCCTACGAGCACCAGCAGCGAACGAAACTTCTGAACGGTGGAATATGTGATGCAGGAACGCCGCACTTCACTAAAGCCCGAATCATTGCACAGCTTGTTGTATTGCGATAGCACTGATATGGAGACTCTCGGCTGCTTTTTTCCGTCGGCGTCGCCTTCATGCACCGCATATATATATATATATATATATATATATATATATATATATATATATATATATATATATATATATATATATATGATTGACGAAAAGGATGCAAGTGCGAAATATTTTATTTACGTTTCGGCTGGTGGACCAGCCTTCGTTAGAATTGTGACGAAGGCTGGTGCACCAGCCGAAACATAAATAAATAAAATATTTCGCACGTGCATCCTTTTCTTCAATCAAATTTAGAGCCGGAACTATCGATCTTCAAACCCTACACATATATATATATATATATATATATATATATATATATATATATATATATATATATATATATATATATATATATATATATTGTAATGAGCGAGACAGAGACAACACCCTTTCGTCGGGCAAGCTGTTCTAATCTGGTCCTCGTCTTCCTCTGCTTCGCTATCCCTGCCCGCGCGCCCAAACCCCGGTGTCGTTCTTCGTCATCACACTCGGCCATGACTGCAAGCGCGCGGGCTGCCGACAATGTCTCCGGGGGGCGGCCCTGGCTGTTTCGGAATGGCCGGACACGGCCACACTGTGACTTCCTCTGGAAATGTCGCCGTGGTCGGTCGCAATGTCGTTGTAGACGCTGGACATTGGCATTGGCTTGTACCTTCGTCGATGTCGACTCTGGCGGACGACATTGACCCTGCCGTGGTGGTTTACGATTTCGGCCACGCTGCGACGTTGCAGGGAAAACGGTCTTATTTTCCTCCGGTGGACAGAGTTGGCCGTTTTGTGGTGGTCGAAGTTTGGTGGCATGATGTGGCTTGCTCAGGAAATTTCTCGGCGAAGTTTCTGGCGGGCGGCTCTGACTGCATAGGCATGGTCGCAGGTCCGCCGGGCGACGCTGGCCTTTGTCACTCCTTGACGTTCCGTAGCGAGCAATTCTTAAAGCCGCGCTGCGTGCGGACGGAACATCCTCGTCACAAGCCGTTCCAAGATCAGGAGATTTGTGCTGCGCAGTCAGATCATCAATGAAAACAATCGGAGACGTGTTAAAGGCCTTGGTTTCTTCGGGAGAGACGTTTTTTAGTGAGTTGGTAACGTTCTCACGTTCATCCAGTGACTGGTTTAAAGCGTGCAGATCCGCCTCCGTCTGTTCAGGAAGGATCTTGGTGGAATCTGCGGACATGCGCGTTTCATTCCGTGCTGGAAGGACCAGTACGGCGCTGGCTGGTGCTTCCAAGTGCTCAAGCTGTAGCGACCGTGAAGGCAGCTTTTCTGATAGGTGTGGAGGGCAAACGCTCTCGGCCATTGGCAGTGATGTTCTGGCACCGGTTACCGAGGCAGGGACACAGCACAGCTTTAGTCCGGTGTTTATACTAGACCCAGCTGCGCAGCAGTCTGGCGGTGAGCTACAGCGTGCGGTTGCTGCATCGAGGTGGAGACCTTCCTGAGCTGCGCCCTCGTTGGAGGTCGCGTTGAACTCGCTGGAGGTACAGGGAACCCGGCCGAAGGCGGCAATGAGGGCAGCACTCCATTCTGCCCAGGACTGCTGCCTCACGCCTTCCTACCTGTGCCACGCGGCGGCACCATTTAGAAGGCGGTCAACGGCCACGCACCATTTCTGTTGGTCCGTTCAAGCCTCGCAAGCTCAGGGAGCGTTGATCTTCGCTACCCAGTTGTCGGCGTCGTCGTGAAAGCCGTTGAACTCTGGTAGTTCTCTTGCAGACGATGGTGGGACGGCCGACGAAAATCCAGAGAGCGCCAACGCGAAGCAGCCCAGCTGGTGTGAGAGCTGCATGAGGGCACACCGGAGCTCTCTGCGTTGCTCGGGTGGGCTGGCCTCCAGATCATGTGAGGCGGCTACATCCAGCGTGGCCTTGGCGGCGCTCAATGCCGGCATGAAAGCAGGAAACGGCGCAGAGCTCGACGCTGTCAAAGCGTTCACCGTGACGCGTAGTCGCGCGATGGTATGCCGCAGCTGCGCGGCGCTGTCCGAGGTTCCGCATGTTGCGGTGGTTGTGCTTGCGGGGGCGGGTTGCTTGTAAGAGGGAGCTTGTACAGCACCCCTCAGCAGCTCAGGTGCCGATGGAGTCTGGAGTGACAGGTGGTCGGCACGGGAAGTCTGAGCCGTGGCGCCCGGCAACAGGAGGCCGCGTGCTGTTTTGGCGGCGCCGGGGCACGCCAAAGAAGCGTGAACGGCGTCCCTTAGATGCTCATGCGTTGGAAAAGCCTTGGACACTGAATCCGCGTCACGGGAAGCATGCGAGACGTTCCCAAACGACAGGAGCACGTGCGACTTCTCAGACGAACGTGCTGAAAAGTTTCCTGTCACGTCGTTCTCTGGTACCACCGAAGAGGCACTGACGACGCCCGCGGATGGTGTGATGGGTAGGTGCCGCAGCGGTCGAGTTGCTGCTCCATCGCTAAGGAAGCGTGAACGACCCACGAAGACAGGAAGCTTCAGCTTCAAGGTCCGGTTTTCGTTTTAGGCTGCGCCATTGTAATGAGCGAGACAGAGACAACACCCTTTCGTCAGGTAAGCTGTTCTAATCTGGGCCTCGTCTTCCTCTGCTTCGCTCTCCCTGGCCGCGCCGAAACCCCGGTGTCGTTCTTCATCATCACATTATATATATATATATATATATATATATAAAGGAGGGAATTGTAAACTTAAGGGCTCGTTTGCTTTGTTAAACACAGTATTAATGAGAACTAACAGGCAAAGATGCCAAGGAAAGTATAGGGGAAGCTATTAGAAGTAATTGTAATGTAAATGTGAAGAAATGAAAGTGGACGAAAAAGATAACTTGCCACCGGCAGGATCCGAACCTGCGACCTTCGAATAACGCGTCCGATGCTCTACCACTGAGCTACGGTGGCGGTCATCTCCCCGTCCACTTTATGGGGTATATATGTGTACTTAAACGTGGGAGCGTCAGTCAGCGCCGCCTGTTGCCATTACGGCGAGTGTGGAACACTCTTTTTTGCCTGTAGGCGTCACGTAGTACGTGATCTTATTACGAGAGGGCAGCTGACTAGTAATCCCTCGCATACAACCTGAAGGCATCAAGTCTGCCAGAACGAGACCCTCGTTATGAATGAAGGAGGGAATTGTAAACTTAAGGGCTCGTTTGCTTTGTTAAACACAGTATTAATGAGAACTAACAGACAAAGATGCCAAGGAAAGTATAGGGGAAGCTATTAGAAGTAATTGTAATGTAAATGTGAAGAAATGAAAGTGGACGAAAAGATAACTTGCCACCGGCAGGATCCGAACCTGCGACCTTCGAATAACGCGTCCGATGCTCTACCACTGAGCTACGGTGGCGGTCATCTCCCCGTCCACTTTATGGGGTATATATGTGTACTTAAACGTGGGAGCGTCAGTCAGCGCCGCCTGTTGCCATTACGGCGAGTGTGGAACACTCTTTTTTGCCTGTAGGCGTCACGTAGTACGTGATCTTATTACGAGAGGGCAGCTGACTAGTAATCCCTCGCATACAACCTGAAGGCATCAAGTCTGCCAGAACGAGACCCTCGTTATGAATGAAGGAGGGAATTGTAAACTTAAGGGCTCGTTTGCTTTGTTAAACACAGTATTAATGAGAACTAACAGACAAAGATGCCAAGGAAAGTATAGGGGAAGCTATTAGAAGTAATTGTAATGTAAATGTGAAGAAATGAAAGTGGACGAAAAGATAACTTGCCACCGGCAGGATCCGAACCTGCGACCTTCGAATAACGCGTCCGATGCTCTACCACTGAGCTACGGTGGCTGTCATCTCCCCGTCCACTTTATGGGGTATATATGTGTACTTAAACGTGGGAGCGTCAGTCAGCGCCGCCTGTTGCCATTACGGCGAGTGTGGAACACTCTTTTTTGCCTGTAGGCGTCACGTAGTACGTGATCTTATTACGAGAGGGCAGCTGACTAGTAATCCCTCGCATACAACCTGAAGGCATCAAGTCTGCCAGAACGAGACCCTCGTTATGAATGAAGGAGGGAATTGTAAACTTAAGGGCTCGTTTGCTTTGTTAAACACAGTATTAATGAGAACTAACAGACAAAGATGCCAAGGAAAGTATAGGGGAAGCTATTAGAAGTAATTGTAATGTAAATGTGAAGAAATGAAAGTGGACGAAAAGATAACTTGCCACCGGCAGGATCCGAACCTGCGACCTTCGAATAACGCGTCCGATGCTCTACCACTGAGCTACGGTGGCGGTCATCTCCCCCGTCCACTTTATGGGGTATATATGTGTACTTAAACGTAGGAGCGTCAGTCAGCGCCGCCTGTTGCCATTACGGCGAGTGTGGAACACTCTTTTTTGCCTGTAGGCGTCACGTAGTACGTGATCTTATTACGAGAGGGCAGCTGACTAGTAATCCCTCGCATACAACCTGAAGGCATCAAGTCTGCCAGAACGAGACCCTCGTTATGAATGAAGGAGGGAATTGTAAACTTAAGGGCTCGTTTGCTTTGTTAAACACAGTATTAATGAGAACTAACAGACAAAGATGCCAAGGAAAGTATAGGGGAAGCTATTAGAAGTAATTGTAATGTAAATGTGAAGAAATGAAAGTGGACGAAAAGATAACTTGCCACCGGCAGGATCCGAACCTGCGACCTTCGAATAACGCGTCCGATGCTCTACCACTGAGCTACGGTGGCGGTCATCTCCCCGTCCACTTTATGGGGTATATATGTGTACTTAAACGTAGGAGCGTCAGTCAGCGCCGCCTGTTGCCATTACGGCGAGTGTGGAACACTCTTTTTTGCCTGTAGGCGTCACGTAGTACGTGATCTTATTACGAGAGGGCAGCTGACTAGTAATCCCTCGCATACAACCTGAAGGCATCAAGTCTGCCAGAACGAGACCCTCGTTATGAATGAAGGAGGGAATTGTAAACTTAAGGGCTCGTTTGCTTTGTTAAACACAGTATTAATGAGAACTAACAGACAAAGATGCCAAGGAAAGTATAGGGGAAGCTATTAGAAGTAATTGTAATGTAAATGTGAAGAAATGAAAGTGGACGAAAAAGATAACTTGCCACCGGCAGGATCCGAACCTGCGACCTTCGAATAACGCGTCCGATGCTCTACCACTGAGCTACGGTGGCGGTCATCTCCCCGTCCACTTTATGGGGTATATATGTGTACTTAAACGTGGGAGCGTCAGTCAGCGCCGCCTGTTGCCATTACGGCGAGTGTGGAACACTCTTTTTTGCCTGTAGGCGTCACGTAGTACGTGATCTTATTAGGAGAGGGCAGCTGACTAGTAATCCCTCGCATACAACCTGAAGGCATCAAGTCTGCCAGAACGAGACCCTCGTTATGAATGAAGGAGGGAATTGTAAACTTAAGGGCTCGTTTGCTTTGTTAAACACAGTATTAATGAGAACTAACAGACAAAGATGCCAAGGAAAGTATAGGGGAAGCTATTAGAAGTAATTGTAATGTAAATGTGAAGAAATGAAAGTGGACGAAAAAGATAACTTGCCACCGGCGGGATCCGAACCTGCGACCTTCGAATAACGCGTCCGATGCTCTACCACTGAGCTACGGTGGCGGTCATCTCCCCGTCCACTTTATGGGGTATATATGTGTACTTAAACGTGGGAGCGTCAGTCAGCAGCGCCGCCTGTTGCCATTACGGCGAGTGTGGAACACTCTTTTTTGCCTGTAGGCGTCACGTAGTACGTGATCTTATTACGAGAGGGCAGCTGACTAGTAATCCCTCGCATACAACCTGAAGGCATCAAGTCTGCCAGAACGAGACCCTCGTTATGAATGAAGGAGGGAATTGTAAACTTAAGGGCTCGTTTGCTTTGTTAAACACAGTATTAATGAGAACTAACAGACAAAGATGCCAAGGAAAGTATAGGGGAAGCTATTAGAAGAAATTGTAATGTAAATGTGAAGAAATGAAAGTGGACGAAAAAGATAACTTGCCACCGGCAGGAATCCGAACCTGCGACCTTCGAATAACGCGTCCGATGCTCTACCACTGAGCTACGGTGGCGGTCATCTCCCCGTCCACTTTATGGGGTATATATGTGTACTTAAACGTGGGAGCGTCAGTCAGCGCCGCCTGTTGCCATTACGGCGAGTGTGGAACGCTCTTTTTTGCCTGTAGGCGTCACGTAGTACGTGATCTTATTACGAGAGGGCAGCTGACTAGTAATCCCTCGCATACAACCTGAAGGCATCAAGTCTGCCAGAACGAGACCCTCGTTATGAATGAAGGAGGGAATTGTAAACTTAAGGGCTCGTTTGCTTTGTTAAACACAGTATTAATGAGAACTAACAGACAAAGATGCCAAGGAAAGTATAGGGGAAGCTATTAGAAGTAATTGTAATGTAAATGTGAAGAAATGAAAGTGGACGAAAAGATAACTTGCCACTTTCATTTCTTCACATTTACATTACAATTACTTCTAATAGCTTCCCCTATACTTTCCTTGGCATCTTTGTCTGTTAGTTCTCATTAATACTGTGTTTAACAAAGCAAACGAGCCCTTAAGTTTACAATTCCCTCCTTCATTCATAACGAGGGTCTCGTTCTGGCAGACTTGATGCCTTCAGGTTGTATGCGAGGGATTACTAGTCAGCTGCCCTCTCGTAATAAGATCACGTACTACGTGACGCCTACAGGCAAAAAAAGAGTGTTCCACACTCGCCGTAATGGCAACAGGCGGCGCTGACTGACGCTCCCACGTTTAAGTACACATATATACCCCATAAAGTGGACGGGGGAGATGACCGCCACCGTAGCTCAGTGGTAGAGCATCGGACGCGTTATTCGAAGGTCGCAGGTTCGGATTCCTGCCGGTGGCAAGTTATCTTTTCGTCCACTTTCATTTCTTCACATTTACATTACAATTACTTCTAATAGCTTCCCTATACTTTCCTTGGCATCTTTGTCTGTTAGTTCTCATTAATACTGTGTTTAACAAAGCAAACGAGCCCTTAAGTTTACAATTCCCTCCTTCATTCATAACGAGGGTCTCGTTCTGGCAGACTTGATGCCTTCAGGTTGTATGCGAGGGATTACTAGTCAGCTGCCCTCTCGTAATAAGATCACGTACTACGTGACGCCTACAGGCAAAAAAGAGTGTTCCACACTCGCCGTAATGGCAACAGGCGGCGCTGACTGACGCTCCCACGTTTAAGTACACATATATACCCCATAAAGTGGACGGGGGAGATGACCGCCACCGTAGCTCAGTGGTAGAGCATCGGACGCGTTATTCGAAGGTCGCAGGTTCGGATTCCTGCCGGTGGCAAGTTATCTTTTTCGTCCACTTTCATTTCTTCACATTTACATTACAATTACTTCTAATAGCTTCCCCTATACTTTCCTTGGCATCTTTGTCTGTTAGTTCTCATTAATACTATATATATATATATATATATATATATATATATATATATATATATATATATATATATACACACACACCACGCAGAAGAAAATATTTCTGACGCGCGGAACCGAACGCCCGACCTCTGGCTCCGCAGCGTTCGGCAACAACCGCTAGGCCACAGAAGCGCGTGCCCTTCAACACACTAACGGCGAGCTATTTATATACACCATTTACCGCTGGCGGTACGCCGATCTCGGGGTAATATCAGCGTGTTCTCTGCTTTACCAGCGAACCAGAGAGATAGCGCGAAGTGCGTGCTCGGCGCCCCACTCGTTTCGATGCGTCGGCTCGTCAACCTGCACTTTGCCCTACGTGGCGTAATCGCCCGTGCCCGAATGCGCGCTTATGTTGGGATGGGGGGCAGTTTGTACGTCTTGTGCTTTCGCAGGAAAGATTGCGTTTAGCTTACAGAGCGCACAATGGTCTCTTTGGTCGCTGTGGAGGCCCCGTTTGCGAAAGAAGCGCGCTGTTCAGACACATTGAAGTAACAACTGGGACACTTGTTAGTTCAAGCTCGTCCTGTGTATACCTGCGCGTATATCAGGCCCCGGAAACTCAGCGCTAGTTTCGGTTTCAAGGAACATGCACGCTCGTAGCGGTTGCTGGGCATCCTAAGATCTGGTTGAACGAAGTGAGGTTGATGTGCATGGTCACATTATTCGCTTTCGCAAGTTTTTCCAATAAAGAAATTTTATTTCACTGTAAAGAACTCGTCTTTTGTTTTTTTTGTCCTGTTTTGTTTCTTATTTTGTGAATTTTAAATCAGGCGAAGCGCGGGAAGCGGCTGACTTGAATTCGTAGCGCTAGCCTCCGCTCCTCCTTGCCACTCGCTCAGCGATATCACAAGTTGGATCGTGCTCACTTATCTTTCTCGGTTGGCGTGCCAAGTACGCGAAAGATAAGGCAAAGTTGTCGCGTGCATAGAAGGGAAGCCACAGTGAGCAACGCCGAGCAAGTCAACCATGCATAAGACGAAGATGGCTAAATCGGGCATCACATGTTTTCGCGGCTCTGCGGTGTGTTAACCCGGGGATTTCCAGTTCCGCGAAAATTTCTCAGGTTTCCTAGTGTCAACGGGTGAGCACAAATATTTTGGCCCATTATTTGAGCAGGAATTAATTTTGCATGAGTACATGAGTAAACCCAGTTCTCTACAAGCCTGACTGTACTCACAAAAGCGCAGTGTCGTTAGACTAATTGGTCAAGACGACAGCCTACCTGCTGTCGGCAAAATACGTTTAATGAAAGGCTTGAATGCGTGTTGGCTCGGCTACATAGCTTTTTCATCTTTTACTTTTCGCATGGAGCTCAAATTATGTGAAGCAATCTTAGGCTCCTTCCTGCTCATGCAATTCATGTAGCCAGTTTGAAACTTTGTGGTTCTTTACTTCTAATACTGTCACTGAAATACACGTGATGGACTGAATGCTTGTAGATAGATTTACAGAAAATGTCGCTGGGGCCTACGTGTTGACAAGTGAACTTTTCTTCATCAAGGCAACGCTGCGTCCCTGACGAAGGCAAGTGAACTTGCCGAAACATTGTTTGCAGCGACGTTTTCTCTTGGAGAACTTCTCATTGCTTCAATGCTCTCTTTTCCTCTGAACTTCTGTCTCATTGGTAGTCAAATTCTGTAAGAAAAATATGTGCGCTGTCATAACAAATTTGATTCAGTCAAATACGACGTGTCCTGCTCGTAATTGTTGATGATTTTCGCATTGGTTCGGATATTCTGGGTCGACTGTTTGCTCATTATGTCCATATTTCAGTTGTGAATTAAAGCTCCTTTTATAGATTGACATTTTCGCACTACGCGTACGTCTGTGTTTTTTTTTAATACGAAACGTGAAATAAAAAAAATTAATTTTATTTGTGTCGATCGAGTTTTGTCTTACTGAGCAATCGGTCCGCTTAGGTTCCGCCGCTTCAGAACACACGAACAAATTTTTAAAAATTGTTAACGAAATTTTACGAATGGCCGCGTCGCCCAAGCGGCCAGCGGACCTGAGAGAGGGCACGAACATATTCCTCTTGCATGCGAAGTGGGAAAGGAGAGCTTCTGCGGCAACCCTCCCCCTCTCGGTTTTGTGC
Source organism: Rhipicephalus appendiculatus (assembly GCA_030522465.1). Taxonomy (NCBI): domain Eukaryota; kingdom Metazoa; phylum Arthropoda; class Arachnida; order Ixodida; family Ixodidae; genus Rhipicephalus; species Rhipicephalus appendiculatus. The sequence continues at coordinate 111,625 of JALIZH010020132.1, forward strand.
CCTTTCCCTCTATTTGGTGCCCTCACCAGTGACGTCATGAAAGAAATGTTCTGTTTGTGCTTTACTTCTAGTTGGATGCCCGGCAGCCGCCAGCAGGGCTGGGCAAAGATACTTTGAAATTGTATCGCCATACGATACAAGATACTCGGGCAAGAAGTATTGGAGATACAGATACAAGATACTTCCGGAATGAATGTATCCGATACAATACTTCGCAATTGTATCTTAAGATACTTCGATACATTTGTAAATTTGCTGTTATAGATGTATATAATGACGCTGCAAATGCCTATGTACAGAAGTGTTTGCTTGAAAATGCCTTAACTGCGACCAATGTACTGTACGCGGGGAAATGGGTCGCAGGATATCACTGCTGCTCACACTATTGCAACTTCTAGCTTGCTTACCTGCTTTTTTTGTAACACACACAAAAAAAGAAAATACTTCACAGGGACCTAAAATAAGGAAAGCGAATATGCCTAAGTCAAATACCAAGGCAGTTCCGCAATAAAAAAATGACAGTGGATAGGTATACAGGGTGTTTCACGTAAGTACAAGAAGTTATTTAACAAAAAGCAAGTGTTTAACTGCGACTGAATGAAACCAATGGCATATGGTTTACCGCCATGTGACGCTCGTTATGGTATTTTTACGTTGCGCTTTGTCGGTTCATTAACGATGGTCAATTATGCGACATTTCTAATATTTACTTTTGAGCAGAGTGCACTTCGTCACATCATAGAACGCATTTAAAAACGACGAAAGCAATGATTTCTGGGCGGCGTACATGCTTCGTGGTGAATATTTTCTGGCTTTTAAAGCAAGAACGTGAAATATCAAATAAAACCACGTGACTGCGCTGATGCGTTATCACACTGCAGCGCTCCTAAACGTGCTTCGAGCGAAACAACCAATGCGCGAACCGTCAGCCTGTCGCTTCTCAGGGACGGTGGTGTTTCTTTGCCGTGTGTGGCGGCCAGTAATGTTGAAGCTCTGTGAAGCCGATCCCTAAGCCGCGGCCGCTCATTTCGTCGTGGTCCACAATTGCGCCACTCTGTACGAGGGAATGGGGACAGGAGGGAAAAGAGTGATCAATGACGTCTACTAATTAAGGAGGTCTGAACATACAGGTCTGTCATGTTGCGGCAGCGTTACAGTCGCATGTCTAGTCGAGTGGCATGAGGGAAGGAAATGTCCGCTCCTATAACAACAGCTGTGCTACTTGCGTAATGCCAATGACCCAACATATTTCATCACGAAATCCTCCATTATCCATTGGTGGGATACAAGATGTCAGTGCCACTCATTCCAGTGTTTACGTTGCACATATGTTCAAATACCACTTGGACTTGATAGAAACATTTGGGACAGGTGTCTCTGTAGCCGGTGATGTGCGCAGAAAGCCTCGTGAATTCAGCACCAAGACGAATCTGCTGAATCATGATTATGACGCTTCTATTTACTTTGTCAGATATGTAGAACCTCATTTGGGTGTCCCATCTGTGCAGTCGCCCGGTCGTCGATCAGCTTTGGTCGAGTGCTCAAGTGTACTTCTCTGCATCACGCATCGAAATAGCACGTTAGTGTTTCCTCCCGAAAAAAAGAAACCATACTTCAGGGGCATTCTTAGAGCCATATTCGCTTCATCGTCTGCCTCTTCATTCCCCATTACTCCATAGTGCACACATGTCCATTAATGATTGACTTAGTGACTATTTATTGTAGGAACGTGAAGCTCTGCAATTCGTGGAGTCACGCAAAACAATGGCTTAGGCTCATTACAGTATCAGTGTTCACCGCTGAATATCGTTCTCGTACCAGGACGCCGTCCAGAAAGAAATCGTTTTGCCTCCCGTAAATGAAGTCATGCGGCAGTTTATATAATCTTGTGGTCCAGCTTTCATCGTCGAGCAATGATCATCTGCAGAATTACAAACGCTGCAGCAGAGCTATATAGCGTGGTACCTACCTGAAAATGAAGTGGAGTACGAAAGCACTTACGTTAACAAATAGCTACTGTGTCTGTTAAATTTCAGACGTGCGCCTCCGCTTTGCGGGTCCAGTTCTACCAAAGCCCGCAGCATGCCTCTCACGGCAACGAGACGGCCTCGTCGTCGCTATCACCGTCGGACGAATCCGACCACGAGCATCTGACCGGACGCGGGAATGTGGAGGTGGAAAACCAGTTTCGTTTTGATCTGTGTGCAGCCGAGGCTGAAACGCTCTCCTACTATACATTGCTCGCGGTGGTACGGTGATCTTAGTCCTTAAAAAACGTAATCGCATTTGTCCCACACATTTATAACGTGAACCCTTTTGCAGCTCACTCCTGACGTTTGCTGGTGGTTATCGCGACAAGTCTGGAAAAAGGGTCAGGCTTCGTTTTTAGATTTGAAAATTAGAATAAATTAGCTTGATGCTTAAGAAGCGCGAAAAACACGGGGACGAAGCAAAAATACATACCGGACAGGCGCTTATCTTTGTACGTATATCTCTGTGCATATCTGCTTCTGCCCTGTGTATTTTCCCGTTTTTTAAGCACTAGGCCAAACTGCGGCGTCGGTAAATTAGCCTGAATTCGCTCAGCCTTATTCAAAATTTCTCACATCATTCCGTGCACGAAAAGCTTATTCTATAGTGTAAGTTCCTCCTCATATTACCGTCCCATATGGTGTCTACACTCCTTGAGGCCTGCGCAGAGTCATCAATCGAATTAACATGTGTTTGCCAATATCACTTGTAGCGGTCCTAGGTTAAATAAATAGCACCATAGCATAACTTGGGCGAGACAGGTGTCGTCCGCCATTTATTACTCTTTTCAAACTTCTTCGTCTTCCCTTTACTTCTATTCCTTTTCTTCTTCAGTGTTACTTTTCAGTCTGCTTCACCCTCCCCGGCTTCTTTTGCTTACACCTCCTGGTGTAGTATTTAATCACATTACCAATTGAAGCGCACTCAGTTTGACCTGATGATCCTAGGTACCAAACTGTCTTAAAGACGCCGTTCTGAGATGCCGTTTTAACCACCGGGAACGGTCCATAAAATTGATCATTGGCAGTACGAATTCCTTTCCGGGTTAGAACAAAGTCTTCAACATGTATATCCGGAATGTCATTGTTGCGTCTCTTGTCAAAGTTCCTCTTCATGCGCTGTCTATAGGAGTCTCCTTGGCTCTCGCTTTTCTTGGCTTCTTTGAGAACGAGCTTTTCAAGCAGGCCAAGCTCGCGGACAGCGGGGAAGGAAGGGGACACTCCAGAGGCAGCAAACAGAGGACTGGTGTACGAGCCGCTAAGCCGCTGGTGTGCGAGTGGTTGTGATGTCTGGTAGGAGCCTCGAGGCAGCATTTCCAGCCACCTAGAAACCTGGGGTACATTTTTAAGTATTGCTTAATATCCCGAATAGCACGTTCAGTAAGGCCATTTGCTGTAGGGTGGTATGGCGAGCAAAATTTTATAGTCATGCCACGGTCTAGTGTCCACTTAGCCAGCTTCGCACTTCGAAAGGCAGGGCCATTGTCGCAAACTATGGTCTTGGTGCACCTCAAACATTGTGCTCGAAGGAAAGCAATAACGCTGTTGGCGTCTTCTCTTCCTGCCTTGGTCATTACCATTCGTGTGCATTCGTCTATGCCAAGAAGGAATGCCTGTGCTTTCTTGGTACCTTCGCCCTTCTTTTTCACTTCAGCAAAATCTAAGTGAACCACTTCAAAACGGACGTTGGAATTTTTCGGCGTTGTCATCACATCTGTTGCCTTCTTAAACTTCACTTTGTGCACTTGGCATGGATGGCACGTACGAATATAGTCTCTCACGTCCTCCGTCATACTTGGCCAAGTAAATATTTTCAAGAGCTTGTTGTAGGTGCGCCCGAAGCCGTCATGTCCCCCCCCGACTCTGGGCTATAGTGATACAGACGAAGTATCTTGGAAACCATTGTCGCTGGTACCTGATATTTCCTGTCAACGAACTTCATTTCCTCGGTTCCTTCCCATAACTTGACGTAATTTATTTCTTCAGGTTGTTCGCTTGTCTTGTGAACCAGTAATCTGGATAATGCATCTGCATCTGTTAGCAGTGGACCAGGCCGATGTGATATGTTAAAGTCAAATTGTTGTAGATAGTTCACCCATCTAGCGATTCAGCCCTTTGGTTGTGCCATGTTTAGGAGATGAGTCAAAGCTTGGTGAACAGTAAATAGGGTGAATTTCGCACCTTCCAGATAACTACGAAAATACTGTACAGCTTTTAGAACAGCCAATGCTTCTTTTTCAGTGGTGGTATAATTAACTTCTGCAGGCTTTAAAGTATAGCTGTAGAAACCGACTACGTGGTGCTTCTGATGATCAGGCAGTTGTGACGGCTTCCGATAAAGAACTGCACCCGTTGCGTAATACGACGCGTCGGTATTAAGCACAAAACGCATCGAGAAGTCCGGTATACGAAGAATCGGATCTGATGATATCAGTTGCACTAGTTCGTTGTAAGCTTTTTCACACTCCGCACTCCGTAGGAAAGGAATGTCTTTTTGCACTAAACGTGTGAGATCACCTGGTCTTTATTGCATAGTCCTTGATAAAAGCCCTGAAATGACCAGCTAGGCCAAGAAATACTCGCAGAGAGTAGACATCGTATGGCTTCACCAACTTGGAAATCCTTTCAACTGAATCCTGCTTCGTGCTTTTTGTAGTCCCGTCAAAGACTCTGCCGAGGAAAACAACTTTGTCTTGAAAAAATGCACTCTCCTTGAAGTTGACTTTCAGCTCAGGTAGGCTGAGAGCACTAAGTGCCTGAGAGAGGTGACTTTGATGCTCTTTTTCGGTCTTTGAAAAAATGAGTATGTCATCTATGTAGACATTACAAATGATCCCGAGGTAGGGCTTCAGTATATCATTCATTATCTTTTGGAACCAGGCTTCAGAGTTCTTCCATCCAAATGGCAGGCGGTTGTATTCAAACAAGTCAAATGGTGTGACAAAAGCGGTGTACTTCTTGGTATCCTCGGTCAAAGGAATTTGCGAGAAACTCTTGCATAAGTCAATTCGAGAAAACCAGCGACATCCACCTGTTTCGTCAATAATTATATCTATCCTGGGCACGGGAAACGCTATAAGCTCCGTTTGTTGGTTGAGTGCCCTATAATCTGTAAAAAGACGGAATGTTCCATCTTCCTTCGGAGCGATTGTGATAGGCGAAGCAAATGGCGAGACAGAGGGTCGAATTATATTTGCGTCCAACATTGCCTGCAACTCTTTCTTCAGCCATGTCTTCTTTTCTCTTGACATATTATATGGTGCTCTTCGTACCACGGTTTCATCAGCGGTTTGAAAGGGTACTTGATGAGACTTCATTTCTGGAGGGTAGCTCCCAACGCAGACGAGCTCATGGTACATGGTTTTGATGTCTTCTTCGCAATGAACGACTCGTAATGGGCGAGGTGTCGGATCCTTAGTCTTCCTTCGTGACTCATCTTCAACGAGCACTTTGTCATCCCAGTAAAGGTTAATCTTAAGCTTCTTCATGGCAGGGCGCGATAGCAGAAAGTCGTACGTCACATTTGGCATTGCCAACACAGTGCTGGTGACAGAATGACCTTGCAATTCAATGACTACGGACGCCCACTCGTTATGTGAGCTCACCGACCCATCATATCATTGTACTCGGATGGCTTTACCAGCATGCAAACGACTGATGTCGAGTCACTCCTTATTAATGATGGACACCGAAGCTCCACTATCCACCAATGTGTTCATTTCGACACCATCAATTTTCACTGGTATATGGAGCAGCATAGGCGTGCTCACGAGGGGGGGGGGCAGGGGGGGGGGCGGCCGCCCCCCCTTGTCACCTAAGAAGGGGGGCGCAAAGTCTGCCCCATAGATTGACTTAATAGGGAAGGGGGGGCGCTGCGACGAGCCGTCGCCCCCCCCCCCCCCCTGAAGGTGAACCCTGCGCACGCTTATGTGGAGCAGGCTTGACGATATCAAATACACCATCTCACGGCCGCTATTGATGTGATTTTGATCGCTTTTGCTAAGTTCGGGCAGCAAATGGTGGAAAGCTGGGTCATGGTCAGTGCTGTAGGGGCTTTCAACGCTGTCCTCGTCGGGACCCACACATTGGCATGGAATGTCCATGCAGTATCTTGCATGCTGACTTGTAGGTAAGTACGCGTTAATCTTACACACGTCATGTGTATTAGAGAGGTTTTCTTTCCCATGGCGGCCCTCCTTGTTCCTTTTCTACCATCGGCAACAAATTCTTAAGGCATTGCAGAAGCTCTTCTAGGGTCCTGGGAGCTGTCGACGCGATTTCTCTTCAAATCTTGTTAGATAACCCCTGCATCACGAGGTCTAGGACTCTCTGCGAGGAGAGGTTAGGCTCCGCTACGTGTAGCAGACGACGTTTCTCCAGGTAATATTTTAGGGGAGATCCAGATTTGTATTGATAAGTTAGAGCGTCATCCCATCTTTGCGTAGCACTGACTCCAAGTGCATCAAGAAAGCTCGCTTTCTATTGCTCCCAACACAATGGTGTCTTGTCAAGAAGCTGCAAGTCATACCACTTTTTTCGCGGTGCCATCAAGATAACGACGCAAGATTTAAATCTTATCATCATCATCTGATAGCCGCTTTTTTTATTTTGCGATGCATATTCGTAAAAAGACATCCATTGCTGAGGGCTTTGGGCACTTTCTTCAAAAATATCCGGCTCCGCCAGTTCCATTGTTGGAGCTCTGTTGACTGCATCAACGAGCATTTTCATTAGATGACTATGCTGTATCATCTGTCCTTGCTGCTCTTCGATAATTTTTATGAACAGGCTCACCTTCTCAGTGGTAGTCTCTTGCGAGAGTCGTGGACATAGCAAACGTTGAAGTACAAGTTTTTCTAGTGCCTGCAGACTCAGATCCACCTTCACGGATTCCATCTGAAGAAGCTCCTCGTGGCCCACGGCAGCTTTCATCATCACTTCATCAGTCAAGGCTGCTGAACTCATATGACGAGGAAGGTCCGTTCTGGCTCGCCTTGAACTTGAAAGCCCGTGAAGACGACCTGCTGTGATGAGGTCTGATCAACGAAGAACTTGATCCACATGTTCGCCTTTGGCTGCGCCAAAATCGCGTAGCGGTCCTGGGTTAAATAAATAGCACCATCGCATAACTTAGGCGAGACCGGTGTCGTCCGCCATTTATTACTCTGTAGCGAGAGACGAGACGTGAGACGTCGTGAAGGCGGCCTACGTGGCCGTGCCGATCTCGCCACTTTGTTAGGAATTGCCGAAGCGGAGCCAGAGCGGCTGCCAGCGTCCAAAACGGCAGGTCCCGTGAGCGCGTTCTCCCGAGCTCGTGGCTCGCGCATCGCTAGCCACGCGGCTGTCTTCTTCGTTTTGCGCTGCAGCTTTTCCAGAGCGGCGCAGCACTATATAGCCCCCCCCCCCCCCCCCCACCTAGCACTTTGCGCGGTTAGAAGTGTATATACAAAAATGTATCGCGAAACAAAGGGGTCCGTGGACAGTCCAGGTCGTCAACATGAAAGGGCACAGGGTCTTCATGATTGCTCCGGGGGGCGGCACTGAGAGAAACGCAATGGACGAAGACGACCGTTGTGCGTACATCGGTGCAGATGACTCGAGTATACAGCGGCGAGAAGGCGGGACACCGCAAGGACGGCAGAGTCGAATGAACGTGGATGTCGTCGTCGGCCTAAACCGAAGCGCCGCGGTGGATGTTGAACGTGCGCGGGGGGGGCGAAATAGAGCGGCTCCAATGATTGCGCTTGAGTGGCAGTTGGTCGTGAGAATAGATCTTGGGGTCGGCAGGAAGCGCACTGGATACAGAAGAGGGACGGGAAGGTGCGTCAAATGCAGTCACCGAAAAGCCTTGGGTGGCCAGATCAGGAGAGCGTGTTCGCGGCCCGGCAGGCTGGTTGTCTGCCTGCGTGGTTAGTGGGGTACACGTGGTCTGCTCTACCTTTGGTGAGCCACATGAGTGGGCCTCAAGAGTTTCGGTCATGGTGGCCGCATCCCGAACGTTCGGCCGTAGTTGGTTATGGGCTCGAACTTCAGCTGCGGTAGACGTCGAGGACGATGCTGTTCTCAGGTGGCAGGAGGCGCACAGTGTCGAAGGTGATGCAAAATCAGGTTCGAGGGGCAACGTCGATGGCGACGCCTCCGCGGTTGGTGGTCGAATAGCGGGCGGGACGGTGTCCGCGGCCGTGGCAGACTCCATGGCGTGCGGCGAGATAGCCGGCGTAGAGCCTGTCAGCGTCGAGGTGTCAAGGGCGGTCGAGGTTGGGGAAGACGGGCTGGTGGCAGGCATGCGTGACGGAACCTCGTACGCTCGGGGACCCTCGGGGACGTCCTCGGGAAGGTCGATCAAAGTAGGGGCGTATTCTACCTGGTCGTCGTGATCGGGAGCAGGAATGGGTGCTCCCGTGTCCGGACCCGAGGTAGAAGGAGTCGTAGCCGGGGAAGAAAAGTCGTGGCCGTGGGAGGACTGCGGGCCGGTTGGTACCACTCGCTGCGGGTCCAAACCTGGGAGACGCGGGTCCCCGGAAGCGGGCGGGTGTGGCCGTAGCACGCGAGCACCGCAGCGCAAAGGTCGTCGTAAGGCTGCGGGCTGGAGCTCGACGCCGCAGCGAGATGACGCAGCTCTTCCACTCTTTTCAAACTTCTTCGTCTTCCCTTTACTTCTGTTTCTTTTCTTCTTCAGCGTTACTTTTCAGTCTGCTTCATCACTATCTTCATGTCGCAGTAGTACGGCGTTCCCGATTTTAGTATGGAAAATGCCAAAGGGGAAAAATGAGACTTTTCTTCTGAAAGCAATTATTGCTAGTCTCGCATTTTCTGGTCACCCTACGCGCCAGCAACTTGATTCAACAAATACCAACAACTAGCCAACATTTTGCAACGTTCAGCCAAAATTAGCTACTCCTCTTGCTACGCTGTGAAGGTACCTGCCACAACTTTCTTAGAGCTCCTAACAATTTTATTAGAAACGTTCATCAGTCTTCGAACTCGTGTTGTGTCTTGAATAAACTTTTATACATAGGCATGCGCAGTGTTGCCCATAAGAGGAGCAATGTTTCATCGCAGTACCCCCCGCCCCAATTTAACAACGAATGAAAAAAAAATTAAGCGCAACGTAATTCTCACGGTGGCCTGCATTTGGTCCCTGGCATTCGTGAACTAAAGATAAGAAGTATAGAGTTCTTTGAGTGCAACATGACGGGCCTTCGACCGCCATATTGTCAAATACCTAAGTGGACATAACTGGGAAAATGCATTGGGTAGACTTTGCGCCCCTCCACCACCCCCCCCCAATGAGATAAGGTGGGGACGTTCGCACGCCCATGCTTTGTATGAGGACTCTTGCTCCCTAGTAGGTTTCTGTGTAGTCGGCTTTTGACGCACACGTTTAGCAAATTTCAGCACCGAACGCTGATTTATTGACAATTATCATAAAAAGCGCTTTTAATGTTCCACTGGACTCCTTCGACAAAGTTTCGCATGGTAAGGTTTCGTCTACTGAACGGTGGTGCAAGCAGTGCAATACAAACAGCAGACCGCGGCATTTGAGAAGTGTTTTCTCTGTGTATTGCGCGCATAAGGCGCTTAATCCACGTGGCAAACGCGGAAATACCCCAGCAATAGTCCTTTCTGCTGAATTCATTCATACAGGTACGCATATGGCATGCCTACTGATTCAGCAAGCTCTAAATTTTTGCAACATTTTATTTTGCTTTTCTGATATTTTTATATGTAGGATATTTGTTCTCACTGTATCTGAAAGGCGGTTAAAAGGCTATTTCTCAGAGGAAGAAAGGTACTTACTGTCTATTCTATCGCCCATGTTGTATTCATCGCCTGCTTTATTATTAAATATCGGCTGAAAGAGAAGCAAAAATCGCATGGCATATTTAAATAGAGCTCTGTGAAATGCAACTGCACATGCCGTGTCTATTACAACAACCCTTATTTAAATTGTGTCCGCCATATGAATGGTGCATTTTACCATCTATCATTATAGTGGATTATGGTGCTCGAATACGCTGGCGCATAATGAATGTTGGCGTATGGTGGAGGCTGGAGACTAGAGAAGTGCAAAACCGCTCTACAATGTCAGAACCATCATGCCTAGCTGCCACACATAAATTATTTTATAGAAGGCAATGCAGAAAGTAACGGTACAAAAATATCCGCGTGAAAAAAAAGTCTTAGGCTACTGGAAGTCGAACCCGCCTCATTCGGATCCCGAGCCGAGTACTTTACCACTACGCCACGTTGGCACATGTCCTTCATTTTCTAGAAGGACTAATCAACATACTATATAATACACCGTCTAACTTCAGCTTTGTAGTCGCATACTCGAGACAGGCGCTATTAGATGCGAAGCATATTATGCTCGGGGCTCTGTCCGTCCCTCCCGCGTCCCGCGTCCCCCGTCCCCCCGTCCGGCCACTTTCATGAAGTAGGGAAGCACCCATTATGCGAACCAGAACCCTGTAGTGATATGAAGGCTGTCAACCAATACTACAGTCATCAGAGTCATGGCCGAGAGCACAGAGAGGCTGCTTAGCAATAGCTAGGCAGGTGGTGTCTGCGCCCAGGTTGACCCCATTCCTTGAGTCATGGCCGAGAGCACAGAGAGGCTGCTTAGCAATGGCTAGGCAGGTGGTGTCCGTCGCCCAGGTTGACCCCATTCCTTAATATTGCTTGCATGTGTTTGGAGGGGGGCTTAGTCCGTCCCTCCTTCCCGCGTTTCACACCACTACAGCGCATGCGCGTCCCCTCTCTCTCCTACGCTCACCCCCTTTCTCTCCTCTAGGAATCCTCTACTCTACGGAGCGGCGCCCGCGTCCCACATCCCCACAGCGCTTGCGCGTCCTCTCCCCCCTCTCTTCTAGGAATCCTCTACTCTACGGAGCGGCTCCGGCGTCCCACACCCTCCCCCCCCCCCCCCAGCGCATGCACGTTTCCCGCCCCTCTCTCTCCTCTCCTACGGTCCCCCCCCCGTCCTTTCCTCTAGGAATCCTCTATGGAGCGGCGCGCACGACAGGTGGTGTGACAGCTGCATACTCCACTGGGGGGCGCCATGGTAGTTCCGCGGTATGAAAATGACAGAGCGCACGCGCCTCATTCTCTCTCCTGTGCAGCGTCGCGATGAGCGCCCGGACCACTGCCGTGAAATGAGAGCGGCGACGTTCCTCCCGCTCAAGCTAATTATCACCCCGCTGCTTCATATCCACACATGGTTCCCTTTAGCGGGAGATGGGGAATTTTTTTTAACCTCTTACTGAAATTTGCATATTTATTATAGAAAAGCAAACAGCTGCCGGTAACGAATGACATGCCTACAACGGCAACAGCGCTAAGTTTCTGTTACAATTCACAACCTAACTTTCAAAACATTTCAAGTGGACCGATAAGCAGATGCACTTTACCAGCTGTTATAAACTCCCAAGTTTAATGTCCGTTTCTCGTTCTTTCCAAAGGGCAACATGTGCAGAGGCTTTATGCGGACTCTAGTCTCATTCGATAAATACGCGCGTACAATTGACGAAGCATTGTGAGGTCATTATTTGCTACAGCTACATAACGGCTTGGCGAAAAAGGAATGCAGTTCGGGGGCAAAAAATATGCCATCATATTGGTTCAGTAAGGCGTAAGAATCGACAAGTCTGTATTCTCGCACACGAGTCTGAGAAGTGCCGGCGAGTGCAACCGGCGGCTATCGGTGACCGGGGGGCGTTTGCTGGAAGCGCGTCAGATCGATGCTCAATTCTTGTGCGGACATCCGTACACAAGAAAAAAAATGCCTCATTTTGGTTAACCGATTCCACAGCTGTGCTGTAAAGTCATTCGTACTCGTCGGAATCGTGTATTCTGAAACCCGAAAGCGCCGATTACACGTAGATGGACTCGGTCGGTACGCTAGGCCTAACCTTTGGTGGAAATCATGGTGGTAAAATAGAATGATGGAAGTCATACTTGGTGGGGCTTATCTCGACGCATGCCGAAGGTAAAAGTTTGTGCATTTTAGCTTTGCACGCATTTTCACTGTTACCTCAAAATGCGGCTGAGGTAATTGAGCGTGCAAGGATTGCCAGAGTTGCGTTTCTAGCGTGGCGATACCAAGTGGCGGCTGTTTTCAGGTCTTCCCATTAGAAGGGGCAATTGCGAAGCCAGTGCTCATTTACTTCTCGACAACTGCGCGGCGCTATAACACATTTGCTGTCGCTGTTCCCGCCGATGCATTAATTAATTAATTAATTAATTAATTAATTAATTAATTAATTCAATATACTTCAGGCCAACTTGGCCCAAGCAGGAGGGACAGTACACATGAAAACATAGTTGATCCCTCCGCCATAGGAATTTGTATAACACGAAAGTGAAACGTGCCCTTACAGAAGTAGTTGAATGTTTCCTGTACATTGATATGAGAGACCTTGCACAATGTCTATCGATGTTTGACAGTTATAGCAGCATTTAACTGGATGCATCCACATTGACGCTTGGTAGTACATCTGTATCTCGACGACTAACGTCCATGATCAATGATTACGCAAACCCTTGCGGTCATAGATGCTTGTGGTCGCTGTACGGTCAGCGCAGAATCAAAGAAAGTGGTGTGACAGCCATTAAGTGCTAATTAAGTTCTAATTAAATATCTGTTTATCCTGAAGTCATCCATGCTCTATTTTGGCATAAATGGAATGAAATATAGGGCTAGAAATATAGTACAAATTCATTATTCGTTTTGTCCATTTAGAGCAAAGAAAAAGTATGCTTTTAACATCGGTCGCAGGAACGCGGCTCATCGAAAGACTCGTCGAACGGGGTAGTGCCTTCAGAAAATGTGATCATACGCAACAGTACGCTGCGAAATGAAATTAAATGAAGACAAATTACTATGCAGCAGGTTCAATCTATCCGAAGCTTAATGTATCTCACTCTCTCTTAGCCCCTAGTTGATACAAGGAGCAAAAACAAATCATGTACACAATTGTGTACATAGCGTCTCAAAGGGTTAAGCAAGAGCACTGTGAGAGGACAGTGGTAGATATAAAGGGCGCATTAGTGAAGCCTGCAGAGTATGTGATCGTGGCGCAGTATATAGCGTGCCCGGCATCGCTTGTGGCGGACCAAGAAGTCGTAGGTTCGACTCCCGTTCATGGAATTTTTTTGTTTGTCTTCTGATCATGTGTACTTTTTCGACGTCATTTACGTGACGGAAATACGTCACTGAAGTCTTGGCGGAACTCGGCATAAAACACTTTCGTGTTAAAAAAAAATAAAATACAAGAATAGCCTGATACATGGAATGGCACAATATGGAACTAATACAGTACAATAAAGGTTCAAGAGCAAACACAATGGGTGCATAAAAGTAATAGCACTCATATATAGTGTAATGAAACAAGATCAGCAGTCAGGACACATTTAATCTAACAAAAATATGCTCTTCCATAGCCAGAACGAAGTGTGGCGACATAATGTCCAAATCTGGAATTCTACTCCAGTCCTCTATAGTTTTGGGAAAGAAGCTATTTTAAATGCCTTAGATTTAGCGAAAATTGGTTTCCATGTATGAGGTCTAGTGTGTCTTGTTTGTCGTGTTGTAACAGCACGAAGGTATGGCAAATCATTTACATTCAAGTTACCAGCCAAAGTGTTACGTAGAAATTTTATGCGATGAAACTTTCTTCTGGAATGTAAAGCAAATATTTTGTTTTCGGTCATGAGTGCACTAGGGGAATCTGCTTGCTTCTACTTATAAAAATAAATCTAGTGGCCTTGCGCTGAATGATTTCAAGCTGATTATTGTCTTTTAACGTATGTGGGTCCCAAATTTGTGTCGCATATTCTAATTTTGATCGCACGTAACTGTTCACAGCGAGCAAGCGCACTTGAGGAGGAGCATAATGTAGCCTTCTACGCAAGAAGCACAACTTCTTAAATGCCTTCGTGCATATTTCTGTAATATGTTTACACCATGTAAATTTTTCAGTAAAAGTGACTCCAAGGTAGTTCTTACTGTCAACTGTTTGAATGGGAACTCTGCTGGAGTGGTCCGCAAATATTATTGGGGCCTTTTTGCTAGTGATTCTTAACAAAACTGTTTTCTGTACATTTAAC
>JALIZH010020133.1:0-52340 GCA_030522465.1 Rhipicephalus appendiculatus
GTGAATGCCCCTCCCAACTGCGCCTCCTTTGTGTCAGCGCTGCGCCGGCATGGCTAGAGTGTACTAGAATATTTTGAGTGGCGCGACCGGCCGTCGTGGAGAGGGCCGCCGCGGGCGGAAAGTTGGCGGTGGCGCTGTAGTCAACCGCACTTGAACTTCGCCTCTCGCGCTTGCTTGGAGCCTGTCGCGCAGAGCGTTGTCGACACGCACAGAAATATGGCTCATGCTCGTGTAGTGTTCTGCTCCTTGCTTCCGTTCGAAAACATACACCGTAAATTTCTAAATGAATGCATAGGGGTGAGTAAAATGCACTTTTATTCCCCCGCCGACATTTGTACGCGCGATCATGTAGCTAGAGGCTCCTGTGCGCGACGTCACGTCAATCTTTACATAAAAAACGTGTTACGTGCAGTTATAATTGCCTTTCTCTGCAACGCGTGCCGTGACCGCTTGCATAGCTTTCGTTCGCGTCGTCAGCGCAGCTCAGTTGCCGAAGTGATTTATAGTAATGCCACAGCGGTATTTCCAAGTGCACTTGCCATTCAATCATCCAGTAATGAATAATCCTTTCACACGCGCTGCAAACACTGCAGGTAAACTTTGTGCACTGCTACCCAGTCTCAAAGCTGTAATGCACCACAAATGCAAATGCGCAGGAAACAGAGCAACATATTTTATTTACAAATATGTTTTTGGGAGATAAAAGAAGTCTGTACAGAAGAATGCTCTCAGCGTTTGCTGCAACAGATTTTTTTATACTGGCAACGACGGAGTTATTGCTTTCACCTTGACACAGCGCGTCTTAATTGGTCTGCTGTTCGAAGCTTGGAGTTTGTGCACATTGCTCTATGTAGTTTTTAGCATTCGTCGCTTGAGGAGTGAATTTCTTGTTTTCAAAGGCCTGCGGAGGAACTTGTATAGCAATTGCCCCGCAAAAAGGAAAATTCAATCATTTATTCAAATACCTGAGAAAATGCGACTCACTCCTTCGTTATGCTTATTTTGGTCCTGGAGGCACAATTGCTGTGTAGATTTGAAGTATCTGTACTGTACGACATTTAATAAAATATCGATGCACATTCCAATCACTTGTCTGCCGCGATGGAGCAGAGGTTATGGTCCTCAGCTGCTGACCCGAAGGTCACGGGTTAGATCCGCGGAGGTCACATTTCGATAAAGGCGAAATGGTAGAGGCCCATGTACTGTGCGATGTCAGTGCACATTGAAGAAGACAAGGGGCTCGTATTTTCCGGAGCCCTCCATTACGGCGTCTCTCATAATCATATCGTCGTTTTGGGACGTTAAACCCCAGATATTATTATCATTTAGCGATCTCCCTGAGCAGTTGAGGCTGAAGAGGGCTCTTATCCTTGAGCACATTTGTGAATTCATATGCAGGCACAAACGACGCATACCCTGTTCCACAACGCAGGGGAATTCTTGCAGCTCGTTGCAAGAGCGTCGCTTCTCATGCGATGGTCCAACGACACCTATCAATCAACTTTTCTAACGCACACAGACACACACGCACACACCCCGCCCTCAACGCTACCTGGACTTAGCAATAAAAAATAGCACGGCTCTTTCAATAGTGATTTCATTTGTGCAGGAGGCAAGTGCACATAAAAAAATGGAAACTCGTGCGGTGTGATTAACTTGGACAGAAGCGCTGTTATTAGTGTCGAAGGTCCGCCAACGTAGCGAGCACCTGCATCGTGCTCTGAGTCTTCTACCTCAGTTCTTTTAACGTCATCTAGGAAAGTAAAAAGCAAAAACAAAGTCAGCTGTACGATGGCGCCATTCTTTCCGCGGGTGTTTCCTTTTACCTCGGTGTTGGTGTCTTAATTCGCACTCAGGTACGAAAGCAAGTTCGGCGTTCCTCTAGGTATTCGCACTTCAGCCGCGTTCACGATTAGTACACTATATATCTCTTAAGAAAAAACGGGGCCCGAAATGTAACTAGCATACTGCGCAGTCCACGTCCACTGGCTTGTTCAACCTCCGCAGGTCTCTCCACTGAAGCATTCGTGGCTCTTCATCTGCAGGGTCATTGAAAAGAGCCAATTTAAAAAATCCGACCCAGTGTTCATAAAAATGTGTTACGATAAAAATGTTCTTAAGGGAATATTTGCCAATCTTGCTGCTCGACATATCATTGCGATGCCGCCCCGCAATGGCAAAAAGCAATTACGAAAGGGAAGTTTTCCGCATCTGTTCAGTCCACGCGCAATAAGTCTTGCATCCTGGCACGCAGTAATGATACAGCCGTTGCTTCGGAGGCATAGCAGGAGCTGCGCAGATCAGGATAGATTTTTCCAACGCGAATATTCACCGGGCACAAACCATGACAACCGCGGAGCGAGCGGGCGCTCTTCAAGTGCCGGCGATGACAGCGCCGCCGCAATTTTCCGCGCGAGAGGGGTCAGCGGTTAACAATAGAACCGGTCTCCGTTCGCGCCACTCAAAAGTTCTAGTACATTCTAGGCATGGCGCTGAGTCGCTACATGAATACATCTGAAGGGGGGAAGCAACCCGACGTAACTCGCTCCAGACGACGGGTGTCACAACTGCCGTAACAAGTAGGAAGTCGATAAAGCGCAGCAAAAAGTAGCTTATGGCCAAAAATAAATGCAATATGGAGGTTCACGTCTATTGCATTTCTCGCGCGCGCTTGTCGCATCGGGAAAACATTTGTCCTCTTTAAGATGCAAATTAGCGTTGCAGCGGCCATAAAGGTGCATTTGCGTGTGAATTAGCGACCGGCTACTCGACAAAGAAAAAAAAGGAAACACCAACACACACACACACAGTGCTTCAGGAAATGCTTTCATTCGAATGAGATGATCGGAGCCAGGGCACACCAGCTCTCTGCAGGCAACAGCGTGCGTCGCCTCGGATGATCGGAGCCTGCCTTCTGCGAGCTACGTCGACCGGGCCGTCACATGAAGCCGTACAGCTCTGAAATAGGCAAAGAAACGGATTGTACATTGACTTCTGTCGCAAACGACATAAAAACTTGCGCCAGTCACCACGGTGGTGGTTATGATGATGATTACCTTTATAGTCGCTCCCTTTGAGGGGACGTAATCTGATTGACGAAATCAGGTTTTATTGCACCTATTGCATTAAATCCATCTTACTATATGTATTTCTGATAGCGTTTCTGTATTCATTCGAGGAAATGTTTCATATTTTTTTTAATCCTATGTGATGGTTGTGGTTCTATAATATCTTGCCTTATTACGTTTTCTTTTCTTCAGTAATACTACAAACGTGTTTTATTTACTGGTATCGCTGCGTGGGTATATTCCACATTGTATTAAACAGTACTGAGAGGTTCCCGAACGTGTTGGACTACCTGACAAAGATGTCCATCTGGTACAGAACAATCAGCATGTGTCGTACGTTCTAAAACTACACGCGGGCAGTAACATATGAGAACCTTCAAGTTACGGCATACATTGTGGGCGAGGCCTTAAAGCTGTAAAAGCCACTAAAGTTGTAAAAGCCACCAAAGCTGTGAAAGCCAGTAAAGCCTCTTTCGATCCGTAAAGGTCCGTGCAGGCCCGAGCTCCCCATCAAGTTTCAAAAGCCATGCAGCCTTAAAAGCTAGTAGAGCTTGTGCGCGTATTTCTGTAAAACAGTCAGCGTCTTCAATCTGCGAAGCTCTGCGGTGGCCAGTAAATACCTGCAAGTCAATAGAACTCCCAAAGCTGTAGACCTGAGTGTTGTAGAGCTGTGAAATCCATCCAAGCCCCCCGACTCGGCAATCGGCTTTTAGTGCCATCCGGTGAACGAATACCGGTTTCCAGATTTGGCGATTCGGGTAAACATGCCTGCTTGGAAAGCTGCACATATTTTAAACAAAGGAGCGTGGTATTGGTAAAAAAAAAAAAAAGAAGAGCAAGCGTGAACGTTCTCGCGCGTCTTGCGCTGAGCGCTGCTTTCTTTAACAATAATATTTTTCAATAAACATTCTGAAATCTTGGTCATGTCTTATACTGCGCCCTCTCAAGGGCGTTGAGATTTGAGATTTGAGATTTGGTTTATTTTCTGCACATGTAACAGAAAAAGCGAAGCAAAAGCAAAAGGCTACAGAGCCTGCTTGGAAAGCTGCACATATTTTAAACAAAGGAGCGTGGTACTGGTAAAAAAGAAAAAAGAGCAAGCGTGAACGTGTTCTTCACAAAGGTCTGCAGATACCGTACTGCTCTCACGAAGAAATATGTACATTCGCGAAAAGGATAAAGCCATACATGACTTTTTCTTTCACTTTTTAGAAAGTAATGCCACGCGTGTAAGGCGCTGTTGAGGCTACGTAGTTTTTATCCTCAAGCGAGCATTGTTGCTCCTGAATGCGCTGTTCAGCCATTGTTCACGTCTGAGCATTCGTGCACGCCTATGACGACACCAGGTACTGGTATATTTGAAGGGGCCCTCCAACACTTTTGAAGAACCTATTTTTATTTGTGTATTGCGTAGAGTGATGGCTGGGGATAATTTTAGCATAGGTCTAAGCGCCGATATCAAATAATTTAGTATTTTAATGACGACATAAAATCAATACATCGCTGCCGAGCGCATCAGCACGTAGTGGCGCTCGCCAGAATTGTTGCGGGCGGAAATGACGACTAATGGCTGCAGCCTATGATTGGATAAGTGTAACGTTGGAACAGATCGTCTGGAGCCATCAGAACTGAGATTACTAATGTGTTTCATTTTTCTTTTCTGTGCTTTTTCATTGAACACCAAACAGACCAGGCCGCAACAAAAAAAAAAATACGCCATCTCCCGCTAAAGGGAACCATGTGTAGATGTGAAGCAGCGGGCGCTAACGCTTACACTGGCGGCGGCGTTGACGCTGGCGCTCATCGCAGCGTTGCGCAGGAGAGAAAACTGGGGAGGCGCAAAGCACGCAGTGATGGAGCGGTGTTTCCTACTGGAACATGTCAATCACTGCTAATGGGCAATGAGAGACAGAAGACTCCGACTGGACACAGAGACCCGCAGTCCGCTTTTAGATAACGCGCACGCGGCGAATTTTTATTGTTCAACAACGCACAGGAGAAATCTCCCACCGGCACCACCTTGCAGGTCGAAATCCATTGCGATATATACGGGGTGGCCAGTGAACGGTTGTGCAGCGCGAGCAGTCGGTTTTAGATGTGAAGCATCTGATGGCGAAGCTTAATCCGGTGGTGGTGGTGGTGGTGTGCCGCGTGCCCACCCTTACTGCGCATGCGCAAACCCTTTAAAAAAATAAAAATAAAAGACCTCCTCTCCCCCTCTCTCTCCTCTAGGCATCCCTCCCCGCGGCAACCACACTCTCACTGCGCATGCGCCTCCCCTCCTCTCTCCCCCTCCTACACTCCCCCCTCTCTCCTCTAGGCATCCCTGCCCGCGGCGTCTACACTCCCACTGCGCATGCGCGTCCCCCCTCTCTCTCCTCTCCTACGCTCCCCCCTCTCTCCTCTACGCATCCCTGCCCACGGCGTTCACCCCCCCCCACTGCGCATGCGTGTCAACCCCTCTCTCTCCTCTCCTACGCTCCCCCCTCTCTCGCCTCGCGACGCCGACGCAGGCAGCGTCTCTGCTAGCGAGTTTCTTGGTTGAAAAAACCGACTGCTCGCGCTGCACAACCGTTCACTGGCCACCCCGTATATATGGCAATGGATCTTGACCTCCAAGGTGGTGCTGGTGGGAGATTTCTCCTGTGCGTTGTTGAACAATAAAAATTCGCAGCGTGCGCGTTAACTAAAAGTGGAGTGCGGGTCTCTGTGTCCAGTCGGAGTCTTCTGCCTATCATTGCCCATTAGCAGCGATTGGCATGTTCCAGTAGGAAACACTGCTTCATCACTGCCTGCTTTGCACCTCCCCAGTTTTCTCTCCTGCGCAACGCTGCGATGAGCGCCAGCGTCAACGCCGCCGCCAGTGTAAGCGTTAGCGCCCGCTGCTTCACATCTATAGTCGGTGACAAGCTAAGAATAAAAAGTAAACTGTACCGCTGTCCACTTGTATCATGCGCGTCCAACTACGGTCGCTCTTTATGATGACGTAACGGTTAAGACGAACCAATGAAAAGTGCAACATGGCGCCGTCCGCGACGAGAGGCGAGGTACCGCAGCACCGAGACCGAGAGCCGTTGATTTGAATTTTCTGTGGTGTTTTTCTTCCAGAAGAAGCTCTTTCCTAGTGTTATCCGCTCGTACGCAGCATCATCGTCGCCGGTCGTCATTCGATGCAGTAGAAGCGTGTGACTGTGCCGCGTTTGAAGTGCACCGAAGCGGCCGTTAGCAGCTTGGACGCTCTATCGCGTTCCGTCGTTTCGGCAATGTCAAGTTGCATCACGGCCTGTGTTCCTTCCATCGCTCGGATGGACCAAGCATATCGCCTGAGCGTCACCATAATGGCGATTGTCGCGTTCACCCGTGTGCTGTGAGTCGGAATGTGCGCGTCTGTGTTCGATTACCGTCTGCAAAAGCCATAGCATTAGCGTTGCCACATGTGCGCGCGTGTGTTACTTCGAGCTCGCAACGTGGGAATCTCGGTGATCTATTGCGCAATACGCGGTGCTGTGCGTCTCTATGCATGGAGTATGTGCGGACGAAGCGAAAGAGAAAGAGCGACAATCATAACCCGTTAGCGCAACACAGTGCGAAAGTAAACAAACCAGGTGTGGAGAACATGCTGTGGTGTGTGCATTATAAGGAGATAATTGTGGTCATCCGGTTCATGTGTGATTATGTGATGTGTGCCCCCAGCCCAGAATGATGTGCTAGGTTGAAGTGCCCGTCGCGTAAGTCTTTGCACGCTCGATGCACGAACGCCTTGCATGAAAAACGCCGTGCGAGGTAATCGTTGTCTACGAAGAGCGAAATGATGCGCGTTACATAATATCGCTGTGACGCAGGAACTTTCGATTGCATAGATCGCGATCGCAACTGAAGTAACACCGCTAAAACTATCACTGAGTAAAAAAAAAAAAAAAAAAAAACAGCTTTTGTTTATGATTGTCACAGAACTGCGGACTCCGGTCGACGGGAAAGAATAGACGAGGCGAGAGCGTTACGAACACACATTTTTAATTACACCCAAAAAAGGGAAACGCTCATTAGCCCTAGAATATATACAAACGCGAAAAAAAGGCACACACTAAATAGAAACATCACAAATAAAGCTACAGACAGCAAACTAAAAGTACGAAGCGTTCGTCGCTTGCACAACTCACGGCGTTATATGCCGGTTCATGATGAGGCGAGGCGTTGCGGGGGGCACTGGCGTTGCCGTCAGCGTCCAACTCGGTGGCGCCATCCTTCCGTGACGAGGAACGCGTGCCGGCATTGTCGTTGACGCTGGGGGGACTCTAGGTTCAGTGACCTGCGCGTCGCAGGTACTTGCGCTGGCCCGCGTCTCCCAGGGACAGGATCTGGCTCAGACGAGGCCTACGGTGCGGTGCCGTAGGATGGGACGCTCGGAGCACAAGCCGATGGCGCTCCCAGGCCGCTGCGGGTCCTCGTGCTTGCCTTCCGGTACTTTGGCCAGCCGGAGTCTACGGTGCGTTGCCGTAGAACGAGAGCTGGAGCGCCCGGAACACAAGCCGGCGACGCTCGTCTCCAGCTCACGCGCTCACGATGGAACACCCAGGGCCCCTCTGTCCACGTCACCTTCTTTTTTATCCCTTCAACGTCGTCTTTCTCTTCTTCTGTTCTCGTTGTAAGGCTTATCGTCTTCGTCGTCTTCTGCCACATTTCTCCTTGTGACTTCCTAAATGTGACAATGGCCCCGCTCTTCAAGAGTTTTCTCTGGAAGAAAACTGCTCAAAGCCTCCGATGTCTTCACAGTAGGACTAATCCGATGTTCTCCCCGATGAGTCTCCAGCCAACACACCACCACCACGACACACATCTTCCTGTGCCACCATTGTCTCGAATGCACTCAAAGTACACCACTGACACACAGTCGCCGCAACTGTCCACCCTAAACACTTAATTGTATTAGTACTATCGTTGTGTCGTTGTGAATGTCCTTACACAGTTTGGACAACACTAGCCAACGCACTGCACGGACTCACAGTTCCCATTGTTCCAACTGCCTTTGGGAATATCACTTCGGTATATCACAACCCAACTACGCTTGCTCAATGCACAGGCTTATTAGTTCATCACATTTAACAATTATGAGCGTTCAAGCTTATCTCTTCTCTTTCTCACCACGCGCGCGTTACGCGACTTTTGCGACTTTCTTCCGCGTTTGCTTACAGCGCGCCTTTGCGAGCGCCCAGTACAACCCTTGTCTTTATTTCTGTTCTCAATCATCGAACGCTGCATCCACACAACTCTTCTAGGATGCGCCCTAACAGCGTAACCATGGCAGACCATTTGCACATTAGACTTAACATTCGGGTTTCTGTGCTTGACTTTCGGGGTGGTTTCCTTTCTTCCGTGCTTTGGCTTAGCAACGCCGTGCGTCTCAGCCAAGCCAATAGCTCTCACACTCTCCATTACTACAATATTTTGCGATTGCCCTGTGCTTTTTCGTTCAAGCCATGCATTTTTCAGCACTGTGCTCCTCTCGACCTGCGCGTCGCCTGGCAAAACCGCAATCGTTTCCTCAGGTCCTTGACCAGCACTTTCGGCACAACGTTCGCGAACAACTTTATTACTGGATCGCCATGTCCTATCTGAGTCTACTCCTTTCTTATTGCTAATTACTGGCCCCTTTCCTTTTACACAGCTTTCATGGTCGCTAGTCAGTTCTACTGAATCACCGCTGTGAACATCAGGCCCTCCAAATTTCCGCAGTGAATCCACCCTTGGAATTCCTATGCCCGTTCTAAACTCTGTGGCCTTTGCCAACCTCGATTTGTGCTCCTGCCTTTGATATAAGGCTATTCGCTCAGATCGGGGCAAGTATGCGTCCAATTCGTCTCTTCTCTCGAGAAAAGACGTCATCAACATGGGACAGGCTCCCGTCGCTCTCGGAGGTTCTGTCCCTGCTATGGAGCACCCATTATCTGTGCCTCTCTCACTATCTGTCTCCACTGTTCGTTGCTTCCTCAAAATCGACTCCTTCTTGCGTTGAATCCTCCTTATCTCGCGTTCCTCGTCTTCGCGCCTCTCCTCGCGTGCCTGCGCTCGCTCATCTCTCCGCCTCTTCTCCTCACGATCATAAAGGGTTATCGCTTCTTCACCCGATAAGCCCAGCTGTACTGCCAGCTCTAAAATCTTCACCAGGTCCATCCTCCCCGCCAAACAGAAATCCGTGAGATCCACAACAAAAAATAAGAAAAAGGAATCCTGGCAGGCTCGCCACTTATTTTGTCACAGATCTGCGGACTCCGGTCGACGGGAAAGAATAGACGAGGCGAGAGCGTTACGAACACACATTTTTAATTACACCCAAAAAAGGGAAACGCTCATTATCCCTAGAATATATACAAACGCGAAAAAAAGGCACACACTAAATAGAAACATCACAAATAAAGCTACAGACAGCAAACTAAAAGTACGAAGCGTTCGTCGCTTGCACAACTCACGGCGTTATATGCCGGTTCATGATGAGGCGAGGCGTTGCGGGGGGGCACTGGCGTTGCCGTCAGCGTCCAACTCGGTGGCGCCATCCTTCCGTGGCGAGGAACGCGTGCCGGCATTGTCGTTGACGCTGGGGGACTCTAGGTTCAGTGACCTGCGCGTCGCAGGTACTTGCGCTGGCCCGCGTCTCCCAGGGACAGGATCTGGCTCAGACGAGGCCTACGGTGCGGTGCCGTAGGATGGGACGCTCGGAGCACAAGCCGATGGCGCTCCCAGGCCGCTGCGGGTCCTCGTGCTTGCCTTCCGGTACTTTGGCCAGCCGGAGTCTACGGCGCGTTGCCGTAGAACGAGAGCTGGAGCGCCCGGAACACAAGCCGGCGACGCTCGTCTCCAGCTCACGCGCTCACGATGGAACACCCAGGGCCCCTCTGTCCACGTCACCTTCTTTTTTATCCCTTCAACGTCGTCTTTCTCTTCTTCTGTTCTCGTTGTAAGGCTTATCGCCTTCGTCGTCTTCTGCCACATTTCTCCTTGTCACTTCCTAAATGTGACAATGATGGCGTTGCATCATACTCCACGATATCACATTAGAATTCTGCTTTTGTCTAACTTGCGTTTTCGGTATTTTGTGTGTATTGTGTGCATATATTAATGAGTGATAATTTGTTTATCTTAAACTGCAGTGGACTCTCGTGAAGCTTATAGTCCGTAGTTTCTTTTAAATGCTTGCCCTTCTTGTGATGCACGTCTTTTTTTGTATGGTCTTTTGGCTACTCAATTTTTTATTTTGCATTTTCTATTTTTATTTTCTGTGTTCTCCTTCTTTCTCTCTCTCCCTGCTTGGAGGACTCTGCTATAAAAGGGCAGCGAAGCTTCGTAAATTTTGCCTCGATAAAGATCGGTCTCCGATTGACACGTTGGCAAATAAAAAATAAACGTTATCTTTTAGAAGCGTATCTCCTTTTCCTGTTTGTCTCACGGCAATCGAAGACAGCCTCTTCGCAATATATATATATATATATATATATATATATATATATATATATATACAGGGTGTTTCAAGAAATGTGTCCACTATTTTTTAAAAATCAGCAAAATGCGGTACTTCTTCGCTGTCTTCACAATTGCTTTTTATGTAGCGGCAGGCATCCTAAGATGGTTGAAGACATTATTTGGGACAAAAATTAAGAAAGTTATATTAATTAACTTTTTAATTAGCGGAGTTAGGCGGTTAAGTCAAATGGGAGAATTGAAGTCCTTCATGTGAAGAACCCATTTCAGCTTTGAGATTTTGAAAAAGCGGCCTCTATTAATTATTGTGGCGTAATGAAGTTCAGGCAAATTCAATGGCGAAACCGAAACCCAAGCACCGATGAGCGCAACAAGCAGACGACTAGAATGACGTCACTGTTCAAGACAACGGTTACAGAGGTGCTGTGCTTCCCCGTTCGTTAACGTATGTGCGTCATGCGTGCTACTACTGCAAGCGCAGCCCACACACTCACACCAAGAAGTCGGTTGATGGTTGATATAATGACGTCCACTCATTCTGGACGTCTCAGACGAATATGGAAGTTGCGCTCTTCCGCGTTTCGGTTTCGGTTTGGCCGCTGAATTTGCCTGAACTTCATTACGCCACAATAATTAACAGAGGCCGCTTTTTCGAAATCTCAAAGCTGAAATGGGTTCTTCGCGTGAAGGACTTCAATTCTCCCATTTGACTTAACCGCCTAACTCCGCTAATTAAAAAAGGTGATTAATTTAACTTTATTAATTACTCTCCCAGATCATTTCTTCAACCAGCTTAAGATGCCTGCCGCTACAGAAAAAGCAACTGTGAGGACAGCGAGCAAATACCACATTTTCCTGATTTTTTAAAAATAGTGGACACATTTCTTGAAACACCCTGTATAGTATATACAGACAGCTTTGCGCAGAGACACATATGCATAGAAAGTAAAACTGGGCCCCCTGCTGCAATGCCCTCTGGGGCGCTGCTGGTTGCAGGTATGTAATAAATAAATAATAAATAAATGAAAAAGTTGAACGTTCAAGGGCTGAAGGAGTCGTGGCAGCGCCAGTACAAGTTGTCGAGGCCAGAAACAGTCTCACGGAAAGCTTTTAGTCACTGCCACTTCTGCCGTGTACATCACCTTGGCGTGAACTTAACGGCAACGTATCCAATGGCCCGCACACCATGAGCGCCACGCGCTTTTATTTCGCTGAAGCGACGTCAAATAAAGCCTTGTCGTTCACCTCAAACACGACGACAACCACGGCAACTCCAGACGCAAATATGGTATTCACGGCAACACAAGAATCGAAATTCGCGAAGGCAATCTCAGAACACTTCGCTATTCTTCGCTTTGAGTCGTTGTTGCCATAGTTACTGCAGACAATGAAGAAAACTGGCGGCGA
This sequence comes from Rhipicephalus appendiculatus, assembly GCA_030522465.1. Classification (NCBI taxonomy): domain Eukaryota; kingdom Metazoa; phylum Arthropoda; class Arachnida; order Ixodida; family Ixodidae; genus Rhipicephalus; species Rhipicephalus appendiculatus. The sequence continues at coordinate 11,949 of JALIZH010020133.1, forward strand.
AATTTTCGTAAAAAGAAAAAAAAATTGCGAGGGCCCTTATTAAAATTTATTAATGTCCCTGTGTCGTTTTGAGAAACCGTAAAGAAATGGTTCCTTTATATTAATTGATACGTAAAATGTGGCATTATTTGTTTTAATAAAACGTCGCCTTTGAGACGCACATTACTTTTTCGCAGACTCTGAGATGACCGCGGCGGAGGGTGCGATTTAAACAACAGATATATTGTTAAGCTGATGCCGAACGCCGTGCGTTCACAATTTTTTTTATCGAGCTTTGCTTTCTTTATTTCAATATCAGTCCAGTATTGGAAAATAAGGTTTATATGCGTGAAAATTAATGCCATTGTTTAGGAACTACTTCGTTTGTAGCGCGGAGGCATGCAAAATATGAGCAATGCGGCCTCTATGGCGGAGCTTATATTTATTCTTAGGTTGTCACCGACTATACACATGGTTCCCTTTAGCGGGAGATGGTGTAATTTTTTTTCAACCAAGAAACTCGCTAGCAGACGCTGCCTGCGTCGGCGTCGCCAGGCGAGAAAGGGGGGGAGCGTAGGAGAGGAGAGAGAGGAGGGGACGCGCATGCGCAGTGGAAGTGTGGACGCCGCGGGCAGGGATGCCTAGAGGAGAGAGGGGGAGAGCGTAGGAGGGGAGAGAGGAGGGGAGGCGCATGCGCAGTGAGTGTGTGGTTGCCGCGGGGAGGGATGCCTAGTGGAGAGAGAGGGAGATTTTTTATTTATTTTTTTAAAGGGTTTGCGCATGCGCAGTAAGGGATGTCACGCCGCACACCGGATTAAGCTCCGCCATAAGATGCTTCACATCTAAAAAAGGTCACTACGACTACAAAGCACGACAGAGACGCTGGCGACCATTTCGGCTTGCACGGGTCGGATGTACATACGAAAGGCTTCCCTCTCTCTCTGTTCCCTCATCTTGCTTCAGTGCGTTTGCGAGCTGCCTCTTTCGCACGTGCGGTAGGCTCTTGATTGTTGTTGAAGGGGTGCAATGCACCCTTGTAGTTCGTCGGGCGGCTCACCGAACAACTCCTCAGAATGAGAGGAGGGAGTGACATGGAATGTTGTAAAGAACAGCAGAAAATACCTCGCTTCGAAACAGCGCCCGCTCACGTTCTGACAAGTCAGGCGTCAGGCACCTCGTTGGTTATTATGGTAACGACGTCAACAACACGTTGGAAAGGACAAGCAACAATGGTGTGCGAGCGTCTCTACGTAGGCGCTTCTACCTCGCTTCATTGGGCAGCCCGCCGACGTCACAGGGCGAGTGAAATGTGGTCAGGTGAGCCCGCGAAAATCAAGTTGAGGGTAGGGACTTTTTTTCTTGTATTTTGAATTTTCTAAACCAAATAACATAGGACTGCGTGCCGTTATCACTGCCGTTCTTGCTGCATTAATCTGGCTGTACTTCAGTCTACACAACCCACGAGTAAAAAATGGGGGTCTAATAGTGTTGGAGGGCCCCTTTAAGAGCGTCCACATCGTATGATGCATTGCGAGTCACGCGACCTCTGAGAAAAGGTGTAGCGCGTATTTATTAATACTCGCATCAATGATGTACTAACCGCAGTTTGCCGACTAGGGTTAGCCATTGTTTGTCGCTATTGTAACCACACTCGTACCCGTCCCCGAAAAAGCAACCGAGTGAAATTGCAAATACTTAATTCAAATGTGTTATACTAGTAGCACGAGCAGTGAGCGACCAATTCTTCCTCATGCAGTGATGTCCGGTCGGACACTAACCCCGGTTTTTCGGTGTATTCACAAAAAGATCTAAAAATAGATATTGGTGGTTCTGGTTCAAGTTGCGGGTTATATTGGATACATGATATTGCAGCATAAGCTGAGTCAAGGTAGGAGCTAGTTAACCCGGGGGATAAGTAATTGGTTCCGAGAAGCTGGTATACTCGCGCCGCCTGGCTAAGGAGATCTCAACCACGCACATTCTTTCTATGTGGCCCCTGAGATATGCTTCTGTAGAGAGCGAAACACGAAGTTAACCCAAGGACACGTGAGAGGCAGCACCGCGTCAATGGTTAGGGTAGCCTCCAGAATTGCACAGCGAAAGCTGTGATGAAATCACAACAACGGTTGTTTTTGGCACCGTAGTTGTCGGCCGTCGCCGCTGGTGTCCGTAACCGCTATTGCACGAAAAAAGAAAACAAAATGAAATAAATAAAAAACATGCAAAGAATTCGCTAGCCTAGACCATATGCTCGGGTGTTGCCCCTCGTTACGAGGCATGGACCAAATTGACGAAGGCAAGTGGCTATCCGCTATCAAGAGCCCCGATGTCGGGGCTCAACTGTGGGCTGTCCAGAGGGCCCACGATGCGGCGGTCGGGCTTGGCATGACTGTCCCAGCGTTGCAGAGGCCCGCTGCGCGTTGAGTCGTGGACCTCACGACTATCAATAAAATTTAGCAAGCATCCACATATCTAGGATGGAGTGGGGTTCGCACCTGGGCCGTCTCCGCGCGTGGCAGCCCAGTATTCCACTACATAGCCATGCCGGTGCTTGAAACTTCTTCGCAAGAAAACGCCAGGCCTGCGTGGAAAGCGCAGCACAGTCACAGCGAAAGCTGGAAGAGGGGCATTTCTGAGTCCGTTGTAAACTCTCTTACGGATACTATTAAGAGTACTTTGCACGGTAAATCATAATTGTTGTCAAGTTGGGAAGCACCCACTACGCCATTGTTCGTCATTCTGGGAGAAGCGAGGTACCCGTTACACATTTGCAAGGCGTTATGTGGGATTTGGTGATGCTGTGGCTGACAATGATGACGCGTTATGACTGAGCATCTTGTAATGGGTTGGAAGCATTCAACGACTCACTCGTTACGCGATTCGCCTTGTGTGACGCCTGGTCACACAATTCGCATTGCGTGATGCCTGGTTGTTATCTAACTGTTCTACCATGCTATATATATATTACTTTCGTTAACGTAGTTCCTTCCCGAAATGATACCCAGCGTGTTGCCTTCCGCTATGTTGGCTTCGGATCACCCCGGCACGCACGCCCCTCGCAGCCCAGGAGGTTTTCGAGCCGGAGAGAGACATGCCTTCAACTTCACTCTTCCGATGTAAATAAGAGAGGAGAATGTGTTCAATCAATATGGCCCACTTCCGGCACCACCGAGACTTCACAGATAGTGACTTAAGTGCTCCTCCTCAGTTTTTCTTCCCTCCGCCTGAATGAAGCGCTTGTCATGTGCTCTCCGTTCCTTTGCTATTCTTGTTCTCGCCATTGTGTTTCATGATCTGCCCTTTTGCAGTTCGCCCCCTAAATCATGTTTACCAATACGCCCAGCTTAAAGCCCGTTTGCGGAGGGACTCGCCCGTTTTCGGGTGTTCTTGCGTGGATTCATGCCAATGTGCGTTTGCATGCATTAGTTCATTCAGCTTTTGTCACTTATAAACACGTCTCTCTCATATGCACACACGTTTTTAAGCGGGGTGACCTCTTCTACGTTGTTTTCCCCCCCCTTATTTTCAGCTCAAACTTGCAGAAGGTCTCGTTATTAATGTGCTGCTCTATCTTGGGGCCATTTCTTTTTACCATTCTAGCAGCCTAGTACAGTAATTTCTTTTGAAGCTTTTATTTTCTGGACATTACCGCCGCCAAAAGAGTGACTTTGTATCTATCTATCTATCTATCCATCTATCTATCTATCTACTTCTGGGTGCTCTCGTGATCGCCTCCTTAACTTGGCATGGACCAAAATTTGTATGGGAGGGTAAGAGGTATTGACGAATATGTCTGGCTGGTCATGACATGAATAACTTCAAAATCTTGTCGCGTGCGTCGTCAAACCGTTTCGGGCAGACACGTGTGGCGCATACCGTATAGGGTACCACGGGCCGCGGTATGCGAGTATGCGCCACATGTGTTTGACAATTTATATCTACCCAGGAAGGGTGAGAACAGACATTAGTAATTTAAATGCGAGAGCGTTAAAAAAAACTGACGTCGGCAGCGTGGACCCAACGAATGCATATAATAAATATCAGGGTCCCAGCAGAAATCGAACCCAAGCAATCTGCGTGGCAATCAAGTATTCTACCACAGAGCCACGCCAGGTCTCGGAACAGCTTTGGAAAAAGACCCTATGCAGGCGCAATGTTGGTGAAACGTCAATTGTGGTTGTAGTGCTGGCTATCTAATTTTATAAATATTATATATGTACTCCTATGAGGTAGGCGTCATGTCGGGTTAACGTCAATTGTATATTATCAATTATCCAGGCCTACCACTCTCGGAAGCACAAGTGCTACATATCAGCTAACTGCTTCTGGTGTTGGTAATATAGCAATGTTTCTGTTGGCATCGTTGCGCATTTGTAAACAACTGGTTATATGAAACATATGCGACTGTTCAACATATTGTTGCACATACCCGCGAGGAAAACGAAGACCGGTGAACGTGCCTGCCGCGCCGAGGCAGCTAGAGAGAAGACGACGACGCTGCGATATTCAACCTATTGGCCGCTCCTGCGCTTACCTTCACGACCTAATAAACGGCCCCTCCAGCCGTGTACGTCTTGGTCTCCTTCGCGCGTAACAGAGTTGTGGAGGTGCTGGGTACGCGACCAAAACGACGGAACCATCACTGCTGCAGCTTCGTCGCAGCCGTCGACTTGCTGGCCTCCCGCCATCTGACGAGATTGTCTTCGACATGCCCGAAGAAGGAGACGCCCCCATGGCAGCACCAAGCGGCCCGCTGCAGTACTACCGAGTCCCGCCGCCCTTCGGAGGAAAAGCTGGAGAAGATGTCGACGCGAGGCTCCTCCAATACAAGCGAGTGAGCAAGTCAAACAGATGGGATGCAGCTGCTCAACTCACCAATGTAGTATTCTCCTTGACCGAGACCGCACTTGTGTGGTATGAAAACCACGAGGACGCTCTTACAACGTGGGACCTTTTCGTTGAGGAGCTCAAAGCGTGTTTCGGGGATTCAGTCGCTAAAAGAAGCGTGCGGAGCAGACCCTGTCACAACGAGCACAACTACCAGGTGAGACGTGCACCACATATATTGAAGAAGTATTAAGGCTGTGCAAGGTGGTCAGCGCCTATATGTCAGAAGAAGATAAAGTCGGGCATTTGTTAAAAGAAGTGGCTGAGGACATCTATAATTTCCTGATCGGAAATTGTGTTCACTGAAGGAGCGGCCAATAGGTTGAGTATCACAGCGTCGTCGTGTTCTCTCTAGCTGCCTCGGCGCGGCAGGCACGTTCACCGGTCTTCGTTTTCCTCGCGGGTATGTGCAACATTCCTCCCCTCGCAGACGAAGCCCGCCGGGTGAGTTAGGCGATTGATCTTGGGCTGAAGAACTTCAAGCGAGCAACATGGACAGCTTGGGTTTTAGCAGCTCTTCTACCACTCGCCGTGAGGCGAGCTATTTTATGCATGACCTCTGTAAGCTGGTTGAGCACAACAAACGGTCCATCATATGTGGACAAGAACTTTTGACACAACCCACGCCTCCGCACCGGAGTCCACAGCCACAGCAGATCACCAGGACGATCAGTTACAGGACAGTGGCGAATGTCGTAGCGTGTCTTTGATCTGCCTTGCGATGCCCAGGTCCGTAAACGAGCAATACGACGCGCCTCTTCAGCAAGGCAGAGGGTTTCGGCGACAGTGAGGTCTTCATGAGGAGAAAAAGGCAAAACTGTATCCAGTGTGTGCCGCGGCGGACGCGCATACAGCAAGAAGAAAGGACTGTAGCCGGTAGTCTCGTGCGTAGCAGTATTGAACGCATAGGTTATGAAAGGGAGTACGTCATCCTAGTTCTTGTGATCAGATGAAACGTACATAGCATGTTCACAATTGTTCGGTTGGTGCGCTCCATTTGTTTGCGGATGGTATGGTGTCGAGTGACGCAGGTGGGAGTCACACAAACGTAGCAGTTCCTCTACGATATCTGCCGTGAATTGTCATCCACGGTCGCTGATAATCACGCGAGGTGGACCATGTCGGAGGATGACGTGTTGCAGCAGGAACACCGAGACTTCGCGGGCAGTTGCGGAGGGCAAGGCCGCCGTCTCGCAATAGCGTGTGAGATAGTCGACGCATACGATGATCCAGCGACTGCCCTTAGCTGACTTTGGAAAAGGGCCTACGAAGTCAATGCCCACTTGTTGGAAAGGTGTGCTTGCAGGTGGGATTGGCTGTAGGAGACCAGCTGGAGCAGTAGATGGGCGTTTGTGGCGCTGACACTGCGTGCAGCTGGCCACATACACCTCAGTAGAATGTCGCATTCCAGGCCAGTAAAAACGTTCCTTAGTTCTGTAGAGCGTCCGCGTAGAACCTAAATGTCCGGATGTAGGGTCATCGTGCATAGCACTCATAATCGCTGACCGAAGGCTCTCCGGCCCCACCAGGAGGTTACGGGCGCCAGTGCTGGAGAAATTCTTCTTACACAGGAGTCCGTCACGTACACAGAAATGGCGTGCTGTAGAAGGGGAGGACGTAGCGGAAAAGAGCGATGTTAATTTAGTGTCCTTGCGCTGTTCGACTTTGAAAGTGTCAAGGTCTGGAAACTTTGGCGACACGGAAGCTACAAGGTGGTCGAAGTCATCGGCGTCGCAGGCCGTAGTGCTGAGTGGCGTACGTGAAAGGCAGTCCGCGTCGGCGTGCCGTCGACCACTCTTATAAGAGACGGTGAAGCTGTATTCTTGTAGCCGAAGGGCCCAGCGCGCTAGACGTCCACAGGGGTCACGAAGGTTGACGAGCCAACACAACGAGTGGTGCTCGGTGACGACTGTGAAGGGACGTCCATACAGGTAAGAACGAAAGCGCTGAATCGCAAACACTACGGCAAGGCATTCTTGTTCTGTGACAGTGTAATTATGTTCAGGCCTACTCAGGGAGTGACTTGCGTACGCGATCACGTGTTCGGAGTCACCGTGTCGTTGAATGAGGACGGCACCAATTCCTGTGCCACTGGCATCCGTATGAAGTTCCGTCGGAGCTGAAGGATTGAAGTGCTGAAGAACAGATCGTGACGTCAGCAGGAACTTCAGCTGACCGAAAGAGGAGGCGCACTCCGGAGTCCACTCAAAGGGAACGTCCTTTCGTAGCAGGCTTGTCGCCGGATACGACACGTCGGCAAATTTAGGTATAAATCGGCGGAAATACGAACAAAGCCCCAGAAAACTACGAAGCTCCTTAACAGAGCGCGGTGCACTGAACGCCTCAACGGCTGCTGTCTTCTGGGGATCCGGCCGGATGCCATCCTTGTCGACGAGGTGCCCAAGCACGAGGGTTTGGTGGTCTCCGAAGTGGCATTCTTTGAGTTCAAAACAAGGCCAGCGTTTCTGATGCACTTCAGTACAATATCCAGACGCGAATTGTGTTCATTGAAGGTGCGGCCAAACATGACGACTTCGTCAAGGTAACACATGCAGATATTTCACTTCAAGCCGCGCAGAATAGTGTCCATAAACCTCTCGAGTGTCGCCGGAGCGTTGCACAGCCCAAATGGCATCACGTTGAACTCAAAGAGTCCATCAGCGGTTACAAAGGCAGTCTTTTCCTTGTCCTCAATATTTCTGTGCGTACAACATATGTACATAACTTTAGCGCCATTTCGTAACGCTTCGCTCGATAAAAAAAAATGCCCCACCTCCCCGAAGGGAATCGTGAGGAAATGCGAATGCATTTCGCGCGCGCTTCACTCCATTTATATATACGTGCGAGCGAGCGAGCGGACAGGAGTGTGGGGCGCAGGGAGGAGAGAGAGCGAACGGCGAGAGAAGGAGCGGCGAAGCACTGCACCTACCCTCTGCTACACTCTCCACACACGCGGGAGCTCCGCCGAGCTTCCGCGATGCGAGCGCCCTCACACACCAGAGCGCGCTCCTCCTCTCCACTCACTATCCGCTACTCCGCCCGCACCGCCTGCTCCGGTTGCTAGGGGCGAGGATAAGCGCGCGCGCCAGCAGCTGTTGCTATGGGAGAGGGAGTGAGAGCGGAGAGATAAAAAATTACACCATCTTCCGCTAAAGAGAACCATGTGTAGATGTGAAGCAGCGGGCCCTAACGCTTACACCGGCGGCGGCGTTGACGCTGGCGCTCATCGCAGCGTTGCGCAGGAGAGAAAACTGGGGATGCGTAAAGCACGCAGCGATGGAGCGGTGTTTCCTACTGGAACATGCCAATCGCTGCTAATGTGCAATGAAAGACACAAGACTCCGACTGGACACAGAGACTCGCAGTCCGCTTTTAGTTAACGCGCACGCTGCGAATTTTTATTGTTCAACAACGCACAGGAGAAATCTCCCACCGGCACCACCTTGGAGGTCAAGATCCATTGCCATATATACGGGGTGGCCAGTGAACGGTTGTGCAGCGCGAGCAGTCGGTTTTTTCAACCAAGAAACTCGCTAGCAGACGCTGCCTGTGTCGGCGTCGCGAGGCGAGAGAGGGGGGTGGGAGCGTAGGAGAGGAGAGAGAGGGGGGGCGCGCATGCGCAGTGGGAGTGTGGACGCTGCGGGCAGAGATGCCTAGAGAAGAGAGGGGGGAGCGTAGGAGAGGAGAGAGAGGTGGGACGCGCATGCGCAATGGGAGTGTGGACGCCGCGGGCAGGGATGCCTAGAGGAGAGAGAGGGAGAGAGAAGGTTTTTTATTTTTTTAAAGGGTTTGCGCATGCGCAGTAAGGGTGGTCACGCCGCACACCACCACCACCGAATTAAGCTTCGCCATAAGATGCTTCACATCTAACACCTGCCGGCGCTTACCTCCTCAACCTATCCTCCTCCTCCGCGGCCAACGCTGGACAACGCTGGACAACGCCGGATGACTGACATAGCCCGACTATGAAATGCATTCGCATGTAAAATTACAACCCAGTCACATTGCCTCCGCGTGCGACGCATAACATCGATTCCTTTCTTAACATCGATTCTTTCTTTCTTTCTCTATTTATTTATTTCTTTCTTTTCGTTGGCACGATGCTAACTGCGTCTGCGTAGTTGATATTCTACGTGTGCTCAGTTGCTGTGCAGGCGTCGGTACGTGAGGTCATGCGTTAATATCCAGACAACAATGAAATTTGACAACGTGAAGTGAGAAGTCACCTCGATTAAAGAACCGATTGTCATGTCATAAGAAACCAATCGCCGACACGCCCACCATCGAGAGAGCACCAATTATAGGTAAGCGGCACATGCGAATACACATGTGACCGCCGCACCTTTGAGAGCCCAATTTCTCTACTTTACGCGTACGACAACGCCACCACTGAAATATGTAGCCTATAGCAAGATTCTCTTGAAAAGAGAAAAGGGGACACCAACGCAGACAGAAACACAAATTCGTTCGGGAAATTCGAAAGAGATGATTGGAGCCAGGGCACACCGGTTTCGCTGCAGGTAACAGCGGTGTGTCTCCTCGGATAGTCCGAGCCTGTCCTTTGCGAGCTACGTCAACCGGCCGTCACATGAAGGCGTAGAGCTCTGAAACGAGTGAAACGAAGAACCGCACATTGATTTCTCTTGCAAACGACACATAATCGGTAAAAAAAACTACACCATCTCCCGCTAAAGGGAACCATGCGTAGATGCGAAGCAGCGGGTGCTAACGCTTACACTGGCGGCGGCGTCGACGCTAGAGCTCATCGCAGCTTTGCGCAGGAGAGAAAACTGGGGAGGCGCAAAGCACGCAGTCATGGAGCGGTGTTTCCTACTGGAACATGCCAATCGCTGCTAATGGGCAATGAGAGACAGGAGACTCCGACTGGACACAGAGACCCGCAGTCCGCTTTTAGTCAGCGCGCACGCTGCGAATTTTTATTGTTCAACAACGCACAGAAGAAATCTCCCACCGGCACCACCTTGCAGGTCAAGATCCAGTGCCATATATACGGTGTGGCCAGTGAACGGTTGTGCAGCGCGAGCTGTCGGTTTTTTCAACCAAGAAACTCGCTAGCAGACGCTGCCTGCGTCGGCGTCGCGAGGCGAGAGAGGGGGGGGGGGGAGCGTAGGAGAGGAGAGAGACGGGGGGACGCGCATTCGCAGTGGGAGTGTGGACGCCGCGGGCAGGGATGCCTATACCTCGCGACAACCTCGCGACATGTGACGGCTGATGTGCAGACACATATATCGTATGCGTATATGGATATCGCCATCGTACATGGCAGGTATTTGATAAGCTTAATGAGAGCGAGATTGAATAGAGTGGGGCTTAGTAATCCGCCCTGAGGAACACCCCGACAGGTATAGCGCCGTGTGGTTGGGCCGTCGTCCGTTGATACAAAGAATGATCTTGCTGTCAGGTAGCTAGCAATGCATCGAAAAACTTGACCACCCAGGCCAACCATCTCAAGGGCATCGAGAATGGCCTCGTGTAGCACGTTATCATATGCGCCTTTTACGTCTAGGAACAATGATGCAGGCAAACGCTTGCGTGATTTCTGCTGTTGAACGTAAGTGACGAGATGAATAACGTTATCGATAGATGAGCGATCACGTCGAAAACCAGCCATGTAGTTCGGATCAATCTTGTAATGTTCAAGACACAATTCAAGGCGGCTAAAGACCATCCGTTCCATTATCTTTCCCACGCAGCTGGCCAGTGCAATAGGGCGGTACGAGGCAAGTTCAAGTGGAGACTTGCCTGGCTTCAGAAGTGGTACTGGACGACTTGTCTTCCATTCGTCAGGAACACTTCCCTTTTGCCAGGATACGTTGTGCAAACGTAGCAGCTCTTCCCGCGGAGCCACACCCACAATGCACACCTTCTTCTTTTCCATAGAATCACTAAAATTTTTCTCAACCGGACTTGCCTGGACTATTTTTCTCAACCGGACTTGCCTGGACTAATAAGTGGTATTAAACTTACCACTTATTACTCATCCGGACTCGCTCAAACTCAGACACATGGCTTGACGTTAGCCTGAAGGAGCCTGAGTGAGTCGACTCATGAGTACATTAGCGTAAAATTAGCTTCTTCGATCGTGGGGTCAACACTCTTTAAGGCCAATATCTCTCATAACTGGTGCTCCACGATATGCCTTTTGATCGTGTACCTTGAAATACTAGTTATCAGTGGTTTTCAATCGAGTGAGGGCACGTTTATGAAACATCCCTATCGGAAAACCCAGTGGCACTGTCCCAGCGCCATACCTGATTAGTGGACCAGTGTGGCGCTGGATACTGGGACACTGGCACGCTGCACGGGGCACACTGGACGCTGGCGCGCTGCACACTGGGACACGCGTTATGGGCCAAAATCGGGCTTTTAAATGGTTTTTAAAATTTTTGGTTATGCCCACACCGTAATTAAGGTTGAAACACGAGCACTGGAACAAAAAAAATAAAAAAAAAATAAACGAGCTCGCGGATTCGAACCTCTTACCTAGACAAGCTACTCACTGTGAGCCCGACACGCTACCCACTACGCCACACTCGAAAGACAGGCTTCACGTGATTTTTTATTCATGTTATAGCTGATTCCGGTATCCAATAGTTATGTTTTTCGCTTAGAAACGCAGATTTTCGTCTCTTCGTGCTCGCGCTACCCTGACAGGAGATTGTTTGTTTGTTTGTTACGGGCTACCTTGCATCAGAACGTCTACCTGGCACGTTTTGCAACAAAACTTATGAGCGTAATCGCAGATGTGTTGCGGCAATCGCACTGTCTCGCTAAGCGGTTAGTCATACCTATGTAGAAAACATCGTGCATCTGAACTGCTCACTGAACACTGTACTTTTCGTCACCCGTTTGAACATATTTTCTGTCCTCTTGTTTACGTTCCGCGTACTAGATCTGCAGTAGTTCACTCTAGCCGAAACGAGCTTTAGGCTTAGGGCCGCACTTCGTGAGCCATGGTCGCTGTGAAGATCGTGGATATATATTCCATTACAAAGAGTGTAATAACCGCTAAAATGTAGTTTCGATCATAACTGACCCCAGCGCGGTCATATTTGCACCTTCGATTACACAAATCAGAAGCTAAAAACGCCGCGGGATTGGGTGTTGCAGCGGCTAACTGCTGCCGGTGACGTGCATGCGTCTTTCTGCGGTATACGAGCGGGAACGACTGACAGCTAGAGTAGGTTGATCTTGATTATCAGACTAATAATACTGCCATATTGTGTTGAGAATGATGAGTTCTTTCGATGCGGTTTATAAACTACATTGACGACACTCGAGCACACTTCAAGGAAAGCGCACGCGCGCTAGCGCGCTCGACAGATGATTGCTTTAGCCGACACGCACATCCGTCGCCTAACTGAAACTATATGTGTAGCACACAGGACAGAACAATTTGAAAATATTCGGTAAATTTTACGCTCGACATCACGCGATCCAATATAAAGTCTTATAGAAAGTCCATCCAGCGCGGCCAGTTTCTTCCAATGTGCCGCCGGTGTTCCCAGTGCGCGGGCAGACACTGTACAGCGTGACCAGTGCCTCCCAGCGCGCTGTAAGACACTGGGCGACGCTGCACAGTGTGTCCCAGTGCCTCCCAGCGCGCTGTAAGACACTGGGCCACGCTGTACAGTGTGCCCCAGTGTCTCCCAGCGCGCTGTAGTACACTGGGACACACTGTACAGCGTTTCCAGTGTCACCCAGCGCGCTGAAACGCACTGGGAGACACTGGAAACGCTGTTTTTTTCGATAGGGATACGACTCACACGAGATATTTTTAGCAAGAAGTTTCCTTGAAAGAGTTTGTGGGGAGCAGTCCTGGCACATACAACCCCCCCCCCCCCCCTTCCGCCTCGCGCCAATGCACGCCTCTGATCAATAAATATTGAGGCTTTGCATGAACGTTAGTGCGTTGACATATGCGTCATTAGATTAGAGTGAGAACGTAAGTCGATATAAGGCTGATAGTAATGCTGAAGGTGAGTAGATAGGACCACACGTCGGCAACAAAAGGTAGAGCTTACTCAGATTCATTCAAGAAATATATCTTACGCTTAGGACTCATTCGCATTCAGAATCACTAATATTTTGCTAAACAGGACTCACTCGGACACAGACTTTATAAAACGTTCCTCAACCGGACGCACTCGGACTCAAACTCACCAAGATATTGCTCACCCGGACTCATTCAGACCCATACACACAGCCCGATCCGAGTCTTAGTGATTCTGAGTGAGTAAACTCGTGAGTTTGCCGACCTATGGCTATATATGCCCATAATATCTCGGAAACATACTGTATTTCCAAGACGTTGTTTTCTTTCCCCTCACGTTCATTCGCTAACGGGGTAAAGCTCAAGTTCCGATCGCGTCGCAAGTATTTCTCTGATTTCACGAGACGCACTACACATCATCATTAACATTTTGTTGCTCGTTGATCTTCATCAGGCGTCTCAACACGCGGTCTGCGGGCCGCACACAGTCCGTGGACCTTCTGGTGGCGGACCACGCCCGCATACGACTGTCCTCGTTCCTTATTTTTCATGGCTTTGCGAGTGAATTTTTCAAGTTTTGCTAACTTGCACTCGCACTATTTTCTCGCCTATTGCGATTACTAACGTTTTGTTCGGGCATGCTGCGCAGACGTGAACGGCCTAAAGCGTCTTTTTTTGTGAGGCGCCCCATGCGGTGGAACAAAACCTGGATGTTACAGAATCAGTGTCCAGATTTTCGTCGTACTGCAGGTCAGCATCGATGTGTTGTTGAAATCCTCTGCCGCCAAATCTCTTTCATAAATGACCCATGCATTAGATATGGGAAAGGCCTAGCCCCTTTCAAATGCTTTGTTCAATTCCCACACCACCCCCCCCTTTCCGCTTCAACCTTCTTCGCTGTCGAGGCCCTTGAGGTGTTAGTATATGTCTTGACTTAGGCCCCTTAACTGAGCTAAGTTTGAGACCCCTGATCGACATTAATCCACAAGCAGCAATGCGAGAACATTAAACAGTTTTAGAACAGCGCGCGCAGGGCTGGCGTTCGTCGGGTACGGTATGCTATATTCGTAACTTAACATGGACGCCCAAGAGCACAGCGTATGATGCATGTACAGTGGCGACAAACGCTAACAGAAGGCTTTGCGTACCCTACTCTAAAACTGCCTATCAGCTCAAACTCGAAGTTAGATGCGTGCGACGTCATATGTTATTAACTACATCATCTTGTTTCCAATGACTTTGGAGACAGCTATGCTAATTTCTTTGAAACCATTGCATATTCAACGGCGATAATAACTGTGTGTCTTGTACATTTTTTTTTCAACCAGACAAGGTGCCCGTAGGCAAGGAAAAACATTTGCGCAGTAATTATTTGGAACTATTTTCTCAAAGAGAACAAGTTTTGGCTAATGCGAAGTTAAAGAAAAAAAGGTGATTTTGCCTAAATTGTGGTATTCAGTTATAGCTTTGCAGCGATAATTCACACGAATCACGACACTATCGAACTATTCATTGTACGAATTACGTTAAATCTAATAAGCGAAATTATCTTTCAGTGGCTTCGCCTGGCGCGACCGTACAAAACCGTGACGATGCTCTTCTAAAATACGTAATAAGATCACCCAGATTTGTCCGTCTCGCATGGAACGCCCCAGAATATAATCGCGTCTTCCTCGTACACGTTTGATTCCTCTTAATGAGTCGTTAAGAAAGAATAGTTCGATTCCAACTTCACGGTTGTCGGGTTCAATACGGGCCAATCAGGAACAGCCGTCTTTTTCATTAGGACGGTGTCCACCGCCATTTCCTGCGATGAGAAACGCACGCATGATCAAGTTCGTGTCTGTCTTCTAAAGAAGATAGGCCGCTTTATTCACTCATTCGTGCTACATTTTTTCTTAATGCACAGCAACGTGATCGCATTTTTGTCTCATTAAGAAAATGTGAAAGCGTTAAAAGTACAGTGGTCATTCTTTCGTCTTGATCTTTCCTCAATTTCTGCGGCAGAGCGGGCAAGGAATCATCCGTCAGCACTGTTGCGTACTTCGGTATAGTGCAACTATTCAGCAGAAAAGTAATAACGCTGTGAGGCAAGCAGCTTTCTATGCACATGCCTAGGGTTATAGCTGGAACGCTCTCGTAACATCCTGCAAGCCGGTCTTCGCTACAGGGACAGAAGTAGTTATGACCACTGGATACATGACCACCGATTCCACAAGACACTGCTTCCCTTCATACACAACACGGGTCTAACGGTGCACATTTAATACACATATACACACAAATATATTATACCTTAAAGGCGAGTCTATGTCGCAATAAAAGAAACCTATGCCTCCAGCTACGCAGCCATTACTTCCTTTCTTTTTTCGGGCCTTCGGGCAAATGCGCAAGAATTCTACACCCCATCCCCGTCTATTCTATTCTTTTTCTACTTTTTCTCCAATTTAATGGACCTTTATCGCGTGTTTCAAAGTTCTTTCTCTTCAGTATTCTATTAAAGGGATACTGAACCAAAATCTGAAACTTTTATGTAAATCTTGAAAATATATTCTTTTAGTGCGATTACATCGAAAAGAAGTCGTCACTTAGCAAACACCAAAGTACAGATGCTGGCGCACAGGCAGGTCACGGCGATCCCAAAACCTTTAGGCGTACCAGAACTCGACACTAATTTTGTTCTAATTGGCGTCCTACCAAATAAAAAAAGCCAAGAACAAAACTTGGATCCTTAAGATATATATCATTCACCGACGAGCAAAAGCCTCCGACATACCAACAATTTTAAAGGTGGCCAAACGTGTGGCGGGCGCCGGGGATACATTCGTGGTGGTGGGCGACTTCAACGCACCTGCCACCGCGTGGGATTATGCCACTGGCTCCCCCCAAGGGCAGACTTCCTGATCTAAACCTTTCCATCTTAAACCATCCTGATACCCCTACACGAAGTGGCAATAGTGTCCCTACCTCTTCCGAACGAATTGTTGGCGTGCCGAAAATCCGCAGTAGCTGGTCCTTGAAGGAAGACCAATCACGGAAGTTGCTCTCGTGATTTAGGAACCATGACTTGGCTTCTTGGCGTACGTAAAACTACGCGGGCTGCCTTCGACGGCTCGTTCCAGTTGTTCTAAACGCTTACTCGGTCATAGTTGTTCAGCCAGTCTTCGACATCTTCTCCAGGCAGACCGGAGAAGATTTGGGGATCGCGAGGGGGGTTGTGGGCAGTGGTCGGGTTGGCGGCGGGCTGTCGTACCGGAGGGGTTGGCACTGTGGGCTCATCTTGCGACATGGTGGTCTGCTGGCATAAGTGGCGTCCCGAACGGAGCTCCAGGAGAGATCTTTAGAAGGCGAGAAGTCGGAGAGATTGTAAAGCTCCTCCACTACTTGAAATGAGACGGTTCAGCCAACGCTTTTTTCTATGAAAGGCAAGATCGCACAGACGAAGAAAGCCCCCCGAGCGAATGATTGACGATGGTTTTTCTGCAGATGAGGCAGATGAAGCCCAATAAATGCATACACTAGAAACAACCTAGCCTCACCTAGCTAAAGCCCAACAACAACCTAACAATCTAGAAGCAACTTGGCGGATTAGGCAGGGGGGAATAGAAAGATGAGAAAAAGTAGGGAGACTTAATTATAATAATGAATGCGACCTAACCGCGTCAGCTCGCAGCCCTTATAGTGGCACGCGTTTCTGGCATCAGCGTTGTCGACTGATTTCCGCATGTCGAGTGAGAGTTATCGAGTGAGCGCGGTGAGATAGAAATAATCTGCCGCATTCCTTTTACGCCATTTTACGCGTGCCGCACTATAGCGTTTCGCTAACGCTTTTTGGTCGGCGTTGACCTTGGCTGAGCCTGAAGTTCAGATTCGCGGAAGCAGGCATTTACGGAGTTTGTAGCTGGAGTAGTGCAATCACACTAATCAATCGGCCCACTCCCCTGCATTCTTACGAATAGATTATTTCATGTGTTTCTTGTGTGCAATCTTATGGAACGAGTATCGCATTGATATGTGAAAGATAATACCTAAAAGGACGAGAAGCAGTGTGAGTGAGCTAAAACTGAGAGCGTAGAATTCTCTTTCTTTGTGGACTACTGACAGTCTGCAAGGGCTAAAAATAGGCAGGCCACATTATAATAATAAAAGCGACTTGATCGCGTCAGCTCGCAGCCCTTGTAGTGGCACGCGTTTCTGGCATCAGCATTGTCGAGTGATTTCTGCATGTCGAGTGAGCCCGAAGAGATAAAAAATCATCTGCCGCATTCCATTGTTTTAGATGCGAAGCATCTTATGCTCGGGGCTATGTCCGTCCCTCCCGCGCCCTTCCCGCGTCCCGCGTCCCGCGTCCGGCCACTTTCATGAAGTAGGGAAGCCCCCATTATGCGAACCAGAACACTGTAGTAATATGAAGGCCGTGAACCACTACTACAGTCATCAGAGTCATGGCCGAGAGCACAGAGAGGCTGCTTAGCAATGGCTAGGCAGGGGGTGTCTGTCGCCCA
The DNA here is from genome assembly GCA_030522465.1 of Rhipicephalus appendiculatus. Taxonomy (NCBI): domain Eukaryota; kingdom Metazoa; phylum Arthropoda; class Arachnida; order Ixodida; family Ixodidae; genus Rhipicephalus; species Rhipicephalus appendiculatus. The sequence goes on from JALIZH010020133.1 coordinate 29,334, forward strand.
GGTCGACTCCATTCCTTGATCTCGCTTGCATGTGTTTGGGGGGGCGGGGGCCTAGTCCGTCCCTCCTTCCCGCGTCCCGCACCACCACAGCGCATGCGCGTCCCCTCTCTCTCCTCTCCTACGCTCACCCCCCTTTCTCTACTCTAGGAATCCTCTACTCTACGGAGCGGCGCCCGCGTCCCACATCCCCACATCACATGCGTGTCCTCTCCCCCTATCTCCTACGCTCAACCCCTTTCTCTACTCTACGGAGCGGCGCCCGCGTCCCACATCCCCAGAGCGTATGCCCATCCTCAACCCCTTTCTCTACTCTAGGAATGCTCTACTCTACGGAGCGGCGTCCGACATCCCCACAGAGCACGCGCGTCCTCTCCCCCTCTCTCCTACGCTCACCCACTTTCTCTACTCTGCGAATACTTTACTCTACGGAGCCCGCATCCCCATAGCGCATGCGCGTCCTCTCCGCCTCTCTCCTACGCTCACCCCCCTTTCTCTCCTCTAGGAATCCTATACTCTATGGAGCGGTTCCCGCGTCCGACATCCCCCCCAGCGCATGCGCGTCCCCTCTCTCTCCTCTCCTACGGTTCCCCCCCCGTTCTCTCCTCTAGGAATCCTCTACGGAGCGACAGGTGGTGCGACAGCTGCATACTCCGCTGGGAGCATCTCTCTTGTGCAGCGCCGCGATGTGCGCGCGGGCCGCTGCCGCGAAACGAGAGCGGTGACGTTTCTCCCGCTCGAGCTAACCACCGCTGCTTCGCATCCACACATGGTCCCCTTTAGCGGAAGATGCGGAAGTTTTTTTTTCTTCTATCTTAGGTTTTGTACCTTGATGATTATGATGGGAGCTCGATCGAAGCGCTGATACGGTAATACTAAAGGCCTATGTGTACAACGTAAAGGGACAAGTTCCTTGCATGTTAGTGCCTTTTTGCATGATGCTGAAAAAGTCCGTAAACGGGCTTGTGTGCTCGAGCCGACGTTTCGACAAGTGGACTTGTCTTCTTCAAGGCTAGAACAGTTCTAGCCTTGAGGAACACAAGTTCACTTGTCGAAACGTCGGCTCGAGCACACAACTCATGTTACGGACTTTTTTCATTACAAACTTCGATATTCCCCTTCCTGCCGTTTTTTTTAGGTTTTCTTGATATTGTGCACCTATGAACTCAGGAAAATTTCAGTATGCTTGTCCTGCCTTGGAACTTCATGGCTGCAAGCAACTAACAACAAAAGCAGCTATTTTTTTTCGTTTTCAATTTTTTTTCTTTGGCACACACGGGGGGGGGGGGGGGGGGGGAGTTTGTTCAACAGAGTTAATTCAGCTTATCAGTGTGTATTGACCCTTTTTATACGCAGGACAGGCACCAAGAAAAAAAAAATTACAAAGGAACACAGGAAACGCGGTATTGCAAAAAAAGTGGTTTCGCTGATATAGCGAACGCGCAGTATATCTCCATCTCTAGTCGGGGAGAACCGGTCATAGAAGATAAATACCGATTGCATGTCATACCATGGCTTTCGGCAGAATTCCGTCCACGGCTTCCATCTTTCGTCATAACACGATTATAGAAAGATGAGCTGCATTACTTCCGCATTCATGGATTACGAAAAAACTAACAAGAACTCCCTGCAGAAATTTCATATTCGCAGTTACGGTGACGTAAAGTAGGCGGAATGAAAGCGCTTTTTAAGCTCTCCTTGAAAATAGAAACTTTGCTCTAGAAGACTAAAACAACATCAGCGTATATTTTTTTCTATTTGTTACTTTGGTGCTGAGAACAGGTTGTAATGAGAGAGCACATCAAAATAAAGAAAGACAGTTTGTCAGCCTTTATGCTTCGTCGTAATTCGGGGTAAGCGGTTTAACTCCATAATCGCCGCAGAGCATGGGATACATACGTCGACGTCGGGCTCCTGAATCCTGCGGCTTCCGCCCTAGGTCGAGCTGCACGGGCAAAGGTTTCATTTCTTTCTTGTTTTGAAAAGCCCCCCCGTGCTTTCTCGGCTCCACACATCAAAAGACCGCGTCGCTTCGCTGTTCTTAAACACGGTGGGCCGAGGGGGGTGGGATCTACTTTGCACCGGTGTTGCTTTAAGAGCTTACAAGGAATCATTTCCCTCTCTCTCTCTTTCTTTTCTCTCCCGCTCGTCGGCAGAATGTCGAGAGAACAAACTAGGGGCAGTGTCATTGCGTTTCACCAGAATAGAATACGGGTGGCTACACCATGATCCACAGTTCTTAAGTCAGTGAGGGGAGGAGGGGCAGCCACAGAGTAGGGAAAAGGAGACGTGGCCAAGGGCAGAAGGAGAGCGAGAGAGTCGACTCGCTTGCATCCCCGGAAGAGGTTTCGCGGGAGTCTTTTCCGGTGCACGCCTTCTCCGAGGTCTGAGCTCCTAACGAGCTGTTCTTAGCGACCGCGCGCGAAGCCGCTGATTTGCATCCTGACTAGAGCAGCCATCCCAGCTTCGGGGCGAGTTTTCTCCTTTCTGCTTTTATAACTCTCGCTGTCTTTTTCTTTCTCTGTCGCATGAGCTGAGATCGAGCCCTCTTACATAGCAGAGGCTGAAGTTCGCGAGGGTCGCGAGACCCGCGCTCGTTGGCTTGCTTCCTCCGACCGAAGGGCTTTCTTTCCGTTCCTTTCTTTTTTGGGGGCGAGTGATAACATATACAAACGTGGCTCCCGGGTGCGACCCATAGCCGTGGCCCGTGGTGCCATCGATGGTGTTGGCAACGGGTTGGTGGTGCGATGGGTGCGCCTTATGAGCTCGAAGACGCCTAGAGCCCTCGCCGATCCGATGTGCTTCCCGCCAGGCGCACACAGTCGCCTGTTTAGTTTGATGTAGTAACGGCATATTTTTTTTGTCCCTCTCCTTCTCTAATCATTCTTGGTCCTTTTTTCGTTCTCCGTGTGGCGCTACCCCGTGCGAGTTCTGAACCGTGTGGCGCGAGTATTCGCGAAGGCAAAGCAACCAGCAGCTGCTTCGGCGTTTGAACGCTGTTTGTTTTCTCCGGGAACGAAGCGCCACTAATGTATTATGTGGGCACTCTCGCAGAAACTCCGGTTGCCAGTGTGTGTGTTGATGGCACGTTGTACGAGTGTGAGACGTCGGCCGGCTAGTCGCGAATGTAGAGCAACATTTTTTTGTTGTTGTTGGCGTTTAGAGGTTATTTGCTCATTTGAGATGAATGACGCGGTATTGCGGTCAATTCACGCGAAGCTTGGGTTGCAAAGACTGTGGTCAAAAAGGGTGTGGAGACACCAGGAGGAAGGAAACGTTGTGCTAGCATGCGCGCGCGCGCGTGTGTGTGTGTATGTGTGTGTGTGTGTGTGTGTGTGTGTGTGTGTGTGTGTGTGTGTGTGTGTGTGTGTGTGTGTGTTTGTGTGTGTGTGTGCGAACTGGTGCGTAGAAGAGGTTCTCGGTAAATTTTCGAGAGTTTTGTCTTCCGGCATTCCTAACGTGCTATGCTACGTGTGTATAAGTCGACAAAGTAAATTCAACACCCCCCTGGAAGACTCCCTGCACAGACCCCGAGTTACGGTATGGTCGACGCAGCACGGTACCCCGGCGTAATGGCGTTCGTTATAGTCAGCGTCGATCAGGATGGGAAAATCAGAAACTCCTAGACGGTCGGGATGACGGCAGCTGAGGTTGTGCAACAGGTAGCGATAGCCTTGGCCCTCCTGAACGACGCGAGAACAACGGTATGCAGCGACTCGAGATCGGCGGTCCCAGTAGTCGCCAAGGTCCGAGCATTCGTCTCAGAATCGGCCTGGCGGGTCCTACCGTAAAGGAAATCATGCAACACACGATCGTCTGGTTCCCTGCTCACATGGGACAGATCAAAGGAAGGAGTCATCGACCGCGTAACTACCGAATGGCGCAACGCTGAGGTTCTGGACAATAGGGATCCCCCCGGCCACGTACAATGAAATAACAAATAACTTTTTTCTGGGGAGGCGGAAGTATCGGCCACCGCGCAGTAAATTGAACGGACCTTGAGCCTTGACGCTCAGACTTTTGAAGGACGGGGCTTATCCAAGCCCCGCACTCGTGGACAGGATCTATCCCGAAATTCAGACGTCGAGCACTTGCGCGCTTTGCTCAGACTTCACCTGCTTAGAACAGATCCTCTGGCGGTGCCCCACGTCAAGGGGTGATGAAGATGTCACGTCGTCCAAGTGGGATGCTGTGCTACACAGTCCTGATTTGGAAGCAAAACTATGGGCAGTCCAACGGGCCCGCGACGTGGCGGAGAGGCTAGGCCTATCTGCCCCGACGTGGAAGCGGCCCTCTATGTAGTTCATGCCCCGAAGGACAAAAATAAAGTTCTGATTGCGATAGCGTTAAATAGATCGTTTCTGAGTTATGTCGGCGTCGGCATTGGCGTAGGCGCCGTTGGTTGTGAGCGAAAAATCAGCGTTGTCTGTGACCAAACAATCAAGAAATATTCAAATAAATAAAAAATCTTGGGATCGAGCGAGAACCGAACCCAAGCCTTCTGCTTGGTAAGTAGGTGCTTTAACACAGAGCCACACCATTGCTTGAAACTCCTTTGAAAAAAAAAAATCACTGCATGAATGACATGTAGTACGAGGAGTCTGCGTAAAACATGTGATATACAGCAAACGGGCTATAGCCTTTCAGGGACTTTTGGGCTCGGCTATTAGCATCCATCCTAAAGATAGTACGCAAAACCCCCCTTAAAAATGAGGTTTTATGGTGTAGGCAAGAGGGCGGCGCCTGTTGAAGCGAGAGCCGTCCACTTCGAATCTTTCTAGCCGTCGGCCTGCATTATTAAACTCATTCATTCCCAAATAGTGCTCGTATTCGATTAAAGTTTGATTTGTGAGGCCTCGGTAGCTGTATACTGCCTATAAAATAGCTCCGTTTTTGAGATACACAGTTGACTTGAGGTGCAGAAGGCTTAAAAAGGTTTGTTTACAAGGTTCGCTCGTGTTTTCTGTAGCCGCGCATAGATGGCGACGCTGTGTTCATTTTCCTGTTGCCAAGATAAGGCACATACGGCCACAAGCCAAGCCGAGACAGGTATTAGGGGTCTTGAAGAATACTCGATTGCGCCATATGTCGCAAGAAACCGATGTGTTTCGGCCCGTGAGACGCAACGTTGAACCAAACGCGGCACGGAGATGCAGCAGCGGTGACTTTCTGCAGTAGGTCGATTTAGTGGCGCACTTGAGGTTTCTACAGTGTATTTAGCGTTTTTATATCTACATGGCGCCGTAAAAAGTGACTATGTGTGACGGCCAACTCACCAATAAAGTTTACAGATAGCCAACTGATACTCAACAGTATGTTCATATCAATAGCAACCCTGCCAAGCACTCTAAAACCAGCATACCCTATCGTCAGGCCCTTCGTTTGAAAAGAATATGCTCCCGACAAACTGATTTTGATTCCAATTGTGCGCAGCTTCGGAGCGCTTTATCAAAACAGAAATACCCTTCCAAGATTATTGATGACGCCATCAAAAGGCAAGTAACCAGGACCGCAAAGCACTCTTAAGCACCAAAAATAAACAGCCGGTTTTCGCCTACACTAACCTTGCTCTGTCTTTTTCCGCACCTGCGCAGCACGTAAATGCCGTTTTAAAAAAGCCTCATAACATATTCCTACGAAGCGAAAGAATGAAATCAATATTTCCAGAACCACCGCGCGTGACGTACAGAAGAGCCCAAAACCTGCGTGACCTACTCACGTCGTCAAAAATTGCACGCAATAAACGTACTGGCTGCCATCCTTGCAACAAATCTCGTTTCAAAGTCTGCCACCATATGACCACTTCACTTATCGCACAAAGCTCCGCATCTAACTTCAGCCTGAAAATAAATGGTGGCTATAACTGCGATACGCGTAATGTAGTTTATCTTCTGGAATGCTCAATCTGCAAAATGCAATATGTAGGCGAAACCGAAACACCCTTACGATATCGGTTTAACAACCACAAGGCTCATATCTCTTCACTTCCTCACCTTCCAATATCAAAGCATGCTAACGTAATGGGCCACTCATTTGACAACATCACAGCCACGATTCTGGAGGCTGGATTCCGAAGGCATCATGATAGGGAAGTACGCGAATCGTTTTTCATCTTTAAGTTTAATACAATCGTAGATGGTTTGAATGAAAGGGCCGGGAAACTTAGTGTCTTGCATCAATGACTGCTGTCGATCTTATTGCTTGTGCCACCGGTAATCCTTATGCACGTGTCGCTATCGTGAATTGATTGCTTATAAGAAGGTTGTGATATGGGGCCCCAATAGATATATTTCATTTTTTCCTGTTGTGCTTGCTTTTACGATGTTTGTCCTCGCCTGATCATTGGAATCAAAACGTATGCGCTTATATGCTGTAGCACCACTGTCACTTCTGTTATTCTGACGAAGGCCGGTCCCACGGCCGAAACGTAAAGTACCACTCTGTTTTTCGACGTGTGCCGGCTTCTTTTTATTCATATATATATATATATATATATATATATATATATATATATATATATATATATATATATATGGAAACTTTTAGCCCATGTAACACCTTCCGCGTACGGTGGTTTGAATGAATGAATGAATGAATGAATGAAAACAACATTTATTTGGTCCAGCAGGACACGACGATGTCGCGCACCCGGCTTAGTCCCACGTCAGGGCAGACAGGCGCAGCCTATCTGCCACCTTGCGGGCCCGCCGGACTGCCGTGAGTTGAGAGTCGAAGTTGGAGCTTGTGAGGAGTTCTCGCCACTCGCCCGCTGTGATGCTTGGAGTAGAATCTTGGCAGTCGACCATGATGTGCTGTAGCGTGGCGGGTTCATCGCATGCGGGGCATCTATTGTTCGGGTAAACGTTGGGGTATACCTCGTTGAGGAAGACGGGGTTAGGGTACGACTCCGTCTGTAAAAGACGGAGGGACACGGCCTGAGCTCGATTAAGCTTAGGATGCGGAGGAGGAAAGGACCTACGCGACAGTGCAAAGTGTTTCATGATCTCATTAAAAGTCTGCGGAGAGTCGCGTAAGGGTGAGGAGGAGAGGGCAGCCGAGTGGCCGGTTAATTCGCGCGCGGCTGTGTTGGCCACCTCGTTGAGGTTGCACGGGATCTCCTCTACGCTGCCCATGTGCGCAGGGAACCAGTGGAGCGAATGCGATGAAGTGGTGTGGTTTTCTTTGGGTATAGGCGCGTCCCCGAGCCTGTTTGCGATAGGGTTGATACTCAGTTCGTTGAGGATCTTCCTTCCGGCGGGAGAGCAAGAGAGACGTAAGATTTGGGACCTCTCTTGCGCCTCGGCGATTTCTTCCATGGTGTTGTGTACACCAAGAGTTAGTAAATTCTCCGTGTGCATCCTCAGAGGGAGCCCCAAGGCCAGTTTGTACACCCGTCTTATCAGGGTATTCAGCTTATTCCTTTCGGCCAGAGTCCAGTTGTGCATGGCCACGGTATAAGTAAAGTGGCAGAGCACAAAAGCGTGAATCAGCCTAAGCAGATTATCTTCCTTGAGTCCTCGATGCTTGTTTGAGATCCTACGGACTAGCCTGAGGGCGTTCTCCGTCTTGACTCTGATTTTACTCAGGGCCATTCCGTTGCAGCCGTTCGACTCCACGAACATCCCCAGGACACGAATGGATTCCACTCTCGGTACGACAGAACCGTTGGCGGTGCGTAGGCATATTCGATAAGCCGTGGCAGGAAGGAAGGACTTGTCCCCGCGATATCTCTTTTTGTAGGGGAGGAGCTCGGATTTTGCCGGCGAGCATCTCAGTCCAGTCGGGCGTAGGTAATATCTTCCGCCACAGCATCAGATGGTAATATCATCTGCGTATATGCTGTGATTAATCCCCTCTACTTTCGATAGTTGTGTGGACAGTCCAGCCATGGCTATGTTGAACAAAGTCGGAGAGATAACCGACCCCTGGGGCGTGCCGCGGGTACCGAGGGTGGTCTCTTCGGACATATACTCGTCAATTTTGAGTCGTGCGGTTCTGTGACTCAGGAATGACCTGACGAAGTTGTAGACCCTCGGACCGAGCTGTGGTCTGGCAATGTTCTCGAGAATGAATCGGTGCGAGATGTTATCAAATGCTTTCTCGAGGTCTAATCCAAGGATGGCTTGCGTGTCTCTCGTCTTGTGATCGATGATTTGTTTTTTGATCATCGTCATCACGTCCTGCGTGGAGAGGCCCGAACGCAAGCCAATCATGTGGTAAGTATAGACGTCGTTAGACTCGAGATGAGGAGTCATTCTATTGAGCAGGGCATGTTTGACCACCTTCCCCACGCAGGACGTAAGAGAGATTGGCCTGAGGTTGTCGATGCCAGGAGTTTTGCCAGGCTTCGGGATAAGGACCACGTTGGCCGCTTTCCATTGAGGTGGGACACGTCCGCTGCTCCAGACTCTGTTAACCTGGTCAGTAAGGAATTCGATCGAGCTGTTGTCCAAGTTCTTGAGCATTTTATTTGTTATGCCATCTGGCCCAGGAGCAGACTTGCCGTTGAGGGCAAATAAGACTTGCCTGATCTCAGCCTCGGTGAAGTCACAGTCGAGCTCCGGGACCTCGGGACCGCTATATTCGGGATATTCATCGATATCGTCTCTGTCTTCTCCTTCCCTAGGAATCGAAAAGTACTTGCAAACGAGTTTCCGGACGACCTGCTCGTCCGAGCAAGTATCAGTGGCCTCATGAATCGCTCGAGTGAGAGAGCGTCTTTGGCAGGATCTAGTGCTGTTTTTGTCTAGGAGGTGCTTGAGCAGCCCCCATGACCTGCCATTGCGGAGTTGGTTCTCGACAGACTCGCAGACTCCATCCCACTGTTGCTTGCATAACGTGCGACAATGCTCTTCGATCGTCCGATTGATTTGCGCGATCCTTTTCCTGAGGCGTCTGTTGAGCCTGTGGCCTTTCCACCTGCTGAGGAGCGATTGTTTGGCCTCGAGTAGGTGGGCGAGTCTGCTGTCCACTTTATCGACGTCAAGATCCGTCACGACGCGTTTCGTGGCGGCTTCGACGTCCTGTTTAATGCCTCTGCACCATTCGTCGAAATCTGCGGCGGAGCTCCTGTCCGTGCCGTTGCGGATTTTACGGAACAGGTCCCAATCCGTGACCTTAAGTTCACGCGTCCTGCTCCGGGATACCCGTAAACGCGTCTCCAGAATATAGTGGTCACTCCCAAAATCGAGAGCCGTGTTTTCCCACTCAACGACTCCCGGAACGTTCCTGACAAAGGTGAGATCTGGGGTGGTATCACTGCATCTTGCATTACCGACTCGGTAGGGAAATCGTTGTCAGTGACGAGGGTGAAATCCAACTCGGACGCGCATTGCCAAAGGTTCGTAGCTTTCCTTTTGTCGCACTTGTAACCCCATACCTTGCAGCGGGCATTAAAGTCTCCCGCAACGACCAGTGGTTTGCTTCCAGCCATGTTGACAGCCTTCTGGAGGAGCGTATCAAACTTAGTCCTTGGAGTCTTAAGGCGACTGTAAATATTTAACACGAAGAGGCTATTCCTGTGCAGACCTCGGTGTGGTGGGTCAAGCAGGATCTCCACCATGACGTATTCGACTCCTCCGCAGCTCTTGCCGAGATCCCGAGAAAGACACGTAAACTTGCGATTAACGTAAGCTGCCACACCCGGTCCTTCCGTGAGACTCGGGATGGATTGATAGCCTATCAGTTTTCCGAGCGTAGAGCCTGATTCCTGAAGTACAATGACATGCGGTTTGTCCGTTAACGATTTAAGATACTGCTGCAGGACAGGCCTCTTACCGAGAAATCCCCTGCAGTTCCACTACCAGATTCTGAACAGTTCGGTGTGACTATCCATGATTGGACGAACTGGAATTGGGGCTGGTTAACGCTGAACGAAGTAGTTCACCGTCTGTGGGAGGAACGATAATGCGCTTCGTTCTCGGAATGGTCTCCCCAGCCACTACAGAGGGACCCGCAGGAGGGACTGCCTTTTCGATTCTATCGATTCTTTCGGCTAGCGCCGCTAGTCCGCGATGTGGATCGGCGAGTGCTACCTGTATTTGGCTCAGGCCTTATTGAAGGGCCTTAATATTTTCAGCAGCTTGGGAAACAATCGACTTGATCTCTGAAACTTCTGAGCAGTGCTTACTGTCAACCGCGCGGCGTTTGGCAGCGCCCGAGTTTTCGGCCACCGGTTGGGAAACGTCCATGGCTTCCGGCGCCTGTGCATGCCTTAACGCTAGATTCTTGATCTCTGCTATCTCGCTGGCCATGCGCTCTATCGTTGCCTTTAACGTCTCATTTTCCTTGCGGAGTTTCTCAAGCTCGTTCGCGTCGCGTGTTTGCTCTGGTTCGCGAGAATCACTAACTGTTGTGCTGCCAGCGCTTCCCTTGACTCTGTCGGCCTAGGAGAGCGTCGGCTTCTTTCTTTTGCGGCCGTCGTCGCTGACCGCAGCGGTGGAGGTTCGAGAGGCACTGGGGGGTGGGAAAAACTCTTGGAAGCAGATCGACCCCTAGAAGCGGAGCGATTACGGGACACAGAGCGGTCCCGCGAGATAGAGCGACTTCGGCTTCTGGAACGCCCCCCTCGAACGGCTTCTGGAGCGCCACCTTGGAAGTCCTCCGGAACGGCTTTTTGAGTGAGACCTGGCCCGACGCCCAGTCGCGTCGTTGTCAACGGACGGACATTGGGAGTGGTCCTCCGAAGCCAGCTAAGCTGGAGATTCGCTTCTAGCGGCAGCTGCACGGGCTCGCTCGCCCCGTCTTCGCCTCACGACGTATGGGATTTGGAATCTTTGGGCACAGTCCTTGCTCGCGGTGAGATGCTGGCCCCCCGCACAACCTGCATTTGGGAATACACTCATGGTGCTCGTCCGGACTGACGGTTCCACAGCCTCGACATACAGCTTCGCCCGGGCTCGGACAAACGTCCATGCGATGACCCAGGCGGCCACATCCGTAGCATACATCAATTTGTTCACGGTAAAGCGTGCAGCGTAGCAGAATGGATCCGTACTTGACGAGGTTTGGTACCTTGTAGCCATCGAAAGCGACGATCACCGTGCCGGTTTGGGCAATGCGCTTAGCCATAAGGGCCAGCGGATTTCTTTCATTCACAATCTTGGCGTTTATCGTGTTTGGGCTGTCTTGAAGTGGGATACCTCGAATGACCCCTTTACACGTGGAATGAGGGGCCGTTACATATGCACTGACCTCGTGTTCCTAGCCTTGGACGACGATCTGCCGGATGCTGACGTATCCGGGACACGTTCTCTTGGTTCGGAGTGCTTGCCACCATAATATTTTGCGGGACGTTGGGGCAAAGCGTGTCCTGTAGTGTGTCTTCCTCGCGGATGCCAGCGGCGGCTAGAATTGCATCACCCACCAACGTCACACCAACCTTAGCGATATTCAGCCCTCCACGGGGCCTAATAACAATTTTGTTGTCCTCCCGGGGAAGAGATGGCATTCTCCCGGCACGGATGATCTTGTTCTTAAGTCGAGTCTCGTCCTTCCGACCGCGGGAGGCCTGGGTCACTGGTGGTAGGCGGTCAGGGTCAGCGGCCCGCGTTCTGGCTCCAAGTCTTCTCGTGCCAGCGGGGAGCCACACCTGGTCCGGGGTAACTTCTTCGGGGGGCTATGTCCTCCCCATCTACTTGGTTCTCCATCTTGGGTAACGCGCGCACACGCACAACGCCGGGAAAACGCCCGCGGCCGAGCCCGGCGCCACGCCGGCGGTATGTTTAGCTCTCTAGGCTTAACGAGGCGGGGGGCCTAGCCGCGACGAACAAAGCCTGAAAAACAGCGAAATATTCACTCACAGTCCACAAATTCAGTATCGGCAGAGTCCTGGCGACCTCACGGATCCAATGCAAACAGAATTTCTTGACCATTCGACGAAAAATCACTCAAAAAAGGTGTTAAAATTCGGAGCCGACGCGAGCGCATTTTGCCCCTCGGCACTGGTCACGTCTACGTTGGTTTTATTCATTAAGTACTGCCTCCATCTCGGTCTCATGGCAGTCTTCCCGCCGTCGTGTAATTACGGGCAGGACTCGCCAAACGTTTCTGCTATACAGCGCAAGCACTGTCAGCACCGCGTCGAGACTAGAAAGTCACATGAGTTGCGTAGGCCGCAACAATGTCGTGTTTGATCCATTACGCCGTATTTTGTTCTTTTCTTTTTTCTTCCTCGCTTTCTTTCGCAGTCTTTCCCATTGCATTGTGTACTGCTATCGTTAAGAACAATAAAAAGAAAGAATCGCTGGACACGTGCCGCAACCTTCCATCTCAATACGGGTGCTAAAACGGGAAGGCCCGGCGTTGGGTGCCAGCGGCGACAAACGTGTCCCACAAAAGGAACATAACAAATGACGTGAATGGTTCTACGCGCTTCTCTCTCCAACACAATACGAATTGCGAATGACTCTTCGCGTTCGCTTGCCGATGGCTCTTGCTGCTGTTTTTTTTTTCTATCAGTCCCCGAAGCGGCAAAAAGAACGTTTTCACCTCCACCGTTACCATTTTCGCGCAGCCCGAGAGCGAACGCTGCCTCCTCCTTGAATGACTTCCTGTTTACATTGAAGAGCGCATCTTTGTAGCCAGCTAGGCGCTGTTGGCCAACTTGAGGTCCTGTTTGCTTTTTCGCCATTCAAAAAGTGAAAAGAGGAACTGATCACTGTTGTGCGGTTTTGCACATGCGCCTTTCGGGCATATTTCCTCCAGGCAGCTACAGCTCGCTTCACTTGCTGTGGCACCCCTCCTTCCCCCCACAAAAAAAAGAGAGGAAAAAACGTGGCACCCTCTTCAGCCTTGCCTGCTCAACAAGTTCCGCTTCAACGCACAAATGCTCCTCTCGAACACGCTTGCGAAGCTTACCTTGCACCCCCCCCCCCCCCCACACACACACACACATGAATGGGAAGTATAGGTGTAGAAAGAGCAGCTATGGGGGGCTAGTTGGTTGTCCATCTTTGTCATTCGCGCCTTTTTTTAACGCACAAGGACGGACTGTTTGTGGTGTATTCAGTCCGTTCTTGTACGTTAAAAAAAAAGGATAATAACTAAGATGAGGTAGGTGTGACTTGGTGTGTCTTTGAATGTGTTGTTGTGCTGGCGTAGGTTCTCGTTAAGGCAGGCACCAGTTTGCCCAATTTTTTTTCCCACAAGTCAGCGGGATTTTATACACAGTACCACATACACATGATACAAAACGGTTGCGATGATTGACGGAGCACATATTCCTCCGTTGAGTGGCCATTCTTCCTATCTATCGCCGCATATGCTTTTCTGACCTTACCACGAGCATACATTTACGTCATACTGTCTGCGATCTTTTTAAGCCTATGTGAAAGCCCATGGACATATGGGGTCATGGCAACGCTCTTTCGTTTTAAGGTGGCGTTAGTGCGCTGCCCCGGCCGAGAAGCAGACGGTTTTAATGAGCTGACAGTTGAACAACCATGATCTGTTCATTTACTCCCCATCTCTCTGTCTTCACGATTGCGAATTCAGCCTGCTCGAAAGAATTGACAATTTTCTAATGGGATGATGCGTGCGCAGTCGGACTACATCTATTTATTCCTTTCTGCACAATAAACTCGACAGTTGTTAGCTTATCGCCTGTCCTCTGTAGTCCTTCACCTCGTGTCCTCGTCTTCTTGCGCTGATGTACCATGAAGTTAAACCAACTAGCCCAGTTTTCTGCGCTATTACAGTTCTACGAACGTGCACTGTGCGTGGGCGTCGTGTGTTCCCTCTGCATGCAAGTGTTCGTGTGTGTGTCCTTTGGTGGTTCAAGTAGTAGTGTGTACGTTGTTTTTGTCGAAGCGCTGATGTTTGTGAGTGCGTGTGTGTGTTTGTGTCTGTGTTATAGTGTTGGTGTATGCTCATTGTGTGTTAAAGCGTTCGTCTCCGTGCTCAAGTGTTCCTGCGAGTGCGTTCTGTGCTGAAGCGCTTGTGTGTGTGTTCTTTGTGTGCTAAAGGGTTCGTTCGTGAGACCCTTGTCTGTTGAAGGTGTGTCTTGTCTTGAAGGTGTGTTGCCTGTGTGCTGAAGTGTCTGTGCGTATGTTCTCTCTGTGTACAACGGTTCGTGTGTACAGGTTCTTAGTGCGTTCAAGTGTTAGTATGTGTGTGCTCTTTGCATGTTCGTGTGTTAGTGTACTTGCGTTCTTCGTGAGTTCTAGCGTTCGGGTTCATGCGTTCTTCTTCTGTTCAAGCGTTTGTGTGCGTCTGTTCTGGCTTGTACAAGTGTTCGTGTGTTTGTGCAATCTGGCGTGCCATTGTGCATAGGTATACAGGGTGTTTCAAGAAATGTGTCCACTATTTTTAAAAAACCAGGAAAATGCGGTATTTCCTCGCTGTCTTCACAATTGTTTTTTTCTGTAGCGGCAGGCATCTTAAGATGGTTGAAGACATGATTTAGGACAGCAATTAAGAAAGTTAAGTTAACTTTGTAATTAGAGCAGTTAAGTTGTTAAGTCCAATGGGAGAATTGAAGTCCTTCATGCGAAGAACCCATTTCAGCTTTGAGATTTCGAAAAAGCGGCCTTTAGGAATAATTGCGAAGTAATGAGGTTCTCCCAAATTCAGCGGCGAAACCGAAACCGACACGCGAAAGAGCGCAACTGCCACATTCGTCTGAGACGTCCACAATGAGTGAACGTCATTATATCCACCATCAACCGACTTCTTGGTGTGAGTGTGTGGGCTGCGCTTGCAGTAGTAGCACGCATGACGCACACACGCTAACGAACGGGGGAGAACTGCACCTCTGTAACCGTTGTCTTGAACAGTGACGTCATTCTTGTCGTCTGCTTGTTGAGCTCATCGGTGGTTGGGTTTCGGTTTCGCCATTGAATTTGCCTGAAATTCATTACGCCACAATAACTAATAGAGGTCGTTTTTTCGAAATCTCAAAGCTGAAATGGGTTCTTCGCATGAAAGACTTCAATACTCCCATTGGACTTAGCCACCTAACTTCACTAAGTGAAAAGTTAATTAATTTGACTTTCTTAATTACTGTTCCAAATCATGTCTTCAACCATCTTAAGATGCCTGCCGCTACAGAAAAAGCAAGTGTGAAGACAGCGAGCAAACAACGCATTTTGCTGATTTTTTTAAAAATAGTGCACACATTTCTTGAAACACCCTCTATATACAAGCATGAGTGTGTGTATGTCTACGCCAGCGCACTGTGTCGTCAGACGTCCCTCTATCTGCGTCTGCTTGCTGCACAACATCAAAAGTCTACGCAGGTGTTAACACATAATGCCGACCATATCACTGTGCATCAAGGAAACACTAAATATTATTGAAGACACTACAAAGCGACCTCTGGGTCAGCAGCTGAGCAGCATGAACACTGTTCTACCACGGTTGCTAGAAATCCCCAAGAATCTTCCTTTTATAACTCGTAAAAGAGGTCCTAAGTGGTGAAAATGAAATCCAATTTCTACGTAAACTAAAGCCCCAGAGCCCCTTACGAAGCCGTCTAATACCCTTGTCACACGAGAGGGTTAATGTCATTCTTATCTAATGACATTCGACACATCGAATGAGATTAGGGGCCGTGCGCTGCTGCAGGATATAATGTCATTTTCAGATGATGGCCATCGCGATGCAGCGAAGACGGGAATGAAAAAAAAGTCACAGCGTGTGTAAAAAATATGTATTATGTATATTGAGTGTTGTAAAAATTATTTACACCGAAACAGCATCGATTCCGAAATGTTAGTATGCGGTTTTCTAAATGTCGAAGAAAAGCACGTACAAAAAGAGTCGAGGCAAAACGGGAAACAATGTTTTGGTCAACGTGAAATATGGCCTACATGGCGGAGTGCGAGGAAGCCGCTGCACTATCTTTCGTCGACTGGGTCAGAAGCGTTGTCGCACTGTACTTCTGCTTTCGTGCAAGGCACATTGGTACTACGAGGCAAGGCGGTATACAGGCACTGACAGTTCCGACAGCTAAGGTAAACACTGAGCACATGGTCAACATGGTTGGCCCCGTTCTTGATAATGTCCCTGGGAACGATGGTATGGAAAAAAAAACGGCAGATCCCACGCACTGTGGGAATCGGTGTAATGCGAAGCAGCCAGCAAGAAGCAAATCATGCTGTACATAATACGCATGCCATTATTTACATGTTAGGACCTGTCATTTGTGTTCATCATACAGTCACGTCACGCAATACAAATTTTGGTGTATATCAAGCTAGCGAACTGGACGCAAGCGCACCATGAGCGTGGCATGTAAATGACATTGTAGATGAGATGCATGCCAAGATTTTCACGTTACCACCTGCCACTTATGTTCGCCTAATTTTTTACCTCGAATCTCAGCGAGACGCGAGACCAATCTGCCTCCGTTTCACGTGCGTTCGTATTCTCGCGCTCTGCGCATCGTGCAGACGCCATCCGCGTTCCAGAGACACTTTACCAATTCCAAAGTGTGTTCCTCGAACGCCTGCGCCCACTGAGACGGGGTCGGTCAGAGTGGAACGTGATGCGCGCGTCTCCCTCCTTGCATGATTAGAGACGCCGGGCACAGCGACGCTACGCAAGCAAATCGCGAGCGCTGTAGAGTCCAACGCGACCGGCGTCCGTTTGCGCGACCCGGCGCCCGCCTGGCACCGTGTCAAGGCACGGCTGAACGGACGGACGGACGGACGGACGTGAGCATGAGACATTAAAGGCTTTCGCCTTAAAAATTTGGTGTATATCAAGCTAGCGAGACGGCCACGAGAGTGTCATGGGCGTGGCATGTAAGTCATGCTGCACATGGCATGTCATGATTTTTACATTAGGGCTTGTCATTTATGTTCGTCATACACTCACGTCACGCAACACCAAATTTGGTGTATATCAAGCTAGCGAAACGGCCACGGGAGTACCATGAGCGTGGCATGCAAGTCATGTTGCACATGACATGTCATGTTTTCCATATTACCACTTGTCATTTATGCTCGTCATACAGTCACGTCACTCAATACGAAATTTTATGTATATAAAGCTTGCGAAACGGCCGTCAGCGCGCCATGAGCGTGGCATGTAAATCATGTTGTACACGACATGCAGGTCTTGATTTTCATATTACCACCTGTCATTTATGTTGTTCATGCAGAAATGTCTCATCGTAGCAATTTTTTAGATATATCAAGCTAAGAAAACGGCCTGAGGAGCCTATGGCCATGGCGTGTAAATCTTACTTTTCATGAGAAGTTAGTCATGGTTTTCATGATATGACCAGTCATTCATGTTTGTCATACAGTCATGTTATGCCATACCAATTTTGGTGTAAATCCCATTAACGATACGGCCAGGAGAGCACAAAGTCGTAGGCGGCTAGATAGATAGATAGATAGATAGATAGATAGATAGATAGATAGATAGATAGATAGATAGATAGATAGATAGATAGATAGATAGATAGATAGATAGATAGATAGATACGCTCAAAGTCGCCGAAGTTCGCTAAGAAATGCTTCGCATTTAAAATCACGCAATAATTGAAAATAATAACAAATTAGTAGTTTTTATGATTTATTCATGCCTTAATATATCGTTTATTCGTGGGCCTCCTCCAGCGAGAGTACTCTTTTGCTACGAAAACCTGGCGAAAAACGCATTCGAATGAGTTCCGCTGACTCATTCATTCCCTTAACTCATTTTCTTTTAATGACATTAGACTTCTCCGTGTGGCAGCCAACTAACCTCATTAAACGTAAATGTCATTAGGTGCAAATGACATTAGACCTTCTCGTGTGAAAGGGGTATAACCCCCGTATAGACACACGTTAGGAGCCACCACAGTCGCGCGCTGCCTCCCGTGCCAAAGCGGCCATGGCAGCAGATTTGGCGGGATACGGGAGCGGACGACGCAAACGGTGGCAAGCCACTGCGCCATGCTTTGATGCTTAGCTTGAGGCGTTATCATTCCCGTTTGCTTTCAAACGACGGTAAATTGTTAGCAGCCGTGAGAGAACCGTAGTGTTAACGCGTGTGCTTGTTTTCGCCAGACTCCGGGCACCCTCAGGTGAACGCGGCCACATCAAACTCTTGGCCAAAAAGGGAACGGAGGCGACGAGCCCGTTGAGCGAAACTGCACGCGTGTAGCGCGGGCCGCTTTGCTCACTGAACGATCAAAGCTTATCACCGTCAGGCTAACGCAGCTTGAAACAGAAGACAGCAGCGATTGCACTGTCATGGCCGCAGCAGGGGTGCTGTCCTGGAGCGATGCCTTATGCTATACTATTCTAAGCTGGAAAAGCATTGACATCGGAAGAGGCGTCGTTCCGCATTGGCACCCTTTTGCGAACGGCTGACAACATCCTGCCAAATCTGCGCTTGTTGCCGCTAGAGGCGGCTTCATGAGTTACGTCTGCACGGAGCCTCTTTTAGAACGTCCCTTCACTCGGCGCTCTACCTTGACTCGAGAATGTCGATAGCAGATCGCCATCTCGGCAGAAATGTTGATTGCGTACGAGCGACAGCCGGAATCATTTCGTGAGAACCGCTGTGACCCCGTATTCTAGAACGTCCCTTCACTCAACGCTCTACCTTGACTTGAGAAATTCGATTGTATCGCCGTCTCTTGGCAGAACAAGTCACTGAATATCAGCGATAATCAGTGGCGATTCTTGAGAAGCACGGCGTCATTTTCAGTCGAGCCGCGGCGCTGCGTTGAACTCGTTCAAGTAAAGGACGAAAGTCGAGTCGGGGTTTGTTTAAGAATACGGCAATGACCCCCGTATTCACAGACAAGCCTCGACTCGAATTTCGTCCTTCACTTGACCGATTTGAGCACAGCGCCGTTGCTAGACTGAAAATGACGCCGCGCTTCTCAAGAATCGCTGCAGATTATCGCTGATATGCAGTGACTTGTTCTGCCTACAGACGGCGTTTCCATCGACTTTCTCAAGTGAAGGTGGAGTGTAGAGTGCAGGGACGTTCTAGAATACGAGGGTGAGTCATTTTAAGTCGAGCGGTTGTGCTGTGCTCAGCTCAGTCAAGTGAAGGGTGGAATTCGAGTCAAGGCGCTTGTTTCAGAATAAGGGGGTCAGACGACGACAGGGCGATAACCATCTTATCTTCAGTAGATATATTGCCACGCGCATTTCTTGCTTTATTTTAATCTGTTCGGGTTTCATCCGTAATAACTGTAAGAAATGCTCGGCGCAGGGCGCATTGCTATGTTCGGGAAGTTTCGTGATTTTTCGGGATCACTCTGTTAGGATTATGCGCAGCACGCGAACAGACAACTTCCTTATAGAGCTTGCGCGAGCAGCAGCGATAACACTGGAACGTTCCATAACTGATGTAGAAAAGTTGACGCGTTCCAGCGATCACCAGAATACCGACGGCCGAAGATCGGCGCTATCAGTGAACAACGTGCAGTGCTTGTACGTTAACTTGTCATTTTACGAGCACAAGTTCGCCTGCATAGAGCGTTTCGTCCGCAACGCACCAACTTCTGCCTTCTAAAGCGTCACGACTACTTGACAGTAATAAACCTCCCCCCGCACCTCCCCGAAGGCGTTCTCCCCTAACGTGGTTTCGCGCTGCCTCCAAGATTGGAGGCATTGCGAACTTTCTGCCCTTCACCTGGTGTTCCTCTCACTCCACGATCGACCTAACTTTGACCAAGCGACGATGCCAGTTTATGCCGTCATCATGTGATGCAACGTTCTGTGATGTCATAGTTACGTCACGATTACGTCACCAAGTGTTGGCTTTATGCATCATTTGGGTTGACGCCGACGGCAACGGATGCTTACACCGATGGTCCATTTGCGAGTTTGATGAGGCACCTTAGGCTTTCGCCGAAATAATTACAATCACTGGGGTTTTATGCGCCATATCAAGGATATGATTGTGACGCGCTCTGCAGGGATTGGCTCCGGATAATTTCGACCACTCGAGGTTTGTTAACATGCAGTAACAACGCACTGCACACGGGCCTTTAGCATTTCGCTTCTATCGAAAATAGACTGCCACGACCAAGATTCAAAACGAAACTTTCGCGTCAGCAGCCGATCAACGCAACCACTGCTTTCCCGTGGTGGCTAGACACCAACAAGGATATTGAAGTGTAGGGTTTGACGAAAATTCGTCTGGCGAGGAAAAATCATGCTTCAAGAAAACGTACACCCGCCAAATAAAACAGGAACACAAACAACGTAATCGACGTTTCGGCGCCCAATACGGGTGCCTTGTTAACAATTAACGAATGCATGGTGTTCGTTATTATATATGTGTCTAAAGACGCAACGCGCTTGCGTGTACCTCAGGGAGTGTACCCCGTGTCCGATTTATCGTTCGTATCATGTTCGTATCGAGGCAAGGATATTGCTTTGAGAGCACGCGAAAGTGTTGAGGACCTCAGGACAAGCCTGTTATCAGGCTGTTTTGGGTGAACAGAGAGGGTTCGTGGGATACGGCAACAGCCCATTTTAAATACAAAGCATTTCTTAGCAAACTGCAAGCACTTTGAGTGTTTCTATCTATCTATCTATTTATCTATCCATCTAGCCGCCTACGTCTGGGTGCTCTTGTGATCGCCTCTTTAACTTAGGGTTGACCTGAATTAGTTTGGGAGGGTAAGAGGGTTTGATGAATATGTCTGGCTGGTCATGACATGAATAACGTGAAAACCCCGTCGCGTGCGTCGTCGAACCCTTTCCTCCAGACACGCGTGGCACATACCCGTATACCCCGGGCCGCGGTATGCGAGTATGCGCCGCTTCTGATTGACAGTTTATATCTACCCAGGAACGGCGAGAACAGATATTGGTAATTTAAAGGCGAGAGCGTTAAGAAAAACTGTCATCGGAAGCGTTGACCCGACGAATGCAAAGAATAATTACCAGGGTCCCAGTACGAATCGAAAGCAAGCATTGTGAGTGGCAATCAAGTATTCTTCTACAGAGCCACGCCAGGTCTTTCCCAAACTTCTTTGGGAAAACACTTTATGCAGGCGTAATGTTGGTGAAACGTCAACTATGGTTGCAGTGCGGGCTATCTATTTTATAAAAATTACATATGTGCTGCTATGATACAGACGTCACGTCGGGTTAACGTCAGCTGTAGTTCAGCGCCATCCACTGAGATTGGTCTGCGTAACACTAACCAGGGCTACCATCCCCGGAAGCACAAGCGCTACATATCAGCTTACCGTTTCTGGTGTTGGTAATTCCCATGTTCTTCTGTCCCTTGTCGCCTTTTGTAAGCGCTGCACAGTCCTCACTATGAATTCCCATGTTGCTGTTGTCATTGTTACGCAAATGTAAACAACTGGTTATATAGAACATATGTTCAACATACTCTACACGTACAAGATTTGTACGTATCTATAGCGTCATTTTTTAACGTTTCGCTCAACAAAAAGTTACACCACCATCACCTTCCCTCCGTATGCTTCGCGCAACATCAATTGCCATGGCACATGGGATCTGCCGAATTTTTTTCAGTGGAACAGCGTAACAGCAATGGCTTTATGTCCTCGAGCGAACGAGAGGTTGTGAGCAGCAATAACGACGATCATGAAATCTACTAAGCGGAAGAAGACGAAGTTCCAACTGGAACAGCTCTAAGGCGGTCAAAATTAAATCAAGTTCCTTGGTAGAGTACGGCGGCTCTTATTGCTTTTGCGTAGTCTTTAGTAGTTCTGACTCCGTCAATGAATCAGTCATTCACTTGGTGTACGGAGCAAGGCCGACATCGCCTGCCCTGAGAAGTAAACACTGCCTTGACCATGGGGTGTTAAACCTAGCAGATCCCTTGAGGTCACTCGATGCCGTGGAACTCTGGCCCGAATAATTTACGATGGCTCTCGTCTGAAGAGGACACTCGGCCAGGCTGTCGATGATCGTCTCCACCGCTCGAGTGGTCCTCGAAAATAGCTCGTCCCGGCACTCTCATTTCCGGTTCCTCCCTGAGCTCCATTAAGAGAACGAGGTTAGCGGAACCGTTCATCGCCTCCTGTGCGAGAAGGCGTCAAACTTCGGGTGGTCCGAAGGACTAGAAGTGTTTGTTACGAGAGGATGGGAAGAATTATTGAGGTCCGAGCCAAAAGGGTATAGGCTGTAGTATTATTATTAAAATAGTATTAGTAGTAGTGGCAGTAGTAGTATGAGTAATGTTGTTGAAGTAAGTACATTAATCGTATTAGTTTCAGTAATACCAGCGGTAGTAATAGCAGCTGGTGCTGCAGCACTTTTTCTGTCGTAATGGTAGTAGCAGTAGTAGTAGTAGAAGAGATACCAGTACCAGAAAAGAATGTAGGTGGTCTAAATCTATCTGGAATGCCCCAATCGTATGGCTGTTTTGTGCGGAATAAACCCCATATTTTAATTTTTTGCTGACCATTAGAAGAAGCAGTAGCAGTGATTTCTCTATTTCAACACAACAGCATTAATTACGCTCGTTTCGTGGGCCGAGTTGGTTCCTGACTTTAGAAGAAAATCACTGAAGCCAGTTCCACGCCTGTAAAATCTGAGTAAAGAGTGTTGCTGGCGAGCAAGTGCCACCGACTGCCGAAGACAGATTGAGTTCCTTTTTCTTTCTTTCTACCATCTTTCTTTCTTTATTGCTTTCTATATCGCCCTTCCTTCCTGACCCTGACATCACTCCTCCTCACACTCACTTCTCTTTCCCACCTCTTGGTATGCTATACCACGGCTCTGTCATGTTTTAAGCTCCTGCCTCTTCCTTTCCTTCCTCACCCTTACTTCTTTCCCCTTACCATCTAGCTAAACCAGGTGTTCTCAAGCATGTTGGTCCCAGGGAACCTTTCTAAGCTCCATTAAGCGCCAAGGATCCCCGCTCCCCCTTCCACCCTCACGCAAGTATTTTTAATTCGGTTGACGTAACATTCATGTGCAATACATTCAAAAGAAAGGGTATATGAAAAATTTATGCGAGGCTCAGTAACACTCAGAGCCAGCCCCATTCAGCTGCCGGATTCAGGCGATTCCTGTTTTTTTTAAACTGTTTGAAAGAATAACTGTTTTGAAAAATGTTCATTACGAT
>JALIZH010020134.1:0-41131 GCA_030522465.1 Rhipicephalus appendiculatus
CTGGTCACGCATTCCATAGAGTTTCCTACAATATTTACTAGAGGGAACTCTGGCGCTGCGGTCGTTCAGCCACCATGGCAATGATGGGTAGTACATGGATTTGCCTATAGTCTTCGTGCTTGCGGGTTTCGAACGCATTTGTGGCTTTGTTTACTGCTGTGTTTTGGTTTTGTTTGGGATAAAAGAGTGAACCGTAGGGGAACTTCGCAAGCCGATTTGAATCGGTAAGCCTAAATATGTTAAGGTGGTGAAGTGAAACTGCTGAACATTTCTTGAACTTCGTCTCGCGAAAAAGCGGCTTCAGGCCACATGGAGCCAAGCGTAGCCGAAAGAACGAAGCTTAGACAAATCAGTGTACTACCCATCATTCCCATACTGGCCGAAGCGCCATGCGTTGCATCTCCCATAGACACTAGTGCGAGAGTTTACTCTAGTCTAGTGTATTTCTAGGAAACCCTGTGGCGCATTCGACAGCGCAGTGCTATCGACAGCCGACGGCTCGCCACTGTGCAGAGCAGAAAGCAAGTTCGGCACGCGCTCCCGTGGTCCGTATACTTTTGCTCGCGGGTGTACTTAGCTGCTGGTGTAAAATACCGGTAGCGAGATAATCTTCGATTCGCAGTATTTTTTTTTAGTCACACGAGCACCGACCGACACTGTTGTTTACCTTCCAAGAATATCCGGTCGAACACTTACTTCCGCTTTTGCGAATATTCACAAAAAAGGTCTTTAACTAAATAGAATGCGCTGGTACTGGTTCAAGTTAAGTTATATTGGCTACACATGACATCGGAGAATAAAATATAAGAGCCGATTCACTGTCAGAATAATTATGAAAAGTTAGTTTATTTAAAGATTGCGAGCGGCTGTGGTCGTTGCGGGACACGTGGATTCTTTCTACGTGGCTTCTAGGATCTGCGTGGGCAAACCGTGAACATACATTTACCTAGTACCAGTGCTGTTACGAAATCAATGGTTAAAGTTCAAGTTAAGCGTTAAATTGGATACATATCATATCGGTGCATAACCTTACCTGAGGTAAGGGCCATTTAACTGTTCGTATAATTACTGTTGATTGACTGAGGTTCACTGAAAAATTGTGACCCACTGCGATTGTGGTCACCTGGCGGAGCAGCTCTGATCCACGAGCTTCTCTACGCTTGCGCAGCGTACGAAGCGCAGACTTCAACCCAGCCAGTGGCGTAAATCCAGAAAAAGAACACAGGGAGGACACACATCTTGCCATGGCAGCCGTTTTGTTTTTATAAATATAGGCTTGACCTTTGACTTATACAAAAATTAAAACCACGCTTTCAAATCAAATTCAAAAACGAACCTGGGTTCCCAGGTCGCGAAATTGCATTGGTCTACTGAGTCTTCTCTGAAATCCGTCGAGCGGCAGTAGCGATTTCAATAGTCTCACACAGCTGAGGGGTATTCAACACAGGTACACACTACAAGATAAACAGGCATTTAGAAAAGCTGAACGTACTATACTTAACTGACGAGCAATTCAGATGTGTATGTTTGAAAGATAAACTTGAAGCGGGCACACTTGTAAAAGGTGCCTCCCTACCCCCCCATCAGCCTGAGCACAATGTGGGTCAGGACCCGCCCTGACCCTCTCCCCCCCCCCCTCCCGTAATTTACGCCACTGACCCCCAAGCAATACACCAGGCCGCACGAACACCGTCACGCGAGTGCGACACTAACTGACGCTAGAGTCAAGGAAGATGGCAGCCTCCAGAATTTATTTTTTTTTCGAAAAGAAAAACTGATGCTACTAAAGAGTTTTTTAAATTGTGTTGTAGCTGGACGAAACGCCACCTGACGCTGCCACCATCTCTGCTACTGCAAATCTAGGTAGCTCCGGTAAACTGACATCCACGGCTGCACTCTGAGAAAATGACGCAGTAATTGACCAACATAGTGTGTTCGCAATTGGAACATTCACGAACGAGTAAATAGCAAAAAAAACACAAAACAAAAAAAACGTGGCAGTGAATGTTACTAGTGAGGTTCTCAAATCATGAATGGCACTTTACCACTGTCCTCCGAGAGGAAGGCATATAGCAGCTGCATTTTACCGGTATTTACCTACAGGAAACGAGCCGCCATGCTTACGAAGTGGATGGGACCTAAACCTAAGCGCAAAGGGTAGGCCTTATACCTCCCATGTATTTTAAGGCTTCTTTGAGACCAATGTTCTCTTAAACTACTACATGTAAAACATTCGGATTTGTTTAGTTTTATTCGCCGGCGTTTCTTCTAGCAATGAAGCTGGAGTTACAACTGTATTTCACGTGTTGACATTTTAGGAATTTTTTGGAGACGCAAGTAATTTTGTCAATATTTTTAAAATCAGACTGCCAAAAAATGAAGACTATTCCGCATAGATACACCATTCCAGTCAGTAGCTTCGTATTGATGTTTCGTTTATTCTATTAAAAAAATGACCTTTCTGTTTTTTTCAAGTTGTTTTCATGATGGGGAAATGTAACAGTACAAAAAGTGATTCCAAGATATATAAAGTTAAAGAGGAAAAACGAGTTTATTTGATGTCTTGGTAAATGAAGATGTACTGAACAATTCAATTAATAACAACCTGCCACAGACACCTCACGCAAATCAGCTTTTGCTTATTTTCTTGGTTCCCTGACTTGTTTTATCATATCTTCTGTCTCTCTTGTAGCCAAATACTTCCGAAGGCGGTCGATCTCACCCAACTATATAAAACTGTTGCGCTTCGGCGATATGCCACAACGGCCTTAAGAACCTTTACTCGGGCCATGCAGGCCATTTTGAAAGTGAAAACTATTTCAAAGGTGGCCGTTCCGAGGGTTTCCTTTCCGAGGAACACGATCCATCGTGTACTCTTCGAGTGACATGGTTTCTTCCCATTCTGTGCAGACACAGTTACTGTTAACGACGGTTTGTAGAAGCTTCACATAAATCAAAGCGTAGCCATTGTCATTACAGTCAATATTTTGACTTGCAGAAGGGTTGATAGGCGGACTAGTTGGTATAGATTCATTATGACAACTTGGCAGCTCAAACAAACGGGACGAGGTAAGAAGGTACGCGCTACTGCGCTTGTTTGCGTACCTTCTTACTTCGTCCCGTTTGTTTGCGCTGCCAAGTTGTCAGAAAGAATAATATTTTGACCTTGCGGCAACGGGGAATCAGGAAAAAGCTTACTTGCTGAAGTGCCCACTCGAGTACTACCAGTCTCGTTTCTGTTTGTAACCAAAACTTGTCTATTTCCAGTTATACTGCGCTTCCAGTTATTTCCAGTTATAACACGAGAATATTTTTGTCCGTCGCAACAAAATCACCAAAGGCGAAACTAAACTCAAAACAAATGCACAGAACCGCGTCTCCGTGCGCGTATCTGACACACAGGGCAAGTGGAGTCGGTAAGTGCCACACATGTTCAAAAAAAGTGCGCCATGTGCCTTTTAGTAAGCGGAATATTTTTTTTTAAACCTGCCAAGCTCGGAGGAACTACCAGTTTTGATTTTTAAAAAATGCACTTGAGGCAGAAAGCTCGGGTTGCGCATGGTCTGAGAAATGGGGGCTTGGCTGCTCGTCAGTTGGTCTCGAAAACCGGGTCCTTCTGGCTCAATAAAAACGCGCAAAAACTTGTGGGGCACTGGATATTGTTCAAGAAGGCCTCATCATTTCGAAGAAATAAAAAACGAACAAATTTCGATTAAAAAAAATTACCCCACTCTTTGTAAATTGAGGACATCGCAGCGAGCCACGGAAAGAAAATGATAGGCTGTAACGCTAAAGGACAAGAAGAGAGCCGAGTGTATCCGGGAAGGAACTGGTTTTACGGAAATATTAGCCGCAATCGAGAAGAAATGGGCGTGGGCACGGGCAGGCATATAGCTCGAAAGCAAGATAACCGCTGGTCATTGAGAGTTACAGAGAGGATTGCTAGAGAAAGCAATCGCGAGGGGAAAACAGGAAGTTAGGTGGGCAGTTAGCTAAGGTCGAGAAGTTTGCGAGGATATCATGGCCGTAGCAAGCACACCACGTGGTTGATTGGCGGAATATGGGAGAGGACTTTGCCCTCTTTGCCCTGCCGTGGGCCTAGTCAGGCTGATGATGATGAATAATATTACCTGTTCGGCTTTTCACGCAAGTAACACCGGCCTCACCTGCATGGGCGATAGAAAAGCGGTGCTCGCACACGCACACGCACACTGGCGCACCCTCCTCCCTCCACCCACCCCCCCGCCGCCATTATCACTACACGCGCACAGACACCCACATCCACGTGCGCACTCAATATGTCATGCGCTCGTACAGTTGCTAGAGCTACTATCACTTACACTCGAAACGTTTCCAGTGCAAAATGACATAGACGAGTTGCAACAAAAAAAAAAAGAATCCGTTGCAGCGCCATCCGTATGCATGTACAGAAAGCAGTCAAGGGCCGCCATTGTGCATGAGCAGTACCGTGCGTTTTGCAGGACATGCACACTACCCGGATCACACAACATGTTAACATCGAAAGGAAACGTCTAGCTAACGTTGACACTTCTTTTCACTCACACGAGCGCCGCGTTATTGCGCGTTCTTTTAAATGCGAAGCATTTCTTAGCGAACTTCGGCGAGTTTGAGCGTATCTATCTAGCTATCTATCTATCTAGCTATCTATCTATCTAGCCGCCTACGACTTTGTGCTCTCCTGGCCGTATCGTTAATGGGATTCATACCAACTTTTTTATGACATAACATGACTGTATGGCGAACATAAATAGCTGGTCATATCATGAAAATCATGACTAACTTGTCATGAAAATAATGATTTACATGCCACGTTCATGGCGCGCTCGCGGCCGTTTCGTTAGCTTGATATACACCAAATTTGGGATTGAGTGACATTACTGTACGACGAACATAAACGACAAGTGGTAATATGAAAATCATGACTTTATGAGCGACATGACTTGCATTCCACGCTCATGGCGCGCTCGCGGCCGTTTCGTTAGCTTGATATACACCAAATTTGGTATTGAGTGACATGACTGTATGACGAACATAAATGACAAGTCGTAATATGGAAATCACGACTTGTCATGTGCGACATCACTTGCATTCCACGCTCATGGCGCGCTCGCGGCCGTTTGGTTAGCTTGATATACACCAAATTTGGCATTGATTGAAATGATTGTATGACGAACATAAATGACAAGTGGTAATATGGAAATCATGACTTGTCATGTGCGACATGACTTGCATGCCACGCTCATGGCGTGCTCGCTGCCGTTTTGTTAGCTTGAGATACACCAAATTTGGTATTGAGTGACATGACTGTATGATGAACATAAATGACAAGTGGTAATATGGAAATCATGACTTCATGATCGACATGACTTGCATTCCACGCTCATGGCGCGCTCGCGGCCGTTTCTTTAGCTTGATATACACCAAATTTGGTATAGAGTGGCATGACTGTATGACGAACATAAATGGCTGGTCATATCATGAAAATCATGACTAACTTGTCATGAAAAGTATGATTTACACGCCACGCTCATGGCGCGCTCGCGGCCGTTTCGTTAGCTTGAGATACACGAAATTTGGTATTGAGTGACATGACTGTATGACGAACATAAGTGACAAGTGGTAATATGGAAATCATGACTTGTCATGAGCGACATGACTTGCTTTCCACGCTCATGGCGCGCTCGCGGCCGTTTCGTTAGCTTGATATACACCAAATTTGGTATTGAGTGACATGACTGTATAACGAACATAAGTGGCAGGTGGTAACATGAAAATCTTGGCATGCATGTAATCTACAATGCCATTTACATGCCACGCTCATGGTGCGCTTGCGTCCAGTTCGCTAGCTTGACATACACCGAAATTGGTATATCGCGACGTGACTGTATGACGAACACAAATATGGCACGTCGTAACATGTAAAACATGACATGCAAATTATGTAAAGCATGATTTGCTCCTTCCTGGCTGCTTCGCATTGCATCGATTCCCACAGTGCGTGGGATCTGCCGGCTTTTTTTATTTGTTTTCATGCACAATGGCGGCTCAGCCCAGTGTTGCTTGAACTTTTCGGGGCTTTTTGCAGTGTTGCTGGTAATTATGCAGCTCGTATATTGCTGGCAAAGCGTGCAGCTAATTATTTGTGCTTCTGCGTTGCAGAGGAGGAGGAGCCGGGGCTGCACAGGCGGAAATGATCACAAAAAAGCTGGCCAATTATTGGTGCCTAATTGGCTCGATTCCGCTGGTGTTGTTTCTGCTCGTTGCCTTACCGACCATCTTTTACGTCAAAAAGTTTTCAGGTAAGCGGGGTTCGTATTCGCTGTTGGGTTGGCACAGTGCACCCGGACTATAGGGAGGTTGGAAAGAATCGAAGGCAGGTGACTGTAATGGCACTGCGTACGCAGAATGAGCACAATGCGTGTTCGGAAGCACCCCTTTCAAGTCAGTCCCTTGTGTACTACATCATATTTGACAAGTTGGTTGCACCAAGGTGGAAGCTTCGAAGTCATGCTTGCGCAGGAAAGCTATACAGAGTGTTTGTTTTTGAATACAACACACGATTTTAATAAGAATCCTATGACAAACTCCTGTATTTTCGCATACGAACTCTACATCGAGGCTCAAATACTTTTGCGGAGCTGAAGTGACACTCAAGTGACTAGTCAACAAGGTCCAATAACTGAATTTCTAAATGACTTTCGGAGCTGTTTATATTGACAAGTCGTAGTACGTGAATATTTACGTCTATTCATTGTTTTAAGCAATCGCGAAAGTTGCATGTTCTTGAGATATTCTTAACGAAATTTTTGTAACGAAACGGTCACACGTCAGTCTGGAACTTCCTGTGACAAGGAAATCACGAAATTTGAATCTATAGGTGCGTCGAAGCAGACTATGGCCGGTAAAACCGGCAAGTAGTCTAAAATACACGAGCGGCTTGCGGTGGTATCTTAGCCCGTAAGACATCGCGCTGCGAAGCTGGTGGTCGCGGGTTTGATTACAGGGCACGAAGGCCGCATTTAGCTGGAGGCGAAATGTAAAACACTACCGTGTGCTTAGATTTAGGCACACGTTAAAGAAACCCCGGGTGGTCGAAATTTCCGGTGTCCACCACTACGGCTTGCCTCATAATCTCATATTGTGGTTTCGGCATGTAAAACTCCAGGAAGTTTTATTATTCGAGTACGCGAGTAGACCGCTTATTCTTCGCGTGCGAGGTGTGGTGCTTATCTGTTCCTTTCTTAAACCATAGACCAGGGGTCTCAAACTCAGTTCGGCTAGCAGGCCGCAGTCAAAAAGTTTAATCCCACAAGGGCCTCAACAACGAATAATAATAATATCTGAGGTTTTACGTCCCAAAACCACGATGTGATTATGAGAGACGCCGTAGTGGAGGGCTCCGGAAATTTCGACCATATGGTGTTCTTTAACGTGCACTGACATCGCACAATACTGTCACGTGTCGTGACGTCGACGAAGGCAGCAGGCGACGTGTCCAGGATGAAACTGTTTATTAGGCCGAACCTGTGGCCGGTAAACGGAAAGTAAGATTACAGCAATACACGCTGGCACTGATGGCGGCGAACAGAGAGTCGGCCGTCGATCAACTGACGAGTGGTGAAGCGCGCCGGCCATACGCGGAGAGTTTTCATTTTGCCGGAGGGGGCGGGGCCCGGCTTGCTGTTGTTCTACATTGTTCTCCCTGTCGCTTCATTATATATATATATATATATATATATATATATATATATATAGAGAGAGAGAGAGAGAATGTCCGCCTCCTAAATTAAAGAATTCAAGACTTTAATACCACCTTATTCTCTTTGGCGCCGACACCGCGATAACAGTATGAATATCTCTTGCGATGACTCCCGATTTATTTTTCAACTTACACAAAGACATCGATCCTCCTCATCGATCCTCCTTGGCTCAAAGCGAAAAATGCCGTATAGGCTGCTACTCGGTGACTGCATCACATAAAATCGATTCCCCACAACGAGTGGGACCCACCTATTTTCTTTATTGACATGCATTACTTTGTTAAAACATGCACCAGACGTAAGACAGTGGTCTAATACTTGTACAGGAAGCTTTAATCTTCAATTTGTGATGGCCAAAAATAATTCTCAGGTGGTAGAAAATACAATCTTCTACCACTATGAAACACTAAGAGGTCGCCTCAGGTGTTTGTTAACACAACATATTCTCCACATAAAATCTCTTTGCGGAGAATCATTAACTGAGTTTTTCACTTTTCACTGGTCCATGATCGGAATTTTAAAAGCCTGGAATGAAAAAGCGGGTACAAACAGCCCCCTGTGAAATAAATAGCTGCCAGACAGGAGGCCAAACGCTCGGGGACCTAAGCCCAGCTCTTAAAAAATATCCCGGACACGCGCCGGGGGGGTGCTCTGCCCCCCGTGAAGCCGCCCGCGGGGGGGCCCGAGCCCCCCGAGCCCCCCCGTACTCTCCGCCTATGGTACCGGCATTTATAAGCCTGGCATCGAATATTCCAGCCTTATAGACCAGAATTTTCATTGCTTGCCGGGGGGCAGCCATCTTTGCTGGGGGGGCTGCTGATTACGTGGAACGGACGACTACGCTAGCATTCAGCCTGTTCTTATCACATCATGGCCGCCAGTGTTCGCTCGCCATCAGCTGTGACGTAACCATTCCGCAGCCCCTACGCTGGCCTCGCCGACAGATGACAACTGGGGTCAAGATTATGTATGCTTGCTCTAAACGTGGGTGCGAGAGTAAAAATAATCTGGTCTATACCTGGTTGTCGCGCAAGCTCTGGAATAAGCTCGAGTGTTCTCGCTTCGCGCGCAATCTTAACAAAATGATCTATAACAATCGCGAAGGTTCTCGAACAAAGAGGCGCGGTTTGCGATGAGCGTTGCTCACAGTCTTTGCGGGCGAAAACCGGATACAGAAACTGTGAAAATTATAAACGCGCGTGGCAATGCCCCCCCTCTGAAAAAGCATCGTCCCGATGCTTAAAACAGAACATGGGGAGAAAATGCATGCAACAATAAATAATAACCAATAAAGCAAGAAAGTACAATAATAAAACAATAAAGTGCAGTCCTCAGGTTTCGCTAACGCGCGTAATACGGTTTGAGGCGCACGACATGGACGACTTCAGGTCGCGCACGGCGCCGTTGAGAGTTCGTAATGCCGTCCGGGACAACCTCGTAGTCCAGAGCGCCTAGACGTCGGAGCACTTTGTACGGCCCGAAGTATCACCGAAGAAGTTTTTCACAGAGTCCACGTCGGCGTATCGGCGTCCACACCCAAACGCGGTCGCCGGGCTGGTATTCCACGAAGCGTCGCCGAAGATTGTAGCGGCGGCTTTCGGTCGTCTGCTGATTCTTGATCCGCAGGCGGGCGAGCTGTCGTGCTTCTTCGGCGCGCTGTAGGTAGGCGGTCACGTCGATGTTTTCCTCGTCGGTCACGTTTGGTAACATGGCGTCGAGCGTCGTTGCCGGGCTCCATCCGTAGACCAACTTGTATGGTGTCATCTGCGTCGTTTCTTGTACGGCCGTGTTGTATGCGAAGGTCACGTACGGAAGGATGGCGTCCCACGTCTTGTGTTCGACGTCGACGTACATGGCCAGCATATCGGCGATGGTCTTATTTAGACGCTCGGTCAGGCCGTTGGTCTGTGGGTGGTACGCGGTGGTCCGGCGGTGACTTGTGTGGCTGTATCCCAAGATCGCCTGGGTTAGGTCAGCCGTAAACGCCGTGCCTCTGTCGGTGATGAGAACCTCTGGGGCGCCGTGTCGAAGGACGATGTTCTCAACGAAGAACTTGGCTACCTCGGCGGCACTGCCTTAGGGCAGGGCTTTTGTTTCGGCGTAGCGGGTGAGGTAGTCGGTGGCTACGACGATCCATTTGTTTCCGCAAGTCGACGTTGGGAACGGCCCCAGGAGGTCCATCCCGATCTGCTGGAACGGTCGCCGGGGGGGCTCGATCGGCTGAAGGAAGCCTGCTGGTCTTGTTGGCGGTGTCTTCCGTCGCTGGCAGTCTCGGCACGTCCTTACGTAGCGGGCGACGTCGGCGGCAAGGCGCGGCCAGTAGTACTTTTCCTGTACTCTTGCGATCGTGCGGGAAACACCGAGATGTCCAGCCGTCAGGTCGTCGTGTAGGGCCTGGAGGACTTCTCGTATCATTGCTGATGGAACCACGAGAAGGTGTTTGGCTCGAAGGGGACGAGAAGTTCTTCTTTAGGAGGACTCCGTTTCCCAGGAAGAACGACGCCAGTCCTCTCTTTAATACCTTCGGAACAGTGGCGCTCTTGCCCTCGAGGTATTCGATAAGGCTCCTCAGTTCCGGGTCCGTTCGCTGTCGCTCGGCGAAGTCGTCGGCACTTATGGTTCCCAGGAAGCCGTCATTATCCTGGTCGTCCAGCGGAGGTGGGTCGACGCGGGCACGAGACAGGCAGTCGGCGTCAGAGTGTTTTCTTCCGGACTTGTAAACGACGGTGATGTCGAATTCTTGAAGTCTCAGGCTCCACCGTGCGAGGCGACCAGAAGGGTCTTTCAAGCTAGCTAGCCAACACAAGGCGTGGTGGTCGCTCACAACTTTGAAGGGCCTGCCCTAAAGGTAGGGGCGAAACTTTGATGTAGCCCAGATGATGGCAAGGCACTCCTTTTCTGTTGTGGAGTAGTTGGCCTCTGCCTTTGATAGCGACCGGCTAGCATAACTGATAACCCTTTCCAATCCGTCCGTCCTCTGCACAAGGACGGCGCCGAGTCCTACGCTGCTCGCGTCGGTGTGCACTTCTGTTTCGGCGTGTTCGTCGAAATGCGCAAGTAACGGAGGCGTTTGCAGGCATCGTTTTAGTTGTTGAAATGCCTCCTCCTGCGGCGTTTCTCACTTGAACTCGACGTCGGTCTTCGTGAGCTGCGTTAGTGGCTCGGCGATGCGTGCAATGTTTTTAACGAACCGCCTGTAATAAGCACACAAGGCCGAGAAATCGACGCACGGCCTTTTTGTCGGTGGGTGGCGGGAAAGCAGCGATGGCGGTTGTCTTTTGGCGGGTCGGGGCGTACTCCGGATTTGCTTATCACGTGTCCCAAGAACAAAAGTTCTTCGTACGCGAAGCGGCACTTCTCTGGCTTGAGGGTGAGTCCGGAGGTCTTGATTGCTTGAAGTACTGCTTCAAGGCGCCGCAGGTGTTCGTCGAAGTTCGAGGAAAACACAACGACGTCGTTTAAGTACACAAGGCAAGTCTGCCACTTCAAGCCGGCCAGTACTGTATCCATAACGCGCTGGAAGGTCGCGGCGGCCGAGCAAAGACCAAAAGGCATGACCTTAAACTCGAACAGGCCGTCTGGTGTTATAAAGGCAGTTTTTTCTCGGTCTCTCTCGTCGACTTTGATTTGCCAGTAGCCCGTCTTCAGGTCCATCGACGAAAAGTGCTTCGCGTTGTGGAGTCGATCCAGGGCGTCGTCTATCCGTGGGAGGGGGTGCACGTCCTTCTTCGTGATCTTGTTCAGGTGACGGATAGTCGACGCAGAAACGTAGCGTCCCGTCCTTTTTCACCAACACCACAGGAGACGTCCAGGGACTCTTGGATGGCTGGATTATGTCGTCGCGTAGCATTTCGTCGACTTGCTTCTTTACGGCTTCTCGTTCTCTCGTCGAAGTTCGATACGGGCTCTGACGGACTGGTCGGGCACTTTCTTCAGTTATGATACGATGTTTGGCGGCTGGGGTCTGTCGAATATTTGACGACGATGAGAAGCAGTCCTTGAATTGCAGGAGCAGATTTTTGAGCTGGTCTTGCTTCTGCTTTGGGAGGCTGGGGTTGACGTCGAAATCTGTTTCGGGACCTCGATTCGTCGAACAATGTTCGGCAGTATCGGAGAGGGCGAAAGCATTGCTGGTGTCCACGAATTTCTCGATGTAGGCGACCGTCGTACCAATGTTGAGGTGCCTATATTCGTGGCTGAAGTTTGTCAGCAATACCCTTGCTTTGCCGTCGCGCAACTCGGTGATGCCTCTTGCGACGCAAATCTGACGGTTCACAAGCAGGTGCTGATCGCCCTCGACGACGCCTTCAAGGTTAGCGGGTATTTCGGTGCCGACGGAAATAACGACGCTGCAGAGAGGCGGAACGGGGACCTGCTCTTCGATTACATTCAAGGCATGATTCTCCGGCGTCGTGTGGGGCGGCAACGCTTTTTCTGAAGTCAGTGTTATCGACTCGGACCTCAGGTCGATGACGGCGCCATGGTCGCTCAGGAAGTCCATTCCAAGTATCACATCCCTGGAGCAGTGTTGTAGGATTACAAAGCTCGCAGGATAAGTCCGGTTATTGATGGTGACTCTCGCCGTGCAGACTCCAATTGGCGTTATCAGGTGGCCTCCAGCTGTCCGGATTTCGGGTCCACTCCACGCGGTCTTTACTTTCTTCAGCTTGGCGGCGAATGGCCCACTGACGACGGAATAGTCAGCTCCAGTGTCGACGAGAACGGTGACGTTGTGGCCGTCGAATATTACTTCGAGGTCGCTGGTTCGTCCTCGTGCGTTGCGGTTGGGTCGCGGCGTCGGATCACGGCTACGTCGAAATGTTGGGGTGCTTCCATGCTGCGTCGTCAGGTTTTCTTCGGTCCGCGAGGTTTCGTCGACAGGGCTTCGTCTGCTTCGCGTCGTGTTGCGCAGGTCTCGTCGCATTGTCGTCGTCGGCGGCCGGGGAGGATCTTCGGCATTTCGTCGAACAGCAACCTCACCTCCATCGGTTGCTGCCCTTAGTTTCCCGGGTACGGGCTAGGTGACCGTCCCCGGTTTGGGCCAGTGTACTGCCGGCGGTGCGGTGACATGTAGCGGCCGGACGACGGTGAGCGGGAAGGTCGTCGGGCCGTCCACTGAGCTCCTGCGAGGTAGTCGGCGATGTCTTGCGGTCGTTCACCCCGCTGTGGACGAGGCGCGTCGACGGCGAAACCGCGTAGGCCCATCTGTCGGTACTGGCAACGGCGGTAGGTGTGGCCGGCCTCGCCGCAGTGGTAGCAGAGGGGACGGTGGTCAGAGGCGCGCCAAACATCAGTCTTCCCCGGAGCGTTGCGCTGGCCGGCAGGAGGGCGGTACGGCGTTGGTGGCGGGTGCTGGCGGCGGAACTGCGGTGGTGCGAAGTCTTCACGTGTGCGCGGCGGGGGGAGCGTTACGACGCGCTGCGGCAGCGTAGCTCATCGCTTGTGACTCACGCTGCGCAAATTCTTGCCAACTTCGCTGCGCGAAGTTGGCAAGAATTTGCGCAGCTCCTCCCGAACGATTGCTTTGATGGTGTCGCGCAGGTCGTCGGGATGCAGCGCTTGAACGTCCCCGTAGGTCGTCGAGAGAATGCGGCGGTTGTACTGGCTAGTACGCATCTCCAGCGCCTTCTCAATCGTCGTGGCCTCCGAGACAAATTCCGTGACCGTCTTCGGTGGGTTGCGTACAAGGCCGGCAAACAGGTCTTGCTTAACCCCCCGCATCAAGAAGCGAACCTTCTTTTTCTCGGACATGGCGGGGTCAGCGTGGCGGAAGAGTCGGGTCATTTCCTCCGCGAAAATGGTGACGCTTTCGTTCGGAAGTTGCACCCGTGTCTCCAGCAAGGTTGCAGCCCTTTCCTTTCGGACGACACTCGTGAATGTTTCTAGAAAAGTGCCGCGAAAGGTGTCCCAGGTTCGAAGAGTGGACTCCCGATTCTCGAACCAGGTCCTAGCTGCGTCGTCCAGGTAAAAGTACACGTGGCGCAGCTTGTCGTCGGCGTCCCAATTGTTGAATGTGGAGACCCTTTCGAATGTCTGAAGCCACGTTTCGGGGTCTTCACTTGGAGATCCGTGAAACGTCGGCGGCTCTCTGGGTGGCTGCATCACGATTGTCGCGGGGGGCACTGCGGCCGTCATCGTGCTTGTTGTCTTCGTCGCCGTGGCCCGGATCTTGTCGGGTAGGGGTCCGTATTCTGCTGGGAGACCTTGCTGCCGGCGCCTGGCTCGCTGCTCAGTGTTGACGTTGGTGTCCCCTGGGCAGTGTGGGCTTGGCTCACGGCTGGAGGGGGGGCGTTCGGTACATGGACCGGGAAGCACCTCCACAAGGTGTCACGTGGTCGTGACGCCGAGGAAGGCAGCAGGCGACGTGTCCAAGATGAAACTGTTTATTAGGCCGAACTTGTGGCCGTTAAACGGAAAGAAAGATTACAGCAATACACGCTGGCACTGATAGCGGCGAACAGAGCGTCGGCCGTCGATCAACTGACGAGCGGTGAAGCGCGCCGGCATTTATAAGCGTGGCATCGAATATTCCAGCCTTATCGCTGGTTGTCGCGCAAGCTCTGGAATAAGCTCGAGTGTTCGCGCTTCGCGCGCAATCTTAACAAAATGATCTATAACAATCGCAAAGGTTCTCGAACAAAGAGGCGCGGTTTGCGATGAGCGTTGCTCACAGTCTTTGTGGGCGAAAACCGGATACAGAAACTGTGACAATTATAAACGCGCGTGGCAATACACGAGCCTCTACCATTTCGCCTCCATCGAAATGCGACTGCCGCGGACGGGATCGAACCCGCGACCTTCGGGCCAGCAGCCGAACACCGTAGCCACTGTTTCACCAAGGCGGACCGGGAACAACGAAGGTCCGAGCAAGTGGGGGGCGGGGGGGGGGGGGGGGGGGGATTTAAAACAAGCTAAGACTTTCTTATGTCTGATATATGGGTAATCTTTGAAGGGTATTTTGCGTCAAAGGTTTCGAACAACATATCGATACCGATCTGCAGAATGACTAAAATCTGGACGCCGGTGCTGTAACATAGAACTTTTGTTCAACCGCATGGGGTGCCTCACGAGAAACAAATAAAGCGCTTGTGACCGGTCACGTCTGCGTAGCATACCCGAAAAAAGCGTTATTAATCGCAATAGGTGACAAAATAATGCAAGTTGCACTGAGAAAAGTCACGAAATTTTAGTCACAAATTGATAAAAAAAATGTGGGATGAAGACGGTCATGTGCGGGCGCGGGCCAGTACGTCCGCGGGCCGCATTTTTGAGACCCCTGCTATAGACTATTTCGCGGATGGGTCTCGGTGCTGCCACATAGGGCTGTTAGTGTGGACGTTTTGTATCTTTAACTAGTAAACGAACAGTAGTGCGGTGGACGTATGCACATGAAAACGAAGTTCAATAAAACCGACTGGTGGGCCAGTTGGTACTGCATTTCTTATGTTTCAGCGCAAGGAGACACAAACACGATAGAGAAGACACGAGGGCACGGCGCTACTAACAACTGAGGTTTATTGCACACGGTAACAGCATAAATACCGATGCACAAGAAAGAGGAAAAGAGTGTCAACACCACCTTGGCACCAATCACATTGCTTAACGGCCACAGCGCCACCGATACCGCGACAAGAATGCTATCTCTTTTTGAGACAATGAAACAGATGGGCAGCTTACACAACCTTTGCTTTTGTTAATTTCCGAAAGCCTCTACAATCTCCCTGGTCATGTGGTCTGAACTTCTCGCAATCACTTCTCGACCCCCCATTTGAGAACCACTGCTCTACAGAGAAAGAAAACGTGGAGATTGCGGTTTTTCGCGCACAGCCCGAGAGCAAGAGGTAAGCCCCCTAACATCGCACTCAATGGTAAGGCGATACAATGGTGCAAGTTAGATGACTTGCCGCTTTCCACGCTACGACGCACCTTCATTCAAATTTTAGTGACTTCCTTGTCTCCAGAAGTTCTAGTCCCACGTGACAGAGTGGGCGCATTTCCTGCACGCCGTGTGCGGTTTTAGATACCGCCATAAAAATTATCTCGTTACCTGCAATTTTCGTGATATAAAAAAAAACAAAAAAAACGTGAGTATGCCACAAATTGTCACGGTCTAGAAGTCCGTCCATACAAAACCGTCCTAAAGCCAACAAATGAAAATTTACCTAATTTGTCTTTGTTCATTAGTGATTGCGACGTGATTTTAGCTGTGTTTCACCTTCGACGTAAAGTGCGCGCGCGAAAATGAGAGCAGCCTGTCATAGGAATTTTTATTAGGAATCTGTGGTGTCTAAAAATGCACCCTTTATGTAATTGGCGTACATTTGCATTTGTTTGGCACGTGTTGCGTCACATCGTTACGTATTGAGTTAATCCCGACGGGCAGCTACGCTGCATACATTTTATTATGTATCTCCTGGCTGCCGGTAGTTCTGCTTGCGAGAACATTTTGTATTTCTGGGGTGCCGGTAGTTCTGTTTACGAGAACATGGCAGCGTCCATGGAGACCCTATTGCGCGCCTCGAATCCGAACTCGCACACGGTGCTTGCCCACTGTCCGGACAGCACTAAGAATCGATTATCGTTCCTGCTTCATCTCACGCTGAGGACAGAACAGCAGTTATATTTGTCCTTATTATTTAGATAGCGCCGTACCAACGAATCTTTTTCGGGGGGTGTTTACGTGTAGAACGGCTAACTGGCAACTGGTGGTCGATGTGAAGGCGTGTAAATAACCTTAGTATCACACGAAAAGTTAAAGCATGAAAGAATTCTCCGAAAATTTCACAGTGGCTTTCGGAAACAGTGAAGAATAGTCAAAAACACACTGCTGGTGAAGTGTAAGGACTAAAATATACAGCAAACACAAGTGCCAGCTTAGAAGTTATGGACCTCACGGAGCACGACAACGACCTTCGTAAGTTCGAGGTTGGAAAGCATCCGCTACGGGTGAAGCTTCGGATTGGTGCCGCCAATTTTTAAAGTGCGAAGTACCTTAGGGGCCCGACATGTCGTCCATCCAATGTATCGCGCGTGGCGGGATCATGCTCGCAGTAAAGCGCTCCATACAGGCCATAACAAGCCTATCAATGCTCGAAACAAGATTAAAATGAACTAGCTAGGTCTGAGATAACAAAATTAGCAGAAATGACCAAGAAGTGATCTCAGTAAATAACTGAAAAATTGCTAAAAAACGTTTCGGAAACCTGCGGCTGATTCCGGGGCAGTGCAAGAGAGGGCGACACCGCCTCGCCGAGCTACCGAATGCCCCTCTCCATACGTTTCGCCGTCCCTGCATCGCCACATCTGATGGCGAAACAACCTGACGGAACTCGCTGCAGACGACGCGTATCTCAACTGCCTTAACGAGCAGGAAGTCATTGAAACGCAGCAAAAAGCGCACATGTCACACACGGGGTTAGCGAATCTCCCTAACAAGATTCTACTCGTGCCGAGGAAACCCTATATGCTTAACCTCAAAAATTGGCCGTCACCGACGCTTTGGTAAACGAATCAGTGGAAACTTTACGAACGGGAATCCCTGGTTGCCCGTGCTAAGCGCATCCGCAGGTTTCACAGTAGTGGAGCTGTCATACGTTTTCTTTGTGTGTGTTTTTTTTTCGGAGCTGCCATCGTCTCTTCTTTGCCAGCCAATGCATGCGCGCAGACGCTATGAAGACGCTCAGTAGACGACGCTGCGCGGATGAATAAATTGGGAGACAAGTGTGAAACAGTTGTGTGAAACAAGTGTGAAACAGTTGTTAGTACGCGCTTCACCATCTGTGTGTGTCTCCTCTCGTGTAGTTCGTTCAGTTCCTGGCAGCGCGAATAAGCCATGTATTCGCACCAACTAGCCCCCATTGCAGCTTTACTTATGAAATGGACTGTGTGGGTATGGAACGTTCCTTCTCTGAAAGTTCCGTCTAGACTTGAGAATGTCGGTGGCTGCACCGCCCATGGGCAGACGAGTTCACCGCGCATGAGCGTTAATCCGCCGTTTTGAAACCATTTCCCGAGAAATCTGAAAGCATTCTACAGGCCCCTATTAACTACGTTCTGGAAAAAGTTAAAGCTTCGTAATAACAATTAGCTCCGCAGGTCTGCTTGGAGAGAGAATGCAGATTTGTTTCTGGCCCACTACAGTAGTCTTGTGTACACCCGCATGTGCAAGGTGTACAGTTATTTGGACGTTTTATGAAAATGTGTAAGATCTCAGATAAGCTGCCTTTCGTCTAGCGCATGGGCACGAAATGCGAAGTTATCAGTAAATAAAAAAAAAATCAGTTTTAGAACAACCTTCGGGGCCCTCTGGCTTACGTCGATCATTGGGTTTTCTTTTTCTTTTCTTCAGAGTATGTCAACGCCGATTACTGTGACACCAAGTCCTGCAAAGAGCTCTGTAAGTGCAAAATGGTTTTTTTTTTTGTCGCTATATTGCATGCCGTCTCTACAACGCTATCCTGCGTGCTTGTGCATTTAATCTCCTATTCACGTCCAACCATTTTCAATCGCACTTGACATGTAGACGAAACAGGAAAACGGTCGCGTTGGTGTACGTTCATGGCTGGAGCAGCACGACTTGACATAGACATAGGAAAACTAGACAATAACAGGGCGCTGACATTCCATGTTCCAGGTCCAGTTTATCGCTCATCAACGGTCTCGTCATTTCTGTGAGCGTGGCCTTAAAACAAAAGAGAGAGACTGAGAGCGACTACATGTACACTACTGGCACATTTTCACTATCGACGTGAAGTTCCGTATGAGTCCGAATCCATAACACCTACCCGTGCGTCGCACGTTCTACGTGCGAGGGCTGCCGATGATCGCGAATTAAGCGAGGAGGAAACACGCCGGCCGTCTCGAGGGGCGCGAAAGGCGCGTGGAGGGGTCCAGGAAGGGCTGGAAGAGGGCTGCGTGGCTACTGCAGAAACTGCGTACTTTGCATTTACACGAGTAGTATTGCGCATAGGGCAGAAGAAAGGAAAAACAAAAACGATGAGTATTCTTGCGCTCTGAGTGTGTCATCGTGTTCTCTCCTCCCTCCCGTCCTATGCGCAACACTACTCGTCCTAATTCAGAGCCGAGAAGCCCAAGAGTAGACCCTTTTGTGTACTAAGACGTGTCGCGGCTCATGCCTTTGTACGCGCTGTTCTCAACGCTTGGTTTGCGACGAAGTGACTGCACGAAGGCCGTTTTGCTTGCTGCAGCGGCCGCGTGTCATAACGAGAGCGTTTTGCTGAGTTGTGCCAGTTCCGATACTTAAGAAGCTAGCTGCTCGCCTTACATCGTATATGTTTTAATTTTGTTGCTGTTGCATTCATTGCGTCGCCATTTCGGCGAAACCGCGACTTCTTTATGTTCGCTATTCTTAACTGATAGATCCCATTTGTGCGCTAACGGGTTAGCGTCACGTCACCTGCTTATAAACTGTCTGTTGCACTTTAATGAACTGCACCTGAAATTCAGCGGGGCGCGCGGTTTCTCCATTTCCTTAAGTCCGCGAGAAGTCGCGCTGTTCCAGCAATGAGATGTAACCACACTATACTAAATCATTATGATTTGGCTACGAGTAATCTCGTTTAGTTTGTTTAAAAGCAGTCCACTGACTAATGTAAAAAAAAACATGGTTGATCCCTCCGTCATAGGAATCGGTATAACACGAAAGTAAAACGTGCCCGTACAGAGGTAATTGAATGTTTACTGTACATTGAAACAGGAGAGTTTGCACCACGTGGAATGTGGATGCACCCATGTTGACGGTTGGTGGTACATCTCCATCCCGCGACTAACGTCCATGATCAACGATTAAACAAACCATTCTGTTAGCTGTAGATGTTAACGAAAAGAGCGTAATCAGAGCAAGAGGCATGAAGCCATAAGAGCGTCGCTTCGGGCGCAGCACTTGGGCTAAGGTCACCATCCCGCGGCATGTTAAAGTGTGATTGAACGTACGCCACTGTCAGACTAGAGGGAAGCGCTGAGTGCGTTGTGTCGCCCTAGTAGCCTGCCCGCGACTTTTCTCGGGGTGAGCGTGAGCGAGGAACGCGGTATTAGAGCCACTGGAGGGAGGCACGCGTCGCATTTTTGGTTTGGATGGACGCTATGAGTGAGGCCGACGCTTGGGCTAAGGTCACCACCTCGCATTGCGTTAAGGCGTTGACGAAATTGCACTTCTACTGAAAACACGCCGACTGAGACGGACGTGTAGCAGGTGCTAATTGCGGAAGCCACAGTAATGATGAATTACTTTACTGCTTCAAGAAGGCGACACCACCCCGCTGACGAGGAGCACTGTGATGAAGTGGCAGATATAAAAGGCGCGCTCGCAACGCAGTCAGAGTCTGTGGCCGTGGCGCAATGGACAGCGTGCTCGGCTTCTGTTGTAACGGACCTAGCGGTCATATGTTCGATGCCCGTTGACGGAACTTTTTTCTTTGACATCTGATCGTGTACAATTTTTTGAACGTCATTTCCGTGACGGAAATACGTCACTGACGTCTTGGTGGGCCCCGGCATAAAACACTTTCGTGTTAAAAAACAAAAACAAAATGCCGTTTCGGGATCTGTACGGATCCCTTGCTCACAATGGAATGACGGCTGAGCAGCAGGTTGTTAAATGGCTTGAGCGCATGACGCAAAGTTCGGGAGTACACGTGGTGTAGTGTGCCAGGTGATCTACTGATCGTGTTATTTGTTGTCTGAATTATTAGACATTCGATGTCGTGCCTCGCTGTCAAATTCTTCTCCGTGGCCATGATCCGCGCGTTTTACCAGCTTATCTTGTGGCCCGTGTACTCGGCATGC
This sequence comes from Rhipicephalus appendiculatus, assembly GCA_030522465.1. Lineage (NCBI taxonomy): Eukaryota > Metazoa > Arthropoda > Arachnida > Ixodida > Ixodidae > Rhipicephalus > Rhipicephalus appendiculatus. The sequence goes on from JALIZH010020134.1 coordinate 20,586, forward strand.
TCCGCGAGTGCATTTTTCACTGTGTGACTCTTGGCGACATCATTCTTGTGCTGCTTCAAATGCCTGCAGAAATTTCCTCGTTCCCCAATGTACGTTGATTCGCAGTCGGCGCATAGGATCTTGTAGATCAAACTAGGGAAACGTTGCCGAGAGAGGGGATCCTTCACATTTAGCAGGTCACGGTTAGGCTTGCTTGCTGGCACATGCGCGAACTGCGCACGACGTTTTCTAAACACGCGAGTTCGGGCTTCGATTACACCTTGAATGTACCGAATCGCTGCGCGCTGGTGTGTTGGCGGAATTTTGCGACATGGATAATACAGAACTATCTCAAGGGTTTCGGGCTTGAAGTTGTGCCTTCTTTCAGTCAGTATTTGTATGCGGAAAATAACGCTCAACGTCCCGCTAAATTTAGCGGAGCGTACACGTAGTGCGGAACGTTCGATGCTCTAACTGCACTTAAAATCTTGAAATGGTCACCGCTCCGAACCTTATACACTTCTTCTAGCACAGAAAATCCGGGATTTCTGTCCAAGAGGAATTTAAGCTCCGAGATAACCCTGTCAGCAACAGATCCACTGGGGACGGTGGCGAACCTTTCCTGGTCATTAAAACAAGCTCACCACTCCGAGTCAGAGTGCGGCCCGAACTTCCAAGCTTTTGTATGCTTCCTTAGGAAAGTAAAGTAAGCACCAAATGAGCGAATTCGGGTTCAAGGGTATCGCGGAAACGGTGAACTAATGAGAGGCGCTCAAAGATGGGTGAGGGTGAGCCTGACAAAGCGGGGATCAGCTTCACTGTTTCGACAGTGTTCGCTAAGTGGAGCTCGCCGCATTTCTATTCATGTGCGCTTGACTGATATTCATGCCGAGTATATTCCATGAAGTCATGCACCCATGCCCGTAGTGACAGTTGAAACGTTTATTAAAGCTCATAAGAGGGTAAAAGGCGTAAAAAACGCGCAATTACTCGCGCCCGCAGGCTGCGACACGCGCGTGACCAATGCAGACGCTCGCGACAGTTACATTACAAGGCGACGACAGCGCCGCCGCTACGTTCGCCCATCGGCGCGAGAGCCAAGGTGCGGCACAGACACTTCGTTCGTTACACTGGCCCTTCTAGTAATACTGTAGTGCTAGGCTGCAGCGCCATGGATTTCGAGATTGCGCGCCACTGGGTTTCTCTCTGGCCATCCCAATCGCACGGAGCATAGAGTTTTATACAATAATACCTAGAGGGAAATCTGGCGCTGCGATCGCTGTATCACTTAGGTCCCTATATATATATATATATGTATCACCAGAGAATGATGGGAACTACAGGCTTCGCATTGGACAGCGCTAGCTGGCGAAGTGTCTACGGATCTTTTTCTACAGTTTCAGTTGCGTTCTTCGCGCAGCGTGGGTAGTGGGGTGCGGTGCAAAGCACTCAGTCAGTGTGTTTGTTGTTCAAAGAGGCAAAAGACCGCTACGTCTCTTGGTTTGCCTCGACGTTGCAGCTTTACAGGTTGTATTCGACAGTTTTAGCGAATCGTCGTGCACTCACCGCTGCACATAGACGTAGCGTCCCATGCCAGTGCAGGGTATCGCAGAGTTCACGTCTTCTTATAAGCGCGTCTTGCCAAAACTCGTTCAAATCGATTGCAAATCGACGGCGAAGCTAAGTAGACGCACCGTCACGCTCCTCTGACTCGTCATCACAACAAAACGAGAGGTGCATGGGAGAAGGCCGCTTGGACAGACGCACCTAGCATCGCAGGAGACGATGCGTTAAGTGTTTCTCACTAGAGCACTGCACGGGCTCGGGCCTACCCGAAAACCCGGGCCCGGCCCGGCCCGTGGAGCGGGCCGGGCCGGGTAAAGTAGGTTTCACGGCGGGCCCGGGGCGGGCTCGGGCCTGAAGCTCCGGGCTTAGGGCCGGGCCCGGGTTTGAGGTGGCGGGCTCGGGTCGGGCCGGGCCTGGACTTTTCTCAATTCTTAAATGGACACTAAAGTGAAACACTGAATCGGTTTAGACTGATAATGTTTGCTCTGAGAATTCGAACGCCATTGACTTCACCACCATAAGTTTATTACAGCAGGAAAAAATCAAGGTTAAAGTTCCGTTTTAGAATTTCGCGCTGAAATCTCCGCGCGTGGCGTCACGAATTTCAAACTGTATTCGTCGTATTTTGGGGGCAATGGCTCTTCAAAATTTCCTGAAACTCGGTATGTTAAGTCTTTGGGCCACTCAGAGGTCAATTTACTTCGTATGTACCGATTACACTCTCCGTAGGCCCCAGTTGACGCCGTGACAATCTTCGACGTGACGACTTCTGCTGCGTGAATTTCAAGGTGGGAGTCGCCACCCGCATTTTCTTTTCGCGCATTTTCGCGCTTACCAAGAGTCTTGTCACGGCGAGCGTGGTTATTTTGGAATTGTAAAACAGTAATTTAGTGGTAATAGAAAGATTATTCGTCTTTTTAGAGTCCCTTTAAGTTTCTTCCAGAGACCTTGCGCATACATATATGTTTCGCATTTTATTTCGAAAAAAAATGCTTCGTTTACCTGGGGCAAGCTATTTGAAGTTCTATGTTGGACAAGTACTGAACTTCTTTTGCTTCTTGCGTATGGGGCTACTTGATTTATCTTGAACAAGTGAGCTAAAAGGAAATAGACCAGACGCTTACATATATAGTTAACATCTGGCGATTCTGGGCTTTATTCGCATTCTTTTTTACTTTATATCCCAAATGTTTTTTCTGTGATCACAGTAATTAAAGTAATATAATAACTTTATAACTTATCATCGCAAGAGCTCTAAAGCTGGGAAACGATCTTGAATATTCCAGCCCTCCACTAAAACGAAAGGACTGCACGGGGTCTCGTTACATAGAATCCTATAAAGACATTAATTTTGCTTTCCGTGGCTCCGTCACGGCTCCCAGTGGTCATGTCACGCGAGATAGGCATGCACAGCCTGCTTTGTGAGCCCACATTGTTAGCGTCTGAACTTTCGTCTTGTTCCGCTATAGCAGAGGTGTCAAACCCGCATCAGTCAACGGCCGGCATTCACGAAAATTTACTCCCGCAAAGGCCAGGACAGTGGGTCGAAGGGGGGGGGGGGGGGATAGGTTGTACCAAATGTCACCTAATTTTGCCATTTGAAATACCTTTTCCATATCTTATATATCGGTTGTTTCTGAAGGGTATTTGGCGGCGATATACCACCAACATATCTACACCTATCTCCAAAATGACTAAAATCTGGACGCCGATTCTGAAATATAGACTTTTCTTTCACGGTTATGTATCAACGCATGGTGGACGCATGGTGTGTCTCACAAGAAAATGCTTTATACCTGTCATGCCTATGTAGCTTAAGGACGTACTTATAAAGAAAAAAAATAAAAATGGGATAAAGGCAGTCGTGTGCGGGCCGCGGGTTGCGTGTTTGAGACCCCTGCGCTATATAGTGCGAGAGATACATGATACTGCCGCAACAGCGTTGGAATGTGCAGTAATAGCATAGGCTATTAAACAAGGCGTCGGGCAAAGTATATTCACTTACGAAATGTCTGGCTTGAAAAAAAGACAATTACGAATTTCAGGCCATGTGCTTTTAGTCCCTTTACCTCGAACCATATCAGTAGGCGCCGAAAAGCTTATTCGCGCCTTTATTACCAACCTGAAACAAACCACGGAAATAGATCGAGATCTCTTCGTCCAGCTTCTGTCAATCGTATGCGTGCGTAGTCCAATGACCACCTTCCACCAGTACAACATCGTTAGGAAGGCGTACACCGTTATAATATGGAAAAAGAGAAAGAGAGAGAGAGCGCGGTGCAAAGCATGCATAACATACATTGCTGAAAACTGCAAGGAGAAGCCCTCAAAGAAGAGTTCTATAGATGACATTGAAGAGCGGCATGACGTTCGGGAGCGACAGAAATGAAGGGATGAGCTGGACAGCTACGTTCATTGTGCAGAAGTCGGCAGAGACATCCTAAATTTGTTCCAGTGGTGGAAGTTAGAAACAAAGACTAGCGACGCCCTCACAATTCGCAAGACAGATTTGCTCCCCTGCGGCTAGCGTAAGCAAGGCGAGAAACTTTAGCGCGGCAGGATATGTGATGCAACAGCGCATGGCGTGCTTAAAGCTGGGCTCTTTTGATAATTAGATTTTTTGAACAATGACATGTGAAGAAAGAAGCTGTAAAATATGCCACTAGCAGCGGTGTGATAGATGAAAAGAATGCTATGAAAAATATTTGTTTTCTTCCTTTCGGCAGCTTATACGTATTTCCAAATGTACACGTTGTGCGCGCGGTTCATTATAATTTTTGTCTAGGTTACTAGTTACAGGAACGTAATGAATTTTGATTTCTTACTCTATTTCTCTTGCTGTGGCAAGGTGCTACTATGCTGAAGACAGGCGCCACATATCCAGGAGGGTGCATGATTGGCTTTGTCGTTAGAGCATGTTTTAAATTTTAATAGACCGCATGTAAACAAAGGGAAGAGAGCGTTCTGTTCCTTGTGTTCTCTGTTTTTATTGCGCAGCGCAATAAAAACAAAGGACCCAGAGCACAATACAGTTTCACTACAGAGCGCACTTAGCGCTCTGTATTGAAACTGAACTCATGCTGCAAATCACTTTCCTTGCTACAATATCTGCTGCGAAACGCTCTTGCTGATCCCCGTGGTTCATGTCTCGGCACCCAGACTGGTAGCCTCAATTGTTCACAATCATTGTGAACGAGGCTTCTATTATGAATCCCGCAACATCAACGCATTGTTATTTTATTTTAGTCGGTGTCCTCGTCTCTTCATTCAATAACTGTTCCTGACCAAACGGGTTTCCGTCGAAGCCTTGATTGCGTTCCCATAGAATGTGCAGATTTAGTAGGTACAATGTACCACTGCCAAGCAAACATTAATTGCATCCATGCAGTATATCAGCTCACCTGTTTCCACCATGAGCCCCTTTTTACAAGAACTTACCCTAGGTTAAAGTAAAATTGTTGGTGAAGCACGCGCCATCGAAGTGTATATATTTGCCACTTAAAACACCTTGTTGTCGATTCCATGTTCGGGCAACACCAGCTAGATTATTGGATCGGGCCCCTGTCGAGCCCGATCTGCGGTCGGGCCGGGCCGGGCCGGGTAGGCTAATTTTGTCCTCGGGTACGGGCCGGGCCCAGGTCTCGCTTTGAGTCACCGGGCCGGGCTCGGGCGGGTAAGTTTAAACAAGTTCCGGGCCCGGGCCGGGCCCGGGCTGAAAATCCCGGCCCGTGCAGTGCTCTATTTCTCACTCAATACAGTACTGTTATTTCCATAACTATATAACGCGTACTTTCGAGGGAAAAACAAGCGCGTTTTTTTCCAAGTGTTGTAAAAAAACAATTTATTCAATTGTGATGCGAAATCTGGAGCACAATTGCAGTGCAACTCGTACCGTGGTGGTTAATCAGTCCAGGTTTCACTTCCATCTCACCGTCACGCAAACGTTTTGCAATATGTTTACGTACAAAAAAAAGGATGCAAGTTTTAATGGAAAATAACCTCGTATCACGTTTTTTAACACTCGGCAAACAATCGTTGCGAATCTCAAGAACGTAATACCTCTGACGCAGATCCGAAGCCTGTGCTTCCCATCATTCCCATGGTATGCCACCGTACCATGGTGGTACAAGCGCCGCTGAACTATGGTCCCTAGCTTAACGAGCCTGCATAGACACTAGCGCCAGATTCCCCTCTAGGTATTACTGTATGAAACTCTATGGCACGAAAAGAGTATTATTTCAGAGGTGGGCGTGGCCCGCTCCTCCTCCGCATCGCGGCGCTCGCCGCCGAGGGTCGGAAAGGCTGCCGCGCCGTTGGCGCGGCTTGCATGAGTTGAGGAAAAAAATGGTTTCACGTTTTTATATAACCTGCCACTGATTTGGAAATGTCATATGAAGATGCTGGGGCCTATATATTCTCAAACGCGCTTTTTTTTTTGCTTAGAGCACTTAGAAGTGCGATGCCTCTGCAAGAGATCCACTTGTGCTGGAAAAGCACTATGGGGAACGTGCATTGAGCCGGTGGCGCCGCGGGGCTGGAGTGAACGAAAGGAATTGGCGTGTTCCATGCAGCAGCCGACCCATGAGCGCAGTCGTGTCTGGTTGTTAGCGGTGCTTCGCAATTTCTCCTATGAATTGCTGTCTCGTAAACTGTGAGTTAACTATAAGAACTACGCACCTGGAGCAAAGTTTTTCAGTTTTCCGCCGTGACTGTGCTTCAGAAACCGGAGGGAACACTACATTAGTATACGCCCCGTAAAGCAAGTGATCACGCGGGCACGTTTATGAAGTACATGCTGTAGCATTTCACTGTGAATTTACTCTCCACGCAAGTTAACTGATATTTTTACCGTGCTGAAGGAATCGAAGGGCAGCCGGAAAAGCGATCTCTAGTCGGCAGTCCATAATTCGCTGGCGGAAAGCAATCGACAGATCCAGCAATTCTCCCTCGTACGCTGCTGCAGTTTTTCCGCCGAAGCGCAGTTCGTAAACAGCAACATTAAGAAAGAAGACCCGCATGCCAGGCAAAATGCGTCGCAGACCGCGAGATATCGCGTGAAAAGCTGGCACGGGACAAATTTACTGAAGAACTCATGCAGCCCGAGCAACGTCTACAAACGGAGCTGAACTATTGAAGCAAGACTGAAAGTTGGACTAGTTGGTGATACATTGTGGGAACTACTGCACAGAAAACTTCACGCAAATGCCACGCATTACTAAGTGCAACACGTGCAGTTCGGCGACAGTACGTATTACTTGCGCGTATAGCAAGGGGTTGCCTAACACATGTCAGACACAAATGCCATCGTCTACTGAACAATTAGGAGGCAAAATGGCAAGAAATAATGTTTCAAACATCGATGGTGACGGTCTGTGCTTCGAGCTTAACGCCGGCCGGCTACACGAATCGCCCTTTCAAAACACACTGTCGCGCGTCTGTGCTACGTCAAATCGAAAAGATGATTGATTCCGTAAATATATGTCCTTTCTCTTCGTCTGGGGTCCCAAAAGAATCATGCACTGTTAACTTTCTCTTAGCCTACCAGTTTTATCAATTAGGTAATATTTTAGCGCAAAGTGACACAAGGACGAGAAGGGAGGACACAACACTTTGTGCTAAAATATTACTTAATATCTTGCCGACAAGGCCGGATTTCTCCCCTTGTGCGTTTTATCAAACCTGTCACCTTCGCGCACACGCACTTGCATACAATGCGGGCGTAGCTGACGGAGAGACGATTCGTAGCACGCCAGTTAAAACTGAAGTGGCCGCAAGTCGCCACTCGCGGTGCTGGCGGCGTATAGGTGCAGTAAGGTCCCTGTATATATAAAGGTAGCGACAACTACACGCGCGCCCTCTGGAGGGGTCCAAGGAGTAGCGCTAACAGACGACGCTCCGCTCGCTCGCGTGCATTCTGCGGACGCCTAAAACCGCTCTCAACGCGCGCTTCAATCGATTAATTATTGACTTTTGTGGCGTAAGCTACTTAGGAAACTTCAAACGACAGGGACAATGACTAACGAGCCGGGAGTACGCTAAGCATTGAAATAAAAACAGGTGCTTTTCCTAAGGGAGCTTCAGAGCAGTTTCCCACAGCAGTTGTCATGCAGGACATGCATATTTTCGTTCTTTGCGTGTTTTCAAATTCAGCGTAACTTGAAGTAGATGTACTGCTTGTTTTCTAGTTCGAAAAAAATTGGCAGGTTGTGAACTTATCGCTACTCTCGGAAACCTTTCGGTTCACTCACCATAGTGTGTAGTGCAAAACATGTGCTATAATTGGCTTCATTAGATTTGTCTGCGTTCAGAAGGATTCCCACGATTAAACGACACTTTTAACTACGCTTATTTTGTTTATAAAGTACTCTAATATGCTTATTTAGGAGAAAGAGTTGCACTGCATGCGTGGAACATCAGCAACCAGAGTACCTTTCAAGATCTTAGGAAATATAGCATGCCCGACTAGTGTCTCACGCATTTTAATGGTTAACTTAACTGCTTTTAAAGACGTACATTTATCTGGAATTCGGAAGATTTGTTGTGAATACTGATCACCCTTCATTCGCTTGCAGGGTGGCTTCCATTCCTTCTGCCTTGTAAATTAGGAGAGATTCTGGGTGTGGCATATATGGTTTCACTTTTTTCTCCCAGTGTCATGCAGTATTACTTACTCGAACTTGCCAAAAGCATTGTGGCCCCCCCAGGGAAAACATCACGCGGAATGCTTCAATGAAGACGCCTTAATTGATCCCGCGCACAGCAGTGCGGCAAAACATGGCAATTTGTGGCAAAAAACTAATCCCAAATTGTCCTTTCCTTGTGAGCTTTTAGTGTTGAAGCCACCCCGAGGAGAAAAACGAAGGCATGAGTGTATTGGGTTCCGAGCTATTTAATGTTTAAAGATACGGGCGTGAATCTGCGTTGTCTACTGCGCGCAAAGCTACAGTATAAAGAATGCTGAAACAATAATAGCCTTGCTGAGATAATGCTCACCTATATGCACGAACAAAAGCTCGCCGCCAGGAAAAAGGCTACATTACAAAATTACAAAAAGGCTACATTACAAAACATTACAAAATCACTTACTTCGCATAGCTGGGCGTTTTCTGTCTGAAAACATTTCTTGCGACTGATTTTGTGGAGCCATACCTTCCTTCACAATATATTTCTGTCACCGCGAGCAACAAAAAAAAAAAAGCTTTTTCTGTCCTCGGCGCGGTGAAACAACCGAGGGCATTGAGACCAGGCATACTAGCCCGTCACGTTCCAAACATTCAATTCAAGCACAGAATACCCACGTCCACTCAACTTCAAGAAAATAAACGCTTCTAAATTGCAACAACAATGCGGCAGAGGCGCGTGAAGTACTTGTTAAATTGTCCAACTCCACGCTTGAAAACGCCGTCACCCGTACCTCTCGCCGGCACAGCGCTGCCACCGCTGGACCCTTTGGGCGGGGCGCGGATGCAAAATGGTCACGTGTCGCCAACCGGCCTATCGCAGGGCGCGGCGGTTGGATCAAGACATTTCGCTACTTTTGAAACATACAGGGACTTTAAGGTGCAGTGCACTGCTGCGCCCCCCTGTACGTGCTGTCGCGTAATAAATGACCCGGGCCCTAGGCCAAGACGACCATCTTTTATTATCCAGCTCGTGCTAACTTCCTCTTTCTCTTCGTCCTCCTGCTTGTTGCCGCGCGGCCGCAATCGTCCGCAACATACTCCCAAGGGGCCAACGCGATCACGAGGCAGTTGAATCTCTCTGACTTGCCTCCAGAATGTATAACTTCTGAACGGGTCGTTTTATGGTGTGATTGCTGGAACTCTCCGGCCACTTCCTCCGCTGTCTTGGGTTCCACTTCGCCAGCGTACTCGCGCTTTTCTTCAGATTTCATTGAGTGCAGCCAGGGACCTTTTGATCTTTGGCGGCTCCTCGGTCATGCCAAGGCTCACGACCGGGCCCGTGCCATCTCCCGAATGCGCCAGGGGCAAGACTGGAGGATCATTAGGGGCGTAGAAGTCGCAGACGAGGCCACGTCCAACTTGGCGGCCAGCGATGACCTCGGATCAGCTGCAGCCGCCGCCACTGCTGCGGCCACCACCTTGACAGTCACGTTCACAGCCGCAGCCACGGGGAGGCCCTTGGCGACCACACCACGCTGCAGCATGGCCTGCATGTTCTTGCGGGCGGCTTCCAGAAGCTGGGCCTTATCCACCTTGACCACCGAGGGCTCCCTTTCCCGACTGCGACTTTTCCTCTTCCGTTCTGGAGGACTGTGGGTTCTAGAACGCCGCCGGCTTCGGCTGCGACTCTTCTTACGTGGCGGCGGCGACCTCCTTTTGCTCACGCTCATCTTCCGGGGGCTTCTGCTCTTCTTCCTCAACCGTTCGGCACTCCGCTTGCGCTGCAGCTCCATGGCCCGGCTCCAGCTTTGTCGCGGACGGCTCCTGCTACGAGGCCTCCTCTCTCGGCTCCTCCGCCTGTCTCGGCTTCGACTTGGGCTCTTCCTGTCACGGCTTCTCCTTCTCTCTCGGCTGCGCCACCTTGTCGCGGCTGAGGCTCCTCCTCTTGTCTCGAATAGGGCTTTGCTTCCTGTCTCGACTGCGGCACTGCCTCTTTTCTCGGCTGGGACTTCGGTTCTTCTCTCGACTCCTGCTTCTTTTCCTCTCTTTGCTGCGGCGACTTGTGTCCCGGCTACGGCTCATTCTCCTCTCGCGACTTTTGCTCCTCTTTTTTCTCTCGGCTCAGGCTTCTCTTCTTCTCGCGGCTGTGGTCCTCGTTAAAATACGCTCTGATTGCCGTGTCATACTGCTTGAGGAGTTCGGGCTGTGGTCTGAACCTATTTAATTGTGCTTGCAGACGGCGCTCCGCCACCCATCGATTGTCGCTGCCGGCAGGTATTCCTGGATCCTTTAACATCAGCGGCACCTGGTAGCGCCCGTCTAGCTTGATAATGCCCTCTTCAAATGCCTCAAGTTCTGGCGGAGTCTTGCTCTTTTCCTCAGCAGGTGCCTTGATCCCCATGACGTCGAGACGCCACATCGCAGAAAGATCACAGTCAGGAACTAACTTCGTGCTGCAGTGCAGGAATAGAGCGCTCGTAGATGCTGAACTTCCTTCGCGTTCCATGGTGCCCTGAACGGTCCAGCCGAACTTGGTTTCCACGGCCGTCAGGTTGCTGGTTAAATGATCAACCTTTCCATCGCGACCTTCCAGTAGACGTCGGAACCAAGTAAGACGCTTACTTCCTGTGGGTGCCATGTGTCGGGATGAAAGTTGTCTGCGGCATCATAGTTCTTGTCGCACAAAAGCTGCAAAATATCAGTGCTGAGCGGCGGGCTTGTAACTGCACACACTTCGGGGACCTCCAAGGCCTCCACGGTTACTGCTATGTCCCTACGTTGGCCTCGTAAAGTCAAAGCTACCCGTTGACTGCGCATTACTTCGCGGGGCTTCGAGTGGCCGAACGTCACCAGGGAAAGTTCTTCGGTTCCGATAACCGGGCATCTGAGGTCCTTTGAGACATCCGCTCGGATGAATGTGCGCTGGCTACCGCTGTCAAGAAGAATGCGCACGAGACGCCTTTGGGACCCGCACTCGATCCAGACTCGTCCTGTTTGGAGAAGAACGGCGTTGATTCCGCTCAGGGCGCTTGGGGCCGATGTCACTGAAGGCGTGTTCGTGCCTCGCCCGGCAATGCGAGGCTCGTCCTGGTTCACTGTCGTTGCGTTTGTACGGGTTGGGGCTGCCGGCGTGAACAATTCACAGAGGATAGTGAGATGTCGTCGGTTGCACTTACTACAGATGATGCTGCGCGCACGTCGGCAAAAACGCGCCATGTGGTTTTGCAAGCCGCAACGGTAGCAGCAACGAGCAGTGCGCAACCGAGCCCGTTTTTGCTCAGCCGAAAGTTGAACGTTGCAGTCCGCGATGGTATGCTGACAACTGCTGCAAAAGGGGCACACCTCTTCCGTAACTGCAATGGATTCGGCACCAAGTGCGGACGCTGTAGGCAAATGTCCCATCGGTGCTGACGGAGGTTCGACATCTTCTTCGGGCCGTAACCGCGAGAAAGCAGACGGCGTTCGTCCTGGCCTGCCTTCCTCTCGAACCTCAATTTGTATGCGCAAGACGCTTAGCATTTCTGCAGCCTGACGAGCTCTTTCTTCGAGGGTCGCTATACCGGACGTATCTTGCGCGGCTTCTTTGGACTTCTGCCGGTAGAGGATCGCAAGGTCGTCAGGCAGGCAGCTCATTAGGACGCGGTTGAGGACCACGTTGTACTGGTCGGGTGAGACGCCCAACCCGGTCAGTGCCGAGACGCGAAATTGTACCTTGTCGTAAAGTAGGCGAAGTTTGTCGACATCTGCCGAAGACTTGACTGGTGGTAGGGCGAGCAGGTGGTCGATGTGCTCGTTGATGAGCAAGTCGCGTCGACCAAATCGCTCCGTCAAGGTCCTGATGGCGATCGCATAATTGTCCTCCGTGAGTCTAATGCCTTCGATGGCTCTCTTCGCGGCGCCACTCAAATACGAGAGGAGGTACTTAAACTTCTCAATCGGCAGAAGGTCTTCATTACGGTGGATCGTGGCACTGAAGTGGTCCCAGAATGTCTGCCAGTCGCGAAGTGCGCCGGAAAATGTAGGTATCTGAAGTTTCGGCAGGACCACTGTTCGATGACGCGGCATGGTTGCTCGACCGGGTGTACCCTCTGCTACACGAGGTGCAGCGTCAATGACCTCGTTATGCGCTGAGCTGCCGGCCCCAGCGACGTCGGCGTTCGGTAACGTAGCCTCGGGCCTTGAAGTCCTCGTTGCCGTCGCTGTGTTGGCGTGTTCGCGCAGGAAGAAACGCGCTCGAGACACGGCGTAGGACACCTTCCGGTCGTATTCTTCCGCGGCCTCGAGCTCTTCGTCATAAGCGTCATCGTCCGTGGCGTCGAGGATTTGCTTGTTGAGGTTGCCGAGCTCGACGTTCTTCTGAGTCAGGTATGTCACGTGAGAATCAACTTGAGCGGCATCGGGAGCCGTGGCCTAAAGTTCGTCGGTCAGGAGCGTAATGGTTCGTGTGACGCTGGCCCTGACGACGCCACGGTTATTGCGGAGCCGGTCCAACGATGCCATGGAAGCTGGAAGTCTTGGAAGGGCGATGACCGGGGGTTTTCGGCACCAAAAAGAATGTCGCGTAATAAATGACCCGAGTCCTAGGCCAAGACGACCATCTTTTATTATCCAGCTCGTGCTAACTTCCTCTTTCTCTTCGTCCTCCTGCTTGTTGCCGCGCGGCCGCAATCGTCCGCAACACGTGCTGCGTGTTTCCCACACTTCGATGTTTGCGGGCTGTGTAGTGTGGGGGCGCTGGCGAAGAAGAAAAAATTGAAGGACACTTTGTACATTCCAAAGTGTGTTCGGCGAAAAGCGTGTGGCCATTCCACAGATTATGCCATGTCTTTATCTTTTACACACTCAGTGGGATAAGACACAAACCGAATGGGTGCGTGTTTTCTTCTTTAATTTTTTTACCGCGAATCGCAGCGAGACACGAGACTCATCTTCCTCCGTTCGCATGCGTTAGTATTTTAAAGACGATAGTCTTTCTTGGGATACCTAAACGGAGAAATTTTGGTCTGTCTGTCTGTCTGTCTGTCTGTCTGTCCGTCTGTCTGTCTGTTTGTCGGCACGTCACACGATTGAGCTAGTTGGCCAAACTTTAACCCCCCTGCCTTACGACCTCCAATCATGATCCAAGAAGCATGTGTTCATACGGGTGAGCGTGGGCAATTAAAAATCAAATATTACGCATACCTGAGGCACAACATCAATACCTTAGTACTATTCACAGTGTTCCTTTAAAACAAAATCTATAGATACGTAATTATAAAGATCCTAGTGTTTATTACGCGGCGCTGCTGTGTACAAAACAAGTCTCCGCCCAGTGATTTAACTTCGACGCTGTGGCTGGCTGTGGTGCTGCCACCTGGCAGCAGCATTGTTCAACACAAGCCGATGTTCCCCGGTAGCGCTGTAGATGGCGTCCTCTTCTGTTTTATCAATGCCAGCCAGATGCGGCTGATTCATCGTAGAAGAGCGCTGTCTCAGGCAAGGCAAAACATATATGGCCGCTTGATGAAATACGACCCACTCTACAAGACATGATCAGAGAACGCAGAGAAAAGACCGATGACCAAATTTCAGCGGAGAAACGCCGGCGTCCGTCTAAGCGCGCCCGGAAAACGTCCGAAAAACGAGCCCAGCGGCTAGCCCGGCTATTGTGGTACTCATGCCGCTCATGCAGTGCAGTCGGCACAAGACTATCGTCTTTCGACGACATTTGCAGCGAAGCACGCAGATACGCGGCCAATTTTTTCTCGCGCTTTGCGCGTCGTGCAAACGCCAACCGCGTTCCAGCTCTTAAATTGACGGACCCTTTGTAAATTGGAAAGTGTATTCCGTGAACGCCTGGGTCCATTGAGACGGCGTCGGTCAGAATGATTGCAAACTCTGGGCACAGCGACGCTACGCAAGCAAAGCGCGAGCGCTATAGAGTCCGACGCGACCGGCGTCCGTCTGCGCATCCCGGCGGCCACCTGGCTCCGTGCCAGAGCTCGGATGGACTGACGGACGCACGGACGGACATGGACGGATGGATGGACGGACGGACAGACCGATAGATGGACGGACGGACGAACAGACAGAGAGACAGAGAGACAGACAGACAGACAGACAGACAGACAGCCGGACGGACGGATGGACGCCGGACGGAGGTCTGACGGACACCGGATGGACATGAGCATGAGGCATTAAAGGCTTTCGCCTTAAAGATTACACCATCTCCCGCTAAAGGGATCCATGTGTAGATGCGAAGTAGCGGGCGCTAACGCTTACACTGGCGGCGGCGTTGACCCTGGCCCTCATCGCAGCGTTGCACAGGAGAGAAACCTGGGGGGGGCGCAAAGCACGCAGTGATGGACCGGTGTTTCCTACTGGAACATCCTAATCGCGGCTAATGGGTAATGAGAGACAGAAGACTCGGACTGGACACAGAGACCCGCAGTCTGCATTTAGTTAACGCGCACGCTGCGATTTTTTTTATCGTTCGACAACGCACAGGAGAAATCTCCCACCGGCACCACCTTGCAGGTCAAGATCCATTGCCATATATACGGGGTGGCCAGTGAACGGTTGTGCAGCGCGAGCAGTCGGTTTTTTCTACCAAGAAACTCGCTAGCAGACGCTGCCTGCGTCGGCGTCGCGAGGCGAGAGGGGGGAGCGTAGGAGAGGGAAAGGCGTGCATGCGCAGTGAGGGTGTGGCTTTCGCGGGGAGGGACGCCTAGAGGAGATAGAGGTGGAGAGGAGGTTTTTTTATTTTTATTTTTTTTAATGGGTTGGCGCATGCGCAGTGGGGGGTGTGGACGGACGGACGGACGGACGGACGGACACCGGACAGACGTGAGCGTGAGACATTAAAGGCTTTCGCCTTAAAAAAAGAATGATTATTGGGCTGGACGCGATGATGCTCGGAGCTCGCGCTCACCCTGTCGCTTAAGACAGATCTGTGGTATAGCCTGGCCTTCGTAAAGTAAATGTGTTTTAAGGCGAAAGCCTTTAATGTCTCATGCTCACGTCCGTCCGGTGTCCGTCCGTCCGGTGTCCGTCCGGCGTCCGGATGTCCGTCCGTCCGTCCGTCCGGATGTCCGTCTGTCCGTCCGTCCGTCCGGATGTCCGTCTGTCCGTCCGTCCGTCCGAATGTCCGTCCGTCCGTCCGTCCGAATGTCCGTCCGTCCGTCCGTTTGGATGTCCGTCCGTTTGGATGTCCGTCCGTCCGGATGTCCGTCCGTCCGTCCGGATGTCCGTCTGTCCGTCCGGATGTCCGTCCGTCCATCCGTCCGGATGTCTGTCTGTCCGTCCGTCCGTCCGGATGTCCGTCCGTCCGTCCGGATGTCCATCTGTCCGTCCGTCCACCCGGATGTCCGTCCATCCGTCCGTCCGGTGTCCGTCCGTCCGTCCGTCTGTCCGTCCGGATGTCCGTCCGTCCGTCCGGATGTCCGTATGTCCGTCCGGATGTCCGTCTGTCCGTCCGTCGGTCTTTCCGTCCGTCTTTCCGTCAGTGGAATGGCCACACGCTTTCGCCGAACACACTTTGGAATGTACAAAGTGTCCTTCAATTTTTTTCTTGTCGCCCCGTGTTCTCTCTAAGGGCTCCGGCCGACCATTCGCCCTGAGCCCACAATAGATATGGTTATCATTTTGTAAGCTAGATATAAGGCCACCGACGAAAGCCGCTCGTTTCGAAGCAATATCGGAAAAAGCAGGTACTGGTGGTTGCTTCATCTGTGCATTTCCCCTTCGGTGTAACATTCTCTGCCTCAAGATATAGCGAAATGAAAACACACATACAGCTGTGCTCAAGATTTCCATTCGGAACGCCTTTTTTAATATTATTGCGATATCAATTATATGGATAGTCTGGATGGGTTTTTACCGTCGGCGTCATGTCCCGTATAAAGTTCAAATGGATAAGATTCCCCAGTGGATCGTACGTTCTACCCGTAGGTAATAGCGCGCGAGAGGAGGCGATGAACGCGGCTGAAGCGGAGATCAAACGAGCCGGTCCATCTCCGTTGCTCCGAGGCGCATGCGATAAGATCCCCCCCCTCCCCTGTTAGACCGGCCGTCGAATGCTCGAGCAGAGAGGAAACGCCCCGCCCTTCTTTAACGAGCATGAAATGACGAGAGGGGGGGGGGGGGGTTCGTTTTGCAGCAACTGCGACCTTTTTGACTTTACGAGCGTGGTCGTCACTGGCACGCGCGTTATCTCGCTGTCTCGGCAGCCGTCAGCGGGCGGCTCGTATATACTTCTACCTGGTGCGCTCTCAACGCGAAGAGATGGTGCAAAAAATGTGCTTTGAGCGGCCGTATTCTCTTTCACCAGCGCTTTGTAGAGTTGCTTGAGATCGGATCCAAAAGAGTTATCGGCCATCCTCACTTCATATAACATTACAGTTTGTTGCTATCTTATTGCTTCACCCTTGCGGTGAAACTGTGACTTTTTGTCTGTATTAACAACTTGCAGGCATTTCCTTTCATACGGAATGCTTAGAGGTATTGGGTATAACAGGGGAACGTCGTCACATCAACGTGAAGAAAAAAAAGAAACATAAACAAAAAGAAAACATTATCCGCAAAAAGTTAAGTGGCAGAATAACTCATCCACGCAAGATAAACGCGCGAACGCCGCAGCATGAGTGAGTGACAAAGAAATATGGTCATGTGGGCGCCGGAGAGGAACGCTAGCTGAGCCGACCAAACTCGGTATTCGGCATCAGCACTCGGCATGCTCTCTCCTCGTGATGTCGCCGACGCAGCCGGGTCTGGCACGAAAGCTGCGCTCGCATAGGGCACAATGCTTCGCACTCGAGCGCGAGGCTTCCCCAGTTTCCCATTTCTTAGACAATTACAGACACAGTCTTATTACTCACCGGCACGGACAAAAGAATGGTACAACATAAAAGATATGGATGCTATTTGCAAGGCATGCAAGAAAGAAGTATGCACGCTTGAGCATATGCTCTGTGAGTGTGGGTCGCTTGGCCCTGTCATTTCCCGGGAACGGTTTACAGGGATGATAAAGTCACACGACTATATCCCCCATGTCCTGGCTGCCCAGTACGCGCATGACAGGGCTAGGAGGCTTGACCTCCCGGTCCCGACGTGGGATTAGCCAGGCAGGTGGCAACACCCTGTACAGGACGTCAATAAAGTTCTTTCCATCCATCCAAACTAAGTCGCGTCGCTCCGCAGAAAGCAAGAGACAGGGAGGAGAGTGGAGGCGGTCGCCATACGTCGAGATTGAGCGTCGCCGGTGGTGCGATGGCTTCGTACAGGTTACAGGGGCGTTTTGTTCATTTACAGTCGCCAATTATGAGTCTTACGGTGCTTACGGCAGTAGATACGTTGGGCGTTGTAAAACGAACATCGAAATCTTTAGCCTTTTCTGGAAGAATGCAACATGCGTTCAAAGTTTCGTGTACCTGATATAAAACGCTGGGCGTTACATAGCAGTCCCAATTCGCGCTTTTTCTTTTTTCTAGTTGTATGCGAATATTCGAATATTTCCAATAACGAATCGAATAACTGGCCATTTGATTCGCTACTCGAATCAAATAGCACATATTGGAAATGCCGAATATTTTTCGAATAGTTTTCGAATAATCAGCACCGACAGGAGAACCCCAGAACAATGAAAATTTCGAACAGCTAAAGGTCATTTTTTTTCTTTTAATCACTTAATACCGATGTGCATGCAGCCCAAGCTCATATGAGACTGCCGACGCTACGAGTATTTTTAGTAACAGAGGAAGGCGTTTTACCTGAAAATTCTACTCTTACTTACTTACATTTTACCATGCTGCGGCGGCATCGCATTAGCCAGTTCCTGTCTTCAACTTCTAACAACCCAACTTGGGGAATACGACTGCATTGAGCTTTATGAATAACAACAGAAGCAGGAGTTGTGTTTTAGTAAATTGCTCTTGCCCATAGAGCTTTCAACACTAATGTTTACATGCTTTCGGCACCGAGGTCCATGTTGTGACACGCTTATCTGTTTAATACCTTTAGCTGTATTTGGGTTGTTCTGTTCAAAATTGTTTAGATTTTCGTCTCAGTTTTATTTAAATGCGGGCGACATTTGGCTACATGCACTGCCATATACCAGCTTACCGCAGTTATCAAAACTGCGCTATTTCGAGTCGGTCAAAAGTAACCGTAATTTTTTTTCTGAAAGGTGGTGAATGTATATATATATATATATATATATATATATATATATATATATATATATATATATATATATATATATATATATATATATATATATATATATTCAAATGATGTTGAGTTCTAGGGCTGCTTTGAAAATGGTTGTCTCATGATTGAAAAATTATTTGAATGCTTTCGATTTTTAATCGTATGTGATTCGGTATCATTACTATTCGATTCGGTTCCGAAATTCATTATTCGCACACAGATGCTTTTCTCAGTTGTGTTCCTAAATACTTAGTTTTACTCCAAAAGGACACCGTTCTATTGCATGTGCGATTCTTTGGATGCACTAGCGGGTAGAGTAAATGTAGAAAGTGATATTGACATTGCCATTGTGCCACCAAAACATAAACAAAATAGAGAAGACAAAAAAAGGAGGCGATGACAACTCGGGCACTTTCATTGTGAACGACGTGTGGAGTAAATGTAGGTCGGCTAATCAAAGCCTGCAACAATATTCAGGCAGAACTACTTATGACCCTTCTTCAATGACTTGATCAGGGCACTAAGTTATCTTGAGCGTTTCTCTCTCAAGCGCAATCATGGTTGTGTTGACCACCTCATAAATATTAGTGCGAATAGTAAAACGACGAGTCGCGAAAGAAGGACAGCATAATTCACTGACGAAAATTAGCCCAGTTTCCACCCATACACGTCTCTAGAAAGGAAGGGTACTAGAACACTCCTATATTTCTCAAATCGAGGTATTTCGCACCGAGATGAAACGGGCTGTAATGAAAAAAAAGGAAGTAATACTACGGAAGACGAATTGATACGCCCTTACAATGATCTATATCAGGAAAATTGAGCAGTTGCCAGAATGTCCTTCGTAAATTGGGCCAAAATAAATGCCGTAAGAAAACAAATACTTGCCTTCAGTGCATTCAGAAGGTCCTGGCGCTGAATCTTCCTTGTGCAAGAAAAAAATTTTCCATCTCCCGCTAAAGGGAACCATGTGTGGATGCGAAGCAGCGGGGAGATAATCAGCTTGAGCGGGAGGAACGTCACCGCTCTCATTTCACGGCAGCGGTCCCGGCGCTCATCGCGGCGCTGCACAGGAGAAATAATGAGGCGCGCGCGCTCCTTTATTTTCATACCGCGGAACTACCGTGGCGCCCCCCAGCGGAGTATGCAGCTGTCACACGACCTGTCGTGCGCGCCGCTCCGTAGAGGATTCCTAGAGGACAGGACGGGGGGGGCCGTAGGAAAAGAGAGAGAGGGGGGAGGGGACGTGCATGCGCTGTGGGGTGTGGGACGCGGGAGCCACTCCGTAGAGTAGAGGATTCCTAGAGGAGAAAGGGGGAGGGGACGCGCATGCGCTGTGGTACGCGGGCGCCGCTCCGTAGAGTAGAGGATTCCTAGAGTAGAGAATGGGGGGTGAGCGTAGGAGAGGATAGGGGAGGGGACGCGCATGCGCTGCAGGGGGTGTGGGACGCGGGGGCCGCTCCGTAGAGTAGAGGATTCCCAGAGTAGAGAAAGGGAGTGACCGTAGGAGAGAGAAGGGGGGAGGGGACGCGCATGCGCTGTGGTGGTGTGGGGACGCGGAAGGAGGGACGTGCTAAGCCCCCCTCCAAACACATGCAAGCAAAATCAAGGAATTGGGTCAACCTGGGCGACAGACACCACCTGCCTAGCCATTGCTAAGCAGCCTCTCTGTGCTCTCGGCCATGACTCTGATGACTGTGATAGTGGTTGACGGCCTTATATTGTACTACAGTGTTCTGGTTCGCATAATGGATGCTTCCCTACTTCATGAAAGTGGCCGGACGCGGGACGGCGGACGGGGGGACGTGGGAGGGACGCACAGAGCCCAGAGCATAAGATGCTTCGCATCTAAAATAATAATGTGCACGCTGGTATGCCGTGCACTCTGCTTTTGGCCGCGGTCTGCACTGCCGCCAGATTCCTCGGTTAACGCGCCCTCTCGTGGTAGCCGGGCACGCGAGATTATATTTTTTTGTTGGGGAGCGCGGCGATTGGGACGGCCGGAGAGAAACCCGCTGACGCGCAATCTCGGAGGCCATGACTTTGCTAACCTAACCTCGCTTCAGCTCGCTAGGGTACGCTCTAACGTCGCTGAAGTAACTACCACTCAAGCGACTATGCACCAACTAGCCCAGCAACAAGTTTTACAAGTAACTACCGTGCTGCACTACTCTCAACGCGAAGCGACGGAGA
>JALIZH010020135.1:0-111152 GCA_030522465.1 Rhipicephalus appendiculatus
CGCTAGTCTTCAACAGGGAGTGTAAGAAATAGTTAAACGGCATTCGGAGCGAATACGCCATGTATCACCGAATTTTATCTGTGAGCTAGGAAATGAATTTCATTAAAACGAAATAGGAGTGGAAATCTCGGAGCCAGGTGTGACGGCTGATAGTTTGAGCGGTTTGAGCGGGACGTGTGGCGCCATCTACGGCAAGTAATGCGAAAAAGCTCATTTCTGGCGCGCAGTCGTGCATTGTTCAGCATGACACGTGAGCGCGAGATGCGGTGTGCTCGGTTAAGAAAAGGAGATTGCCTATTGTGTCAATGGCTGTGGCACAAAAATATATCAAAACCACCGAAATGCTTTCAAATGCGGAAGTTATCTTTTCAAAGCAGTACTGACACGATCTTGAGGCACTCCAAAAGGGGCATTTTTCGTTTCCATGGTGTGCTTTATCAAAGCTCTCCACACACCGGAGTCAGACAACACGTATAAAATCTTTTATTTTCAAGTTTTCGTCGTTCAGCATCTGCAAGCCAGGACATTATCACGACAAGTCAACCCTGTTCACTTGGTTCGCGAAATCTGCGTCCTGCATGCAGCCTAAATCGCAGAAATCGTCGTCAGAGTCTCTGGACAACAATTCACTCGCCGTTGTTTACGTGAACCACGTGCGACTGACAGCGAACTGACCGCTGTTGCTAGTATGTGGCGAGCTGCAGTCTTACCGAGACGTCAGACTTGTGTTGGTCCGTCGCTGCGAAGCCACCCCCCTCGATATCGAAACTGAAATTGCTTTTTAAGTGCGAATGCACTTTATAAGCGACCCTGAATCCGCCGTCATCCGCGCCCCTCCTCCTCTCCCCTAGCAACGGCGCGAGGAGCGGAGAGGAGCGTCTGTAGCAACGGCGCAGCGACGTCACACCCCACGTGACTGCGCGCGCTCCGCCTCCTCACCGCGGTTTGCGCGGGCGCGCGCCGCTCCCCGCACCGCTCTCCGCGGCGTGACGTCACGGCGCGCTGTGCAGCTGGCGCCTCGCGCCGTGGCTGTGTGTGTGTGTGTACAATGCGTCATGACAACAACACTTTAAATTCATTAATTACACTTTAATCATAACTTTACTCCCCCCTCATAGCATCACCCCGTGCATTCGCACTTAACCATGTTCACCCTCGGGGAAATGCTTGGGAGTTTTTTTTAAGGTCGAGGTATTAAAACCGTATTCAGTGCATTCCTAAGCACTAAGACACTCTTTTCAGTGTTCTTGAAACCCATATTTTTCGAACAACAACCCGAAATTATTTAAAGTTAATGTCAGTACTTCTGTAAAGTGTTTAGCTTGCCGTTACATGTATTCCCTACCCTTTGAAGAAAAAGAATAAAGGTGCGCAGCCTAGGACTGCGAGAGAAGACGAAGAAGTGAACAACGCTATGGGCAAGATGGCGTCGAGTATGGGAATTTTTTTTTCTTTTTCATATCTTTATTTATGGGATTCTTTATAATCCTTTTACCTCTCTGACTTTTCATTTACATTGCATTTTATCCTCTTCTTCTTTTTTTTTACGTTGCACAGCCTTTATTTTTCCCTTCATAGTAGTCAGTGTGGCCAATCCCCCTTGTGGGTATGAGCCAGCTTCTGGTAGGCGACAAACAAACAAACAAATTTCTCGCATTCACTCATAGTTTTGTTACATTTAGGGTACCGAAACCCGCGATCGAACCAGGGACAGTTAGGTGGGACCAGGGACCCTTCTGTGTGCCCGGGGCTCGCTAGCATTTCGAGCACGCTGTTTCTGTGGTTATTAAGGCGAAAGCCTTAAATGGCTCATCAAACGCGAAAGTTGACTGGCGTCCGGCGTCAGTGGCGTCAACACGAGTGATGCAAAAGATCATCATCACGTCAGGACGTCAGGTGTCGCCAAAATCTGCAACGTCATTATGACGTCCCTGACGTCACAGTGATGTGACGCGACGTAGCGCGTCACATGATGACGTCCTCACGTAGCGTCGTAGCTTGGTGAAAGGTGAGCCGATCACGGAGGCAGTGCAAAACCAGAGGAGGTGACTTCAATCTTGGATCCTACAGGTGCACCACGACAACCATGTTAGTCGAAATCTTTCGGAGGGTGGCGGGGTGGGATGAATACATTGACTGACAAGGAAAAGAAGTTCGCTTTCCAGTTGTCTTGGGTGAGGGCATAAGGGAACCTTACGGGTTTTTTTTTTCTTTTTTTTTTTATCATGACGCGTTCCACGCATTTTGAAACATTCGTGGCATGAGATAAATCCACTGTTGTAGACGTTACCGAAAAAAAGTTACTAAATACGTCACTCGTTACGCTAACATAAAGCGAACGCGTTACCACCCTACAATACATCTGCAGAGGTAACGTAAATAAAGGTAACGCATTGCTGTTACCGTTACAGAAAAAAAAGCAACGCACGTTTCTTGCGCCGTTACTCCATGGTCAGAAGTTTGAATCAGTGCGCTTTCGCTGCAGGAGCCCCCCAGTCAAAATGTTATAAAGCTTTTAAAGCGGCAAGTTAGGCTAGTTGGTATCTTGAATAATATGACACTAGCGAAAAAGACGTGGACGAGAAGATTCTGTATTCCTTCTCGTCCACGTATTTTAGATGTGAAGCATCTTATGGCGAAGCTTAATCCGGTGGTGGTGGTGGTGGTGTGCCGCGTGACCACCCTTACTGCGCATGCGCAAACCCTTTCAAAAAAAAAGAAAATAAAAAACCTCCTCTCCCCCCTCCTCTAGGCATCCCTCCCCGCGGCAACCACACCCTCACTGCGCATGCACCTCCCCTTTCTCTCTCCTCTCCTACGCTCCCCCCCTCTCTCCTATAGGCATCCCTTCCCGCGGCGTCCACACTAACACTGCGCATGCGCGTTCCCCCCTCTCTCTCGTCTCCTACGCTCCCCCCCTCTCTCGCCTCGCGACGCCGACGCAGGCTGCGTCTGCTAGCGTGTTTATTGGTTGAAAAAACCGACTGCTCGCGCTGCACAACCGTTCGCTGGCCACCCCGTATATATGGCAATGGATCTTGACCTCCAACGTGGTGCCGGTGGGAGATTTCTGCTGTGCGTTGTTGAACAATAAAAATTCGCAGCGTGCGCGTTAACTAAAAGCCGACTGCGGGTCTCTGTGTCCAGTCGGAGTCTTCTGTCTCTCATTGTCCATTAGCAGCGATTGGCATGTTCCAGTAGGAAACACCGGTCCATCACTGCGTGCTTCGCGCCTCCCCAGGTTTCTCCCCTGCGCAACGCTGCGATGAGCGCCAGCGTCGACGCCGCCGCCAGTGTAAGCGTTACCGCCCGCTGCTTCGCATCTACACATGGTTCCCTTTAGCGGGAGATGGTGCAATTTTTTTCGCTAGTAAACATGTCATAATGTTATAAAGCTCACATTTATTTTTCACATAAACCTTCTAGACCAAACAACGTTTTTAGGGCGAAGCTCCTTAAGGTCGAGGCTTGTACAACACTCCCCCGGTGTAGCCACGCTAGTACTCGCCGCTCCCGCCAAGACGATGACGATGACGCTGATGACGCTGATGAAGAATAAGCGCATTCCAGACCACACATTCTCTTTCTGCCATGGATGAACACGATCGTGAACGCGCTCACGCCCGTCAAAGGCAAACGGCAACGCCGACAACAAGCTGCTACCCCGGCGTTGAGGACGCGGGAAGCGGAGGCTCAACGGCAAAAACACATTGTATATACTGTACTGTAGTGGGCAATGTCAAAGGTGATTTACGGTAAGAACGATCCCCAGTGCTTCGCCTGCTCTTCATGATTCACTTCGTGGAAATGCCAGATTTTTTACCTCAAATACTGATTTAACGAGAATAGTTTGCACAAATGGGCTGGACCCCAGCAGTAACATAGTGAGCTATAAGGTAGCCTGTGGTTACATGCGATAGCTTTTAACTCTGTGGCACACTATAAAGCAATTGGTCTGCGTGTGGCATTAAAAACAAAATGAGATTTAATCATAAACGCTTTCCGCAAAGAAAACAGGACTCAACTCCCAATAATGTACAGTAATTCTAAAGGTGTTATTCTGCTAATAAGACGGATGCTCAGATATTGTAGTCATAAAGAAATGCTTAAACGGCTTCGTTCAGGGAAAGAAATAATTACGAAAATACACAATTCTTACCCTTTATCCGTTATAACTGCCTCTAATATTGCCATGTTTAAGGTGAGCCTCGTTCGCTCAAAAATTTACTAACTCTGGAAACGTATACCCGCACTTGCCGATAGAAACAAGCAAATTTTATTTTCAAAACAATGCATGTAACCAAGTTTGTGATTACCACAACTTGTTGTAAAATTGAGGCGACAGATGCATTTCAAAGCTGTCAGTGGACAGTTTTGAAATGCATCGCATCAGCTACAGAAATGATTCGGGGAAAAGTGGGGAGGTGGTATCGACTGACAATAAAAGCTCACATGGTCCCTAATACATTGACTCAAGACGAGTCGAAGGCGCTAGCCATCTCTTTTTTTTTTTTTTTCTCAGTCGATATATTCATGCTGCACCGCCACCCTTCGAAAGCTTTCTGCACCTAACGTGGTGTTGCATTGCCTCCAAGATTGGAGGCACCTCCCCCCTGGGTTTGCATTTCCTCCGTGATCGTGCCATCTTTTACCAAGCTTCGATGTCATGGGATGACATTATCGTGCGATATTGCGTCACGTGACGAGACGTCATAATGATGTCCCAAATTTCGGCGATTTGGGTCGTCATCGTGACGTGATCGAGTGATGATTTTTTGAAACACTCGTCACCAACGCCGCAGGACGCCGACACTCAAATTTAGCACTTGATGAGGCATCTAAGGCTTTCGCCTTGAATAAAGATGATGGCTTCTGCCTCCAAGTCATCCTAGGCTAAATGCGAGCTTTTCGGAACCGAGCAAATATTTCACCGCACAGGTCATGTTAATATTTCAACCGCTTGTAGGCGTTCAATGGACAGGCGCACAGGTGCCCTGATGGTGCTCTCTTCCCTCTCCTCTCTTTCTTTCTTTTACTCCCTTCGTCCCTTCCCCCCCAGTACAGGGTAGCAAACCGGACGCGCGTCTGGTTGACCTCCCTGTCTTTCATTTCTTTCATTCCTCCTCCTCCTCCTCCTCCTCAACCGCACAGGGCAGGCCGTTCAGAGACATTGAAATAAAGGACGTCAGTGTGGCTCAAAGCTACGTCAATAGTTTATTTTTGCTTTCGCGATGGCCCGATATGTTAAGTTTTTGAGAAACAAGTTCTGGTTGATAACCAGAGCAGGCACGCAGACTTGGCAATACAGCGTACCCCAGCAGTTCGATCATGAGTTCGGCTCCATTGGCGCTACACATGTCGGATGCTTCGCCGTAAGTTGCACCGTACCAGGACGGCATACTGCTCTTTCATATTACAGTACAAATTGTACTCTTCGCCTTTCACGTTTTGTTCGCAACAGCTTGACGAATTTAAGTTTCTGCATGGAGTCACAGAGAGCTTGCCCACGGCCGCTCGATTAATGAAAAATGTGGCTGTGGCTTACCGCTCCCGGGACGGCCTGCTCCTCTCCCATAATAGAGTAGAAATAGTATTCCAAAACTTCCACCTTTTATTCAATGTTCGGTTAACCTAATCAAGAAAACTCTAAAGCGAGCGCGTAATGTAATGCTAATTCTGTTGTAATGCAGCGCTAATTCTGCGATTAATGTGGCGTTAATGTTGTTCTTGCGTAGATCTTGGTGCAGTTCTAAATCATGCCCCTAATACAGCTCCACTACCGTGAAACCTCAGGAAGTGCGTAGCATTGGCAAGCCAGCAATTCTCTTGGTAATCGCGCGCTTACCGAGACAGTAGCGCCCTCTATTGCACGGCGCGGGCCTCAGCCAGATGTTTCAGAAGTGTTTTGGGAGATTTTAGGTTAATCAGTGTGATTATTTCTTTTGGTTATTTTGTAGTTGTGATTAATATTTACCTTATTAGTTTATTTCGCACTGGTTCTGGGCATTGGTAACCTTGTTTTAGGTATGTATTGACCACAGCGTGGCCATGCGACATGAGACAGGGAATGGACGGCAAGTCGGGCCCCTAAAGTGCTGCACATTTAAAAGTAACAGGTAATGGAACACCTCACGTTAGCAAAAATCTTAACGTTTAGTACGTTAACCATTATTATTCCCGGAACATTAACGAAATACGTTTCCAAGTTATCGAAAAAAAGTAACGTGGGACCTGGTAACGCCGCTACATGTAACGCGTTACCGCCAACACTGAATAAACACGCTGCTTGTAAGCTTTCGGCAATTACGAGCGTGGTCTTCATCTCAATGTCTACCAATGTGCATGATCATTTCCCGTGTTAATCATTCCCTAAGATGTTTCAATTGTAGAAAGATCACATGATGTTAAAATAGGATATTAGGACAATCAGCCCGTGAAACTACCCAATCCTCGCAAAATATTTAGGCGGGCTCTGTGCGAGTAAGCTGGTGCGTTTAAGTTAGGACTCAGTATTACGATTACGCTTTATGCTAATGAATTTTGTAGATGCCTTCTATATTTCTGAAAGTGCTAAGCGCTGGGAACGACTCAGGCTCTAATATCACCCTCAACTTGCGCACGTGGCGCGGAACAAGCGCAACGGCGATATCCAAGGGCGATAGCGCTCTCTAAAGGCGCACGAGGCCGGCAGCATCTTTATAATAATAATAGTAAGGGTTTTACGTCTCAAAAGAAGGGTATGATTATGAGGGGCGCTGTTGTGGAGGGCTTGGAAATTTCAGCTACCTGGGGTTCATTAACGTGCAGCTAAAGCACACGGTCCTCCAGCATTCCACCTCCATCGAAATGCGGCGACCGTGGCCGGGATTCAATCCCACGACTTTAGGGTCAGCAGTCGAGCACCACTAGATTAACGCAATGGTTCGCAGCGAGTTTATGGAGGCATATTTGACCCACGTTACACAATATATGCACTCAATAACCTTATAGTAGTGTATTTGAATACCATGAAACTGATTACCACTTTACTCTAAGGGCAGAATTCATAGATTTCCCTAGGCAAGGTGAGCGGTTCTTCCCATTGGCCAGCAGTCTTCGGTAATAACAATTCCAGCGTCAGGATTGGCTGACATTTTTCTCTTTCGAGCAGTATGTAGAGCGTTAGATGTTCTTGCCTAGGACATATTTCTTAGTGGTTTTCGCAAGGTAACTATCATTCATAATTTGTTCACGAATCTACTATGCTATAGTTAGTGGACATACATGACCGCGGATACAAATGAGTCAGTAACACAAAATTCTACACCACGCGGAAGGACGTTTTACGAGACTACTCATTCGCTTACCTCTATCGATGCATGTTTGATCAAGGCATTGGCCGACTTCGGTGACTCTCGACCACCACCTGCCGGTCGTCTCTAGCTGAAAGAGAAGCGGAAAGAAAAGAGATTGCTAAAGGCGACCAAGACTAAAAGATATTCATATTGTGCACTACAGAAGGATCGACAGTAAAGTCAAGACAATTTGCAAGTCAAGACAATTTGTAGAGTTAAGACTGTTCGAGCTGCATTGTTCTAAAGTTCGAAGGTGCCCACAGAGTTACTTCGTTGCTATGTTAACACATGGGAAATGATATGTTGAGTTACAGCTTTTCAGTTCGAGCGCGAATACCACGACAACGCTGCATTTTCTTATCCGCCTTGTTCGATGAAACGTTTCGCGTAGTTGTCCTCGTGTTAACGAAGGGGAGGGGGTGTATCCGTTAGGACGCTATGTGTATATGCAGTGAGTCACTTCAACGAAAACATATATTCATATGAAACGTAAACCAGCAGAAAGGTGCGTTGGGTTTGTTGGTATATGTGCCCAAAACACTAAATTACTTCTGTTGTGTCACTTCTTTCTTCGTCCTCGTCTTTCCATGCGCTTTAAGCCTCACGGTAACCTAGCAACTTTTTTAGTGGTGCGAGCACCGAGTGACACTCTTGCTTCTCTTCTAACTACTTCCGGTCAAGAACTTCCGGTTTCCGAATATTCAGAAAAAGCCTTCTCAAAAACAAAACTGGCACGAAATTGATGGTTGTCGTTCTAATTAAGAGTTATATGAATACATATCATATCAGAGCATTGTTTTACTTAAGATAATGCCCAACTAACCGTCACAATAATTATTGAAAGTAAATCGAATAAGTTCATTGAAAGAGTAGACGGTTTTCTTGTAATCATTGTAGCACCTGCAGGAGCATGTTTGAACCATATGCTTTTTTTTTACGTTGCCTCTGGGATTAAGGCTTGAAATATGACGCCTCCTGAGCGATGAAAGCTTTAGACAGCGATGTCGCATATGCGCCTGAAACAGCTCGTCTGCGCTGTTCTACCACACAAAATATTTATTACGCCCAAATCCATTTTCGCCATGTTGGTAACTTTTATATGTGGGTAACTATTAGGAAACCCGTCACAAAGACGTGTTTGAAGGTTCATGAGCTGCGATTTGGTATCCCTATTAACCAGCTTAAGTGATTTGAGGCAACGTAAGAAGAAGAAAGCCCATTAACTCCTGCCTTTTCCTGCCACAATTTCCTGTTTTTTTTTACATTTTTCTTTTCTGCCGAGAAGAGGTGAGATGATCCCTGCGCGGCGGCCCATATTTTCTCTAAGTAAAAGATGTGACGGTGTCATTATTGTATTGGTATAAAATTGAGCTAGAGAAAATATGAGAAATCATAAATGGAAAGGCTAAGGCTCCAGTTTTTTGTTAAGTAGACATCGCAGGGGAATAAGGAGCTAGTTCAGAACCTGTGACTACCTTCGCGTGACTGCGTGTAATCGCCATTGATTCTGTTAGCATAAGGCTGACAATATGTTACTCTACTGAAGAGTAAGCTCTACGATATGTCGATTCTTGCTACGACTTTTTCTTTTGACTTTACAGCCCTCGTATAAGATGTTTCACAATGGCCTCGAGTACTGCGACACTTACTGCGCACTCCGTTCCACGTTTCACAGGTTTCGTCTTCTTCCCAGGGCACCAGAAGGAGCATGTCGTATCGACCTTTTTCCTGTGTAATGAAAATTACGAATCAACCATACGCTTTCTCTGAAAAACAATATCGAGCGCTTCATCAAATTGCAATCTACTAGCGAGTATTCTAAAATTACCGCACGCCCCGCACAGTCGGGGTCATGTTACCGGCTGTGCAACGTTAGAAATACTGCACAACATGCAGATGCTAGATGAATGTTTTGCGCAAGATATTCTTTTGGTGTGACAGAAGTGCATACAGCACGCCCAGTCACGCTCTCGTTAGGAAAGAACCTTGTCCTATCTAGCCAGTTGACAATGTAATGCAAACAAAAATGAATCGTAGACTCAAATGAGAACTCGATTAGGGTCAGAAGCATCAGAGAAACAATGTAATAGGCATGCTTTTTGCTGGGAGCTTCATGCTCGATAAGCGAGCAGTACTAAACAAAACCATTATGCTTAATGGCCGCCGAGTTAGCCGCTTTGTTTCCTGCCTGTAGGTGCTATCTCATAATTTACTGCTTACATTAGAGGACACCTTGACGATCCTTCAATACTGACCACCATATTCGTGCTTGTCGTCTACGCCGTCATCATCGTTGTTGTCGTTTTTAAGGCGAAAGCCTTAGATGTCTCATAAAATGCGAGTAATGCAAAAAAAAAAACATCATCACGTGATGACTTCGCCACATGACGTGATCATGATTTGATCCCAAAATTTGTGATGTCGCCATGAAGTCAGATAACGGGACCATACATGATCACGTCGTCACATGACATCGTCGGTTGGTCAAATAAATGTGGGCCGATCACGGAGGCAGTGCGAAAGCAGGTAATGTGCAGAAACCTTGCAATGTCTCCGGTCCTTGAGGCAGTGCAAACCTACGTCATGTCCAGAAAGCTTTTGGAAGGCGGCGGGGAAGGATCAATACCTCAACTGAGAGCTCAAAAAAAAAAAAAAGCTTTTCGTCTACGAGTCGTCTTTGGTGTATACATAAGGGGAGCCCCCAGAATTTCTGTCATTGTTATTGTTGAAAGCACCGTCAACTTCGTACATAACAACGCCGCGCTTTTCCATGCGCACACGCTGCCGAAATTCCGTGGCGTTCACTTTTTTCTAACGTACCTTACATGGCCAGGCGTCGGTTGCAAACCTGGGCAAAACGACCCTACTTCACCACACACTCATCATTATTGAAGAGTTTACTGAAACCACACCTTTGATCCGACACCTGGAAATGGATCCCGAAAGGAAAATTTTTCTTCTCTCTCTCTCTTCTACACTAAGTCAGCTATAGTTATTGCGCACGTCAGCCCAGTAAGACGACATGCAAATATGCGCACGTGACATTAAGGTGACATCACATGTATCAAGCCTATCGCCATCCCGACGGTGATGACAATGCAGGAAAAATTAGCATAGAAACAGACGAAAGTTCTTTGAAATTGGGGAGATTATTTAGATTCCCTTCCACACGAAAGCAACGAAGATGGGCACAGTGCCGTCACTGTTCTTTACCCACTGTGAAGAACATGGGACTAAAGTGTTTCGCTGCTAAACTCGAGGACGCAGGTTCGACTACCAGCCACAGCGCTCGCGGTTATATGGCAGCGAAATCCAATAACACTAGGGCGCTTAGATTAGGTACACTGCACAGAACCCCGTCTGATCAAAATCAATCCCCCCACTACGGCGTGTCTCACATTTATATGGTGGTTCTGTCACGTAATACGTAATCAGTTTATTTCAGTTTTCAGTCAATTTAGCACTGCTTGCGTCAACAATAGAATGCCGATTGACCCAGCAAACTATTCTTTCGAACCATGGCCAGCGTTTAGCCCCCTATTCAATTGCCTACGGATGTGTACGTGCAATTTGAAAACAGGTGACACCGCAGAACGCAGCCTAGGTTACGAACACTATACTCACGGTATAGCTGATGGACGAGACGAATTTCTCGCATCCTTCTTCGGGAATGTTGACCATCACCACAGGAATAGCGGGTGCTGTTAAAAGACAACCATTGAATCACGTTAACCTGGTTACACAGCAAGTCTTTTCTGTCAATGCACTCTTCCTAGGATTTACAAGAGCATTATAATTCGCTCTATATTAGCCAATCAAAAAAGTGGAGGACGCTTGAGCTACGCCTTCAAGAGCAGATCACGATAGCGTAATCGGACCTCGTGCGCATCGCCTTCTG
Organism: Rhipicephalus appendiculatus; assembly: GCA_030522465.1. Taxonomy (NCBI): domain Eukaryota; kingdom Metazoa; phylum Arthropoda; class Arachnida; order Ixodida; family Ixodidae; genus Rhipicephalus; species Rhipicephalus appendiculatus. The sequence goes on from JALIZH010020135.1 coordinate 11,233, forward strand.
AACTGCTAGCCTGCTTCGGTTCTCGGCGCATTCCTCAACCGTGCCGTGAGGAAGCAAACGACTGTGCACGTAACATTGACCGTTTCGAAGTATCATTAAATGCCTACTGCAATCACAGTTCTTAAGTGCCCACTACGCCATAATTATTCCTTTTGCGAATCAGCGAAGGACCCAGTACACGTCCTTAACACGCGAACATACGCAGCTGTTCACTTTGTTGATGGTTCTGCAGCTGATGATGGCAAATATGTCTGAGCGCTTTGTAATGGGTGGGCCTTTGAAAACCCCACTCGTTGCTCAATTCACATGTTTCGACGCCTGGCGCGATTCTACGCTTCTTCCACGCACTATAGATGCGTTAAAGAAATTTCTTCCACTACATTACATTCATGCAGTGCTTTTTTTTTTCTAAGGCAGTTTCAACAAATATTGGGGCTCTGTGGTAAAACACCTGCTTGCCACGCAAACGGCCTGGGTTTGATCCTCACTCGGAACCGGAAATTTTTATTTTTGATTTTATTTGCATCTTTCTTGATTTTTCGTTCACAACCAACGACGCCGAATACCGACGCCGAAGCCGGAATTTCTGTGAAACGAGCGCTTTAATGCTATCGCGTTAAAACAAAAAATGCCATCCCTTCGTTAGCCGTAGTGAACTCCCCAAAGAAGGAGCACTTATGATTTGTTTGCTTTGGCGCAGGTATTACAATCAGGCCCGTAGCCAAAAAAAAATTTTTTTCTGGGGGAGTTGGGGGGGGGGGGGGGGGGGGTGCACTTGTTAAAGGCCTTGAAAAACACCTATTTTCATTATTTATTCTCGGTAAACACCCCCCCCACCATCTACATTTCAGGGAAAGGGGGACTTAGGGCACCCCCTTTGGCTACGTGCCTTATTAGGATGCATCTTCTGCATAGACGTATAACAGAACAAAATCTCTAAGCTCGATTTTATAGAAGAAATTACATGATGAAAAATAGAAAAGTTAGCAAGCTTACGAAAAGAAATCTGAGTTTTGATGGCTGACATGTCGTGATATAACCTTTACTTGGGCGAGTTTGTATATACTCAGACAAATGCAGCGCTACTTAGACGAAGACAGGAGACACAGATATAGACAAAGACGAGGGCCAACTGTGTCACGTCGGAATTCAACTGTGTCAATCATCCGCGCCTTGATTTAAGCCGCGCTGCAATTTGTCTGACATTTCACCTTATCTGTTTGGCACGTAAAGCAAGTTTAATCTAACAACGTGACCAAAAAATATATATCTAATGAGAGTGAAATATAGCAAGGAAGAGGGAGGACAACCAGACAGGTCTAACTTCCTGTTTGTTACTCTACACTCATTGGAATAAATCTGTTTGAAAGATAGCGAAAGAAGAAAGGCTGCAAAAAGAAAAAAAAAGGAGCAGGAGTGTCTTCCCATCGTACCTTTTAAACAAATCTGTAGATCTCAAAGAAAAGCGAGGTCACGCTTCTACGTACATGTCATATGCATGATGAGGATGGGATGATGGAGGAACATATGATGTATCTTTGGTACACAACGTTCGCAAAGCCACACATATTACGTCTATAGTACGTTTAACGTTACGTCAGTAAGGAGCTTCACTTACGCGTTATGATGCAATGGCCGTTCTTGCAAATCCCCTCGACAATCAGATCGGAGACTGTAGGAACGTGCACCTTCCTTTCATGATTTAGCTAGGAATATTAGGATGAAAAATACGATGCGTCAGACAGCCGTACGTTTTTCCGTAAAGCCTTAAGCCGTGTTTCAGTGACTTATGTGCAAGATAAACGTAGTTGAAAATTCTCTGTTGCATTCGAGTGATGATTTCGTCAACACAGGGACCACAGTTGTCACTTACCACATACGATTACCTTCTAATTACAATATGCCTGCAAACATCTGTGGTGGGAGGCTTGTGACTTATGCATTACGACGAGCATTGCTGATTCCAGCTGACAGCCATGTGGTGCTTATCTGACATAGTCAGACACAAGCTCATCTATGATTAGCGTCTCCATTTACACATCTAAATCAGCGAAAATCTACAATGGCCAATATTCAATATGTTTAGCAGTGGTGCTCTAAGTTGAGGAGGCATGCACTAGAAAATGCGTTTTCCTATTTCGCCCGCACGTTTGTGGTGTTTTCCATTTGCCTTTATTTCTCTACAGCTTTTAATCACGAGTAGATGTTAGATTCTATAAATAAGTGCCGCCAAAGTGAACAAAGAGTGCATTGCTCAACTCAAAAATATTAAGCTTTTTAGTGTGTGCGTGTGTGTTGACAGTGTTCTACGAAAGTGATGAAAGCGGGGTGCGCTTACCAGACACGGAGTTCCATCCGGCAGTTCTTGCGTTGTATTACCTTTGCAATAATCAGTACACCTTACAGCCAGGACCTGTTAACCAGGGGCGAAGGACTTAAATAATCTGAATACTGAGGGAGCATTTATTGAAGATTCGTATTCTGATGGTCATTTAGAGTGTACACCACTTCAGGCAGAATTTCCTAAATTTTGCGTTTCTTTTGTGTGTTTCTTTTGGTATAGTTAACATATCAAAGCTGTTAATGCGAAAAGAAGAGCGGAAAAAGCCTTATGTGCGAATTATTCCGGCTTTCTACGAAGGCTACTCCACTACTGATGTGTATGCAATGGAAAAATGTGGGTATATAGTAGGGGAGCAGTCAGTAGGCAAACGTTGAAGTGGTAATGTTACCGTGACGTTGATTGAAAACTGATAAAACCGTCATTAGTGTACTATCCAATGGCGTCGTAACAAACTCTACCAAAGTTTTCCCATTCTTCTTAAGGCATTAGAAATAAAACATTAAGTATTTAAAGGAAATGGGGTTCACGTTATTGGTGTGACATTCATTGCAAGCTAGGAGTGTTTAAAATAATTATGTGTTTGGAGACTCTTGCTGAATAGTCGTCCACAGTCAAGATCGCCGAAATAACAAGTGGGAAAAAGTTGCCAAGTCAAATGCATGAGACAGAGATACAGCTTCTCTAAAGGCACTTCAAGCAAATGTTTTAAACTGATGGGCCTTCTCGTTCCGAGCTACGTCCCCCTATAGTCCCGAAGATGCACTGCAAAAGTAAATTATAATTCTTAGTACAAATCGGCAGCACTTCGAGAGTCATTTCTCGCGCTGTTTTATTGTATGTGGCTTAATTAGAAAATCTGCAAATTTTTATTGAACACTAGCAGTTTTTTTCTTGTTCGTAGAAGCATTATCCCGTGGTAGCAAGTAGACTAAGCTGTTATCGATGACTTACCTTTATCTGCTGAAGCCGAGAGTCCTGAATGCGAGCGAAGCGTGAGTGTATGATAGCAATTACGGCCCCAGCAGTAGCTTTTAGTTACTGCTCAGGCCATAAGAAAAGTGCACACCATACGAAAAATGTGGAATTCATCCCACTTCACTTAGAACAGCGGGAGCGAAATGCGGATTTTTACGCGTTGTACATATGCATTTCTTTTTCCATAGTAGGGAATTCTTTTCTAACACGCACATTGTACTTTTCCTGCTAAGTATTTTTTGTTAATGAACAATCATGAAGAAGACTGTATTGCCAATTAACGATGTTGGGGCACGAAAAACATCTGCACATGGCATTCTTGACTAAGAGACAAGCTCTTCATTTTCACGGACTACTGCGCCTTATTAAGCACGCACAATTTGCATGGCACTTCAAAGGCATGCGGAAAATACATAGCTGTCGTTAGGGCTCTCAGCACATTCTGAGATTTTCTTTCTCGACCCATTTATCGTACTCCTTGCGGTTTTTTTAGTTCTTGCGAAGGCCATCGGCACTGTCGTTCCCTCTAATTGGACACAACTCATTAGTGTGAAATCATCCGATTTAACAGACAATGAATCTTGTAAAGTGCCAAGGTAAGTTAATTGTCACATTTAATTCTAGCAAGATGCTGAGTACTTTTAGTCGACAATTAAGCACAACGTTCAACTTCTGCATAATCTATGCCTGGCTTCATTGTCTATCTCTAGGCGCATAGGTTTGTCACTAACAAAAATCGAGCCACTCGGATCCTCCTTCTCTCATTAGTGTTCGGCACGACAATCATAGGTTATAGTTTCTCATAGGTTCCATAACCGATTTTTGCAGTTGTTGCATCAGACGGGTCTATCCACTTTTTCTGATCCCCTTGTGACGTTTCTTAAATTTTTTTTCTTCATTCTGCAAAAGTTTTTTATTAATATTTTACCCTCCAATAAAGGAGCGACTGATGCGATTTCCAAAGGCGATATGTAGTGATATGTAGTAAGCAATCATAATTGTCTAAGTTTTCATTTTATATCTAAAGAGTCATTAGCCACTGAATTTACTTATGTGCTCTCTGATGGTATAGGCGGCCACGCAAGTCACTGAATTTAGTGTGTTCGTCAAAGCTTAATTTTCTGCCTGTAATTTCTGGCTCCTGAACTGCTCTTACGTACAGACAAACGGCGTCCTATCTAGGGACAATGAAGGCAATCAGTATTTTATAACATGACTAATTTCATTAATTCAACATTTAAAAGCAAGCACTTGTTATGAATGCTTTATGCACAATGAATTCACAGTAGTTGAGCTCCCAGAACAGCGGTACGATAACCAATCGCGACCAAAATTGATTTCGTAGGAGGATCTGCCATAAAAAAATTAAACATTAAAGATTACTATGTATCAAGCGAGATGTGAAGTTAAATACGCGTCTGATAAGACAAAAATAAATCCTACATCTTCGCCCCCCTCATGTGTTCCACGTTTGCTGGTTGTGTGCATACCAATGAAAAAAGAATAGGAACATTCACGCTGGATAGCACTTTTTACACACAATGCGCAAGAAATATGTAAGAAAGTGGAACGAATAAACACAAAAACAACCATCGTGCGTCAGTCATAAGAGTGGCAAAGCGCTGTTCCGAAATCTGGACATGCCCAAGGACAAATCTGCGGAGGATAGGCAACCGAGACGTCACCTAGGAGCAACGACCGAAAACGCACCGCACTGCTTCAGGTTTCGTTGTTACTGCACCAGTTATTGTTGAGAAAATAAATACTTTCAAGAAAGGACGAGGAAATTATGTAGCCGTAATATAAGGCACAAAAATCAAACCGCAAAAAGTAGACACACTACTCGCTTCATCAAGCTTGGGGTTTTGTGTAATTCAAAAGGCAATAATATGCCGTTTCATAATTCCTATCGCTCCGACAAGTGGCCGAGCAATTAGCAGACCGTGATTTTGACCAATGTCACTCGCGTATTCTGCTACAGGGAACCAGGGTTGCCGTTGGGTAGATTTGAAAAAGAACCGATACACAAGCTAAAAGTAGCTAGAGTAGCCATGTCGTTTAATTTTAGTGCCAAATGTCTAGCCAAATATAAAAAAGGTATTATTATATGTATAGTTGTTAGTATTCGAGCGTAAATGATAGGATTTTAAATCAGCAAAAACTGAGTATAACGAGCACAATATTTTTCCCCCTTGCCCGATCTCCAAGCCACACTTAAGTTGAAAAAAATAATGAATTATTATACTTTCAGTGTGCCTGCGTACAGTTTGTCTACAATAGATAGATAAGTTCTTGCCAAAAATAATTTTGGGCCAGAAACTCAGCAGGAACATGAGACGTTCAAGCAGCTTTTTTTTCTTTTTGAAGCCGTAGACCTGAGATTGGTACGATGTTACAGCAGTACCAGTGCAGCTTAATGTAGCGAAATTTAATCGAAGATTAACAGTCCAGCTTCATTTTGTTGTGGATATCTCTGACGCGGTGTGTCTAAGCATTAGAATCTGGCATCAGCACTGTGCTGTCCTCGATGCGCACCAGCCCTGCTGGTGGGGCAAGGACATATGCGCTCATAGGCCAACACAGCAGAAAAGTTTGCAAATAACGGTTATTCCTTAAACTTGCGGTCTCTTTTATCTTCAAATGATACGGAATAAATGGCCAGAAATGAGCCAGAATAGAAGTTCAAGGTAGCCAGAAAGTAACCATTACACCAGCTTGAAATTTTTGTCGCCAGAGAGCGTCGGAAAGTAGTCGATTCGACGCAAAGTAGCCACCAACGGCAACCCTGCAGGAAATGTATGTGGAGTTTCAGAACTCGTATAATTGAAGAACTGTGGGACACGAGAGGAAGGGAGCAGGGAATAAATTTCGCAAAAATAAGTGGGAAACTGTACGGATCAAACAACACAAATGCCTCTCAATAAATAGCTCAGCTTTCTCTAGTCCTAAACGCTAGCTAGTCCACAGTCTCAGAATTAAGTCTAGTAGCTGCGATTGACTGTGCCGTGGTAATTCGTCCATGAGAATGTCGCAATAACACTCACCCTTCCGTTCCTCCTCGTAGTTGCATCTACGCATCCATTCGGATGAGTCCACGGCGTAAAGTCTGAAACAGTACGTATATACGTGGCTCACAAAAGATCGCAACGCAGTCGTTAATGCACCATGCAAAATGCGCTTGCCAGACGCATTGAAAGCTTCAATTATTATGTGGTATTGTATATACGGAATATTTTCGAATAATCCTTTGAAATTTTTCCCTCTGTACTTTCTTAAATTTTTTTCTTCTAATTTTAAATGCGTAAGCATTCCTATGCCGACCCATTGAGAAAGCTGTCTGTTTCTCTTTTCACGTGAGATGATCCTCGACATAAAAGAGTCAACGTATAAACCAAAATAAGTTTTTCTTTGGAGGAACTGAGTTTGCTAAGCGAGTGTCGTCGAGTCGTGGTCGAATTCAATGTGAATGTAGATAGGTGGGCAGGTGAGATTAACTTGTATGCGGGGATAACGCAAGATCGGTTTAATTGGCGAAGCTTGGGAGAGGCCTTTGCCCTGCAGTGGGCTTAGTCAAACTGATGATGTTGATGTCAAACTGACGATCAATGCTTACGCTTACTCACATAAGTGTTATAAGGAACACCTGATCAACGACATTGTTATACGCTCTAGCAGGGACAAGGATCGTCAGATGCCTTCTGCTGCAATTTTTGCAAACTCCTTAGAAAGCGTGCAGGGCCTTGCTCTATCGCGGCGCTTCCGTCTGTACATGTAATCCTCGGCCCCCTTTTTTTCCCATTACTTTTATCATAGAGGTTATTTCTTCGCTGAACACACAGTCGTTGACGCTAGTAGTACACGTTTTCATTGCATATAGCGAAACTCAATAGATCTGGCACCAGTTTCCATTACATGAGCGAGAAAGTGGCACTTGTTGAACGTACCTGCTGTTACGCAGGTCCCGTTGCGACATACTCCGGTTCTGTTGACATATTTGCTTATTGTTGTTCTCTTTTGGTAGCTAATGAGCAAATCATAAAGAAGAAAGGAAAATGAGGAAGATAGCCGACATTGTTCTTCTTGGGGATAATCAATTATTCAACTTTGAAGCGAATTTGAATAATGAAAACCAAGTGCGAATGCGAATCGAATCGAATATTCTTCGCACATTTTCAAATGAGAACAGTAAAACTACATAGTTTTGCGAACACCAAAATAAATCGCACCAACCAGACATGGAAAATGCAAGTTTGTTCACCGCAAATAATATACAGAAAATTTATGCGTAGTACAAAACTATGGCTTTCCACTACCACATATGGAGTTATTTAATGTTCTCACGAATGATGGGTAGCTTCTTGGTGTGTTCCGGAAGCAGCGGCACTGTTGTAGTGTCCCCATTCCTCCAAACATCGGAAACAGTCGTTCAATATACACACTTGTGCCGATGTGCTGATCTTGTCATCATCGTTTCGCCCTGTAATCTTGATTTCTCAATTGCGAGGAACAATTCCAAATCAATGGGAATAGCCCTGAACGATGCTGGGTTTGCTTTATGTTTAGACATTTTTTTTTAATTTTACAACCTCTCTCCTTTGTTTGGGTGGTTTTGTTCAGTACAGTTCCGGCACAATATTGCAACAACGTCCTCGGCACCATACACACTGCAGGGGTCTGGCCACTACACTTGAATACTGATGAAACATCTGCAAAAGCGTATTGTGGGAAGTGGGAGAATATTGGGGGGGGGGGGGGGGGGTCACTGTTTCAAAAAGAAACTATTTTGTCTCTTTGTAGGTCTAATTTGTCGAATTTAGCACCGCTATGTAATTATTTGTGCGGATTGCAATACTCCGGTATGAAGTTTTACGGCGTTCCAATAGTTGTATGGTGAAAGTGCTGGGAATCGACTTTTCCAAGCAGTTTCCAACATTCGACCGCGCCACCCTTCCTCTGAATAAATTTACGGCTGCACTCGTGGTATTGCAAACGGATATAACTCTAACATAGCAAAATGTGAAGACGTTAATGACACTCACAGCACACAGGCGTCCATCATCGAGCTTCGTTTCGTTCCAGGTGTGACTCCTCGAATCATAGCAGCTCGCGATGCATCCAACGGCCACTTGAAGCTGCGCGTATAATCGTCAGAAGCACATGTAATTGCTAACGAGAGGCACGAGTTTCTCATGATAATCACGATAACGTTACGCAATATACCGTGTGCTCCAATAATTATCCATGCGCAAGGTTGTGCGCATCTGTCGTTTTTGCATGCTCGAGAGCTGGAGAGAGAGAAGGAAGCGGAACGCAGGAAACCATAGACTTATTTTTTTTTCAGTTTCTAACCCTAAAACTTGGAAACATCGAAACAGGATTAGAGCATTAAAAAAGGGAGGCAGGAAGTCATGAGTTCATATCTTTTACAATAGCACTTATTTCACATGAACCACAGCACCGTTTTCGTGTGTTGTACTGGGCTAATGCTTTACGTACGACCAGTAAAAACTATAGTTCTTTCTTTTTTATCCAATTTTACTACACTAAAAACGAGCGTGGCTGAGAAGCCCGATGTACAGTTGGAGTACAGCAGAGAAAGAAATCCATTTATATTCTCGGTGGGAACAAGAGGAGACAAGGCACGCGCTAAAGCCAAAGGTTGTGCTGATGGATGGCGACTATCAGATGCGTCCTTCTTGCTTAACTGGCGCCCAGACAAACCAGTGGTAAGCAATAATATAATATTTTCATTCATATGTAATAATATAGGCTAATGTAGGAGCTGATGTATATATACAAGATGCACACATTAGCATCTAGGCAAATGTAAAAGCACTAAATTGTAGTCACCTTTGTGTTTATAGACGTTGTATTCACCTGGCAGTGGTAGATGTAGGGATTGGGCACTGAAAAAAAGAAAGGATAGAAAAGATGCAAGCCCATCCTGTATCCCCTCTTTGTTCTGAAAACTTGCCTGCAGAAACACAGTGGATTCTTAAAAAGTATAAGCCCTGAAGCCAACCTGTATATTATGCGTCATGATTCCTACACATTCGAGGTAAAGAGGCTGCCGATAAGGGCAGCCATAGATGTCTAAAGATTAAAGCTGATGAATTAAGACATGGTGATAACCAAAAAAAATGTTAATAAAATGAACCACCATTTTGCTCAGGCCTCCAAATGGTTTAGTTCAAACGAGACTGAAACGGGCGTCATGGGTCACAGCCAAACGCCGGTTATTTCCTTTTCTTTTTTTTTTGTCCCCACTGTAACAAAAAACTCGTCTTTGGACGCCAATTTCGATGTCTACCCATTTCCTTTATGAAAAAGAAGAGCTACCACTGTCGCACCCTTGCGTGTGAAGACGAACGCGAACCGTATAGCTGCATATCAAGCTTTACAAAGAGCAGCAACACAAATTGTCTCTTGAAATCCGGCGCCTTGTTCCTTTTTTTATTGTGTTTTTCTCTGTGAAACCTTATTGAACTGTTGTTGAACAAGTTTTTCCCAGCTCGATATTCCTCTCGATCATTCAGTGATGTTACATTTCTATGTGCTTCTCTACTAGTTAGCCCTCTGCACTGTCCATGAGGTTAATAGAGCTCGGGACTGCTTTAAACACTCATGCATGCTGTCATCCAATGGTCTTTTTAATACATCCAGAACATCACCGCATAGCAACCGATTCCTATTTTCTTCTTCTTTAATAAAGTTATTCAAGAACAGCAGTAATAGTACTGTATTCTGCGTAAAGTTCATATCACTCGCGCTTCTCGCCGCATTGCACTTATAATAAGGGGCAGCCCAGTGTCCTGTCGTCTACAAGTTACAAAGCCGTCCTGTCTAGACAGCTGCCTCAGCTGTCAATCACAGCTAATGCGCGATATTAAAGACTAGCTTTAACAACCACGTACGGGTGCGTTTCCACTTAAAAGTCTCATGGGAACAATGGAATTGGAAAGTGATTAAATGAACTTATTATTTCTTCACAGTGCTATAGCTGACGGCTAAGTAAGATCCGTAGAGAATAAGAAAAAAAGAGCGATGAACTTATTAACGGGGCTGTAGATTACAGAAGCTGAATAAGGTCACTAGTTCGTGATTTGAAGTGCGGTGCCACATGTTCTGCTTTTCGCGCGGCCAGAAAGTGTCAGTACTTTCATCTTGACACTTCATAGTTTTCTTGTGCTTAATTAGGGCCTCTCAAGGCAGAAGACTTCGGAGACACTTAGAGGACGCTTGAGTTTCGCCTTCAACAGTAGAACATGATAGTGTAATTGGGCCTCGTGCACATCTCCTTCTCAATCACTAGTCTCGCTTCGGTTTTCGGGGCATGCCTCAACCGTGCCGTAAGCAAACGAACGACTGTGCACGTAACATTGGCCGTCTCCAAATGTGCTCGAATGCCTATGCAAGTACAGTTGTTAAGTGCCCACTACGCCATAATTATTCTTTTTGCGAATCACTGACACGCTTTGTAAAAGGTGGACCTTTAAAACACCCACTCGTTCCGCAATTCACATGTTTTGACGCCTGGCGTTATTCTACGCTTCTGCCGTGCAATGTTGCATGCGTTAAGGAGACTCCTTCCACTACATGACATTCATATAGTGTTATTTCTTTTTTCGAAGCAGTTTCAAGAAATAACGTGACTCTGTAGCAGAACACCTGCTTGCCACGCAGACGGCCTCGGTTCGATCCTCACTGGGAACCAACTTTTTGTATTATTTATTTTATTTGCATCTTTCTCCATTTTTCGGTCACGGACAACGTGATGATGTTTCACTCACAACCAACGACGTCGTCACCGAGACCGACGCCGACGCCGGAATTTCTGCGAAACGAGCTCTTTTACGCAATCGCGTTAAATTTACGCGCAGGCCACTCATTCCGAAGGTGCATCACAGTTTTTTTCTATTCAATCAGTGCTGGCCACGAGACTTGAAGTGACCATAAAAAACACTAAAACTACAGACCAAAAAGTTCCATAGCCCCAGCAAGTCCGTCATCTTCAATACTAGACACCACCCCCGTGGCGCGACAGAAGTGTTGTTAGGCCAGTACATATGCCAAACCGAAATAAGAGCGAAAGAGCCGCCATGTGATTCTCGCATTAGGTCGTCGTGACCTCATGAGAGTTACAGCTCTGAATCTCGAGCGCCGTTGATTCTTCATCGTAAAAACAGACTAGAAAACTAAAGAGGTCTTGTGGCTGAAGTTGAAAATTTTACGATTACGTTGTCACTTTTCAAAAAGATTCAAGTTATTGTGGAGATCGCGAGTGTGAACTGAAGCAAATTATTATTCCTATACATATAACTAAGAGCGAGCTGCAAGAACAAGGGTGTAATAACAGTAATTGGAAAAAATTGCACGCCGAAGTTCTTTACACCTTATCAGTAGCCAACAATAGTTTTGGAGCAGTTTTGCCATATGTTAAACTGGCAGCTATACCTCACGAGTACAGAAGTACAACACGATATTCCTCCACGATACAACGCGTTTACCAGTGGTACTGTAGGGTAGACGGTAAAAAGGAACACTTTTTGGATTGTTTTTTAACACAGGTATGCATAAATGGTTCCGAAGCTAGAATGGTACTTGTTCGTTTGTTACAGCGTTTTCGTGTTGTTCCTGAGCATTTAACCAGTCCGCAATCTGCACAACTCACGCCAATAAAACTTATTCGTCACTGCTGTTTGTTTTTGTTAACGTGTGCCTTAATTTCAATCTCGAAAACTTTATTCAGGTACTTGGCCCACTTTAGAAGGACGACAGTCCGATGTGGCACAACGGAAACTAGGAGTATAGTGGGTTTGGGGCACTGCTCACAAGCTGGCTTCTGTGCGACCAAACAGGCACAACTGATCACTGGCTTCATGTCGAAACAGACAATTTTCCACTGGCTGCTTTGTGACCCAGTTGATAGCTTGAGTCACTTGGCATTTTATGTGCGATTGAGTGATTGATACGACTTGATTTTATTGGTTTATCACATCCCGTGTGATCGGGAGGCGAAGGAAACGCCATTCAAGGATGTCCTTCATACCCGTACTGACAAAGAAAGACAGCAACTGAGGCGAAAAAATTTGTTTACGATGCCGTACGAAGTGACAAACAATCGTCTCAAAGACAACATTTTCATGCCCCGCCGCCATGGTCTAGTGGTTAACGTGCTCGACTGCTGACCTAAAGGTGGCGGAATCAAAGCCCGGCTATGACGGCCGACTTTCGGTGGAGGCGAAAATGCTTGAGGCCCGTGTACTTAGATTTCTGTGCACGTGAAAGAACCCCATGTGGCCAAAATTTCCGGTTCCCTCCACTACGTTGTCCCTCATAATCATATCGAGGTTTTTGGACGTTAAACCCAAACAATTATTATTTTATTACTACATTGTCATACACTTCGACAAAACCACCACATGAAACACACCATTAGTTGTAGTCCTACACATATTGTCACGCAATAGTAAGTTGCATGTATGTTGCAATGCATGTATACCACATGTATATATGATGTATTTTGCAATAGCATGCATGCATACTGCAAGGGCGAAAAAAGCCGGCAGATCCCACGCACTGTGGTAATCGATGTAATGCGAAGCAGCCAGGAAGGAGCAAATCATGCTTTATATAATTTGCATGTCATGTTTTACATCTTAGGACCTGTCATTTATGTTCGTCATACAGTCACGTCGCGCAATACCAATTTTAGTGTATATCAAGCTAGCGAACTGGTCGCAAGCGCACCATGAGCGTGGCATGTAAATGGCGTTGTAGATGACATGCATGCCAAGATTTTAATGTTACCACCTGCCACTTATGTTCGTTATACAGTCATGTCACACAATACCAAATTTAGAGTATATCAAGCTAACGAAACGGCCGGGAGCGCGCCATGAGCGTGACATGCAAGTCATGTCGCACATGACAAGTCATGATTTCCATATTACCACTAGTCATTTATGTTCGTCATACAGTCACGTCATTCAATCCCAAATTTGGTGTATATCAATATAACGAAATGGCCGCGGGCGCGCCATGAGCGTGGCATGCAAGTCATGTCGCAAATGACATGTCATGATTTCCATATTACCACTTGTCATTTATGTTCGTCATACAGTCACGTCACACAATACCAAATTTGCTGTATATCAAGCCAACGAAACGCCCGCGTGCGCACCATGAGCGTGGCATGCAAGTCATGTCGCACATTACATGTCATGATTTCCATATTACTACTTGTAATTTATGTTCGTCATACAGTCACGTCACTCAATACCAAGTTTGGTGTATATCAAGCTAACGAAACGGCCGCGAGCGCGCCATGAGCGCGGCATGTAAATTATGTTGTTCATGACATGCACGTCATTATTTGCATATTACCACCTGTCAGTTATCTTCGTCATACAGTCACGTCACTCAATGCCAAACTTGGTGTATATCAAGCTAACGAAATGGCCGCGAGCGCGTCATGAGCGTGGCATGCAAGTCATGTCGCACATGACATCTCATGATTTCCGTATTACCACTTGTCATTTATGTTCGTCATACAGTCACGTCACACAATACCAAATTTGCTGTATATCAAGCCAACGAAACGCCCGCGTGCGCGCCATGAGCGTGGCATGCAAGTCATGTCGCACATGACATGTCAAGATTTCCATATTACCACTAGTCATTTATGTTCTTCATGCAGTCACGTCAATCAATACCAAGTTTGGTGCTTATCAAGCTAACGAAACGGCCGCGAGGGCTCCATGAGCGTGGCATGTAAATCATACTTTTCATGACAAGTTATTCATGATTTTCATGATATGACCAGCCATTTATATTCGTCATACGTTCATCTTAAGCCATACCAAATTTGGTATAAATCACATTAACGATACGGCCAGGAGAGCACAATGTCGTAGGCGGCTAGATAGATAGATAGATAGATAGATAGATAGATAGATAGATAGATAGATAGATAGATAGATAGATAGATAGATAGATAGATAGATAGATAGATAGATAGATAGATAGATAGATAGATAGATAGATAGATAGATAGATAGATAGATAGATAGATAGATAGATAGATAGATAGATAGATAGATAGATAGATAGATAGATACGCTCAAAGTCGCCGAAGTCCGCTAAGAAATGCTTCGCATGTAAAAGTGAGTCACGGAACGAGGCCAATAAAAATAAAAAAATCCGGCAGATCCCACGCACTGCGGGAATCGATGTAATGCGAAGCAGCAAGCTGCATGCATCGGCTTGTTTGTCGTTGAGGCTAATAAATTCATTCGTCTTATGACATCTAGTCGACTATATATCCCATGTTTGTCGTGCACACATGCAGTTCAATCTGGTACACACCATGCTAATGAAACGTATATTATGATATGTACAATGCATGACCCGTCACTTATGTTCGACAGGCACTCATGTCATGCCGCACCAATGTTTTTATATATCCACTTAACAAAACGGCCGGAAGACCACCAGGACAGTGTCATGTAAATCATGCTGTACGTGACATGCATATCACGAGTTCTATGTGAGGACCTGTCATTTACGTTCGTCGTACAGTCACGTCACGCAATACCAAATTTAGTACATGTTAAGCTAGTGAAACGGCCACGAGCGGAGCATAAGCGCGGCAGGTAAATCATGTTGTACGTTAAAATCTCATGACTTTTATGTTGCCACCTGTCATTTATGTTGGTCAAACAGAAATGTCTTGTCTTGAAAAAATCCAATTTTGGTATACATTCATTTAATTAAGCGGCCGCGGGTGCCCCGAGACCATGTCATGTAAATTATGCTGTACATAACAAGCGTGACATGGTTTGCGCGTTACGACATGTCACAAATGTTCGTCATACGCTCATGTCATGCGATACCAATTCTTCTATATATCAAGTTAAGTAAACCACCGCAAGGGCACCAAGACCATGGCATGCAAATCATGCCGTTCATGACATGCATATCATGATTTTCATGTTATGACCGTGTGGTTTGTGTTAGTCATACAGTCATGTTATGCGATACCAATTTTGGTATACATTCCATTGACAAAACTGCCAGGAGAGCTCAAAGTCGTAGGCGGTTAGATAGATAGATAGATAGATAGATAGATAGATAGATAGATAGATAGATAGATAGATAGATAGATAGATAGATAGATAGATAGATAGATAGATAGATAGATAGATAGATAGATAGATAGATAGATAGATAGATAGATAGATAGATAGATAGATACGCTGAAAGTTGCCGAAGTTCACTGAGAAATGCTTCGCATTTAAAACATCCAATTTCACTTACCAGTTCGGGGTAATTTGTAGATGGTGGGGTTACTGCCATTGCATTTTCGATTGTAACAAGCGCCAACGGCGATGCTGTCTCCATCTTCTCCGTTGCTTTTGATAAAGGACTGTTTGAGGTGAGGACAGTGTGATATTCTGGTCACTGCTGATGTAATCACTGCTTTATTCATGCTTTTGTGTGTATACCAAGTCGAGATATGCATCAGTCTACGGCCACAAGTTAATCTACCAGCAGCCGCCCAATTCTTTTGCACCACCCCACTCCACAAGATGTAAATTGAAGCACGATATTACCATGTTATGAAGGAGGTCAAGTTTTGTAGTAGCCCTTTAAAAGCGGCCTCAGATAGAATGATCGCTTTATCCAATGCAAACGCGTGCGGACAGGCACACTCTAAAGACCTATGACAATCACACCAAACATTGATCAAAGCAGCGCTAGTTGACGGAACAATGTGGCTACACATAGGTTGCCAAACTATACACAACTCACTCAATTTCGCTGGCAAACATTGTTTCTTTCTTCAGATCTATTCTACTCTATTATGTCGGACCCTCTCGGGCTCGGATTGACCGAAAGCCTGATTAGCTGTGCTCACTCAGACTCTGGCTCACCAAAACCTTACTCATTGTGTCTCGATCGGACTCAATCTATTAAGAATGCGCTCTCACCCAGGCTCACTCGGAGTCGTGTTCACCAAAACTTTCTTTTGGGGGGGCCATTTCGGACTAAGACTCGTGCGTAGCTCTGAGTGAGTCTACGCGAGTCGAATCATGAACGAGTTTTTAGAACTGCGGTGCCATGTCTCATTTCTTAGCCTTCTTCATTATTTACTTGCTCCAGAAATGCGGTGCACACCATGGCTGAGGAATTGGGAAACAAAAGCAAGACAATGCATGGTAGGTTCCCAGGACTACCACGTCAAAAAAGAACATAAGCCCATTGATACACAGCGCGGTGACCGACACGGAAAACGTATCGCCCTCCATACTTCTCAGATCACGCGAGATTTGCAATAGGCTAGATTTTAAAAATAAACATTTTCAATGCAGCGAGAAGGCATAACAAAATGTTTTCTTAAAGGTTTGTAAGAGCGTGAAAGGAGACTCTTAAACACCGATTGTTCACCGTTGGAAGTCTCTGGATGCTGCAGTCATGACATGTGTTGGGTTCACGAGCTCAGGACTACGAGGGAAAGTATATTCGCTTAGTTCTCAGCACTAGAGTTAGCGGAAGTACCACAAACACCGCCCCATTGTCCACTGTGGCACATTGGGCCACAAAATTTATTGTACGACTGCATTTAGAGAAAGTAGTTGCGAGTAGCTTGCTTGCCGCTGTTCCCATTAAACCATTCAGTGCTACGTTTCTCGCACACACACGCATCTTTTGAACATCTATCTATCAGACTGTGCATTAAGGCTGCGAAAATCTTCTTTGATAGTTTATTTGTGTTTTTTATTCAGATGCAATGCGCCCGTAACGCTAACGTTAACTGGCCGTTAACATTAATATGTCATGCCATCGCATTCACCAAAGGTACAAGTGCGACAGGACTGCAGCGTTGCCCAGCTTAAATGACGAGCACGAACTGAAATGTTCTAAAAAGATAACTTTTCAACTTTCTTACCAGACATGGCGTTCCATCTGCGACGCTGCCGTTCTCGGCGATAATTCCGCCTAGTGTGGTAGTTTCTGTCGGGACAGGATAATTTGTCGGCTGGACAACGCTTTCATTGCCACTGGTGGACGACATATCACATGCTTCCACTTCGGTTTTACGCGTTGCCTCGGCACTCCTGGCCGAGATCTCGAATGCGTCTTCGTCCTCATAGGACTCGTCAGAGTCGTAATTAGTATCATCTCCTCCCTTGAACTGAGCAGGAGCACGTCTTCGCCACGAACACCTTTGTAGTGAAATAAAAGCATATCCTATATATAAAGAGCTGCGTAATTTAGGTCCATATATCGTAACCTATTTATTTAAAGAGGCCTTTATTATATTGTCATGTATACATCCCGTTATGTTTTGCTATTGTTCAATCTGCAACATTTTTTGGGCTACTGAGAATTTCTGAATAAGACGCAGCGCTGTACGAGCAAGCGAAAACTACTTTATAATGTTCGATTCTAAGGATTTCGTTGACTTAGCTAAGCATTATCCAGCAGTCAAATGTTTCGCCGTTATTCTGCCAATAACCACATGGTTCCCGGTTAAGCCAGCTGGTAGGGACAGCCGAACGACAAGCGCAGAGGATCCAAGCTCGACTCTCTGGTCTGTACATATGTTCTTTCAACTGTCCAGTGCCTACATTAATAAACTCGTTTTTGTTTCTTCTGTGGCCCTCATGCCATTTTTATGCGGGTGCCAATTTCTGTATCTCAAGCTCATATACCGTTAGAGAGCTTTCACGTGCAAAATATTCATAAAAAGCCTACACATTCCGAGACGTAGGGATGCTTCCAAACATGCCTATTTGAAGAAAAGCTGTGCACATGCACACAGTGATCCTAAAAAGTTTTAATACGGATGTTTTTGGAGTCGCGTTGCCTTATTTCACTAACCACCTTTTTCAAATTAGGACAAAACGACAACCATTGGGAAGGCGTCGTTGTTCGCAACGGCGCCTCCGAGGTTTTCCGGGCCGTTCTTTGGCAGGCACAAGACTTTATTGAAGACGTCATCAGGCTCCCCATCTCAGTAACACGATCACCGTCTTTGTCAAGTCAACGTTTTTTTTCATATTCCGGAGGCTTAAATGAACCGTTTAGCGTGTAGTTGTAATTGACTGTAACAAAGTGTATACGACGCTACTCCACGAACTGTTTGCCAGGAATGTGTTAAATTAACGCTCATTTGAAAGCCCCATGATTGTTGCAAGCCACTGCAATATGGGTAGAGAACATCGAACCGGTTGCAGGCGCAGGCGTGACCTTCCTTCGCAAATGGTGTTCCAAATTGGTGAAGTGGTGCAGTAATACAAAAATTTAAACACTTTCAATGCACTTTTTAACGTTAAAAGTAGCGTTCAGTCTGTAAGTATACTTAGAAATACAGATGGCTGAGATAGTCAGTATTCATTTTAAACGACAGGGCGTGCAAAGCAAGGACACGAGAAAGAAGTCAAGACGCAACAAACGCTGGTTAGTCGGCGTTTGTGGTGTCTTAACTTCTTTTTTGTGTCCGTGAGTGCAACGCTGTTTTTTTAAAATGTAAGTATTCTCTTTTGTGCCCTTGTTGTCGGGTCAAAGCGACCAACACGAACGCATTGTGTGTGCTCTTATCTATGTACTTGTTTCATGCGTTGTCTGAGTCACCTTGATGAGTTTATTTACCTTATAGACTGACGCATAGGTACGCTATCTTCTGCTGTCGTCCCACGTATCCTGATTTCATTTCTTATAGCTAACGGCCGTGTTGTACATGCCCGATGCTTATTTGTTGGAGCGCTTCTTTTTTAAAAGATACATCCTTCGATAGAGATAAGTTTAAGAGTGGTCCTGCCCGCCCTGCCATTTCCGCTTGGCTTTTACAAAACACAGCGAAGATATTTTCAAGGAGCGTACTTGCGGCTTTCTCACAGCTGCAGAGAATTAAGACTTGTTATGTAAGCACGTTATTATTATGGCTTAAACCTGAGTTTCTGCCGGTAAACAACTGTTCGCCATAGGGAACAACTTTAAAATCTTACATTTTTTCCAGTATCAATGGACGGAACTTGACACGATCTTGCAGTGGCTTTCGGGCCTCCTGATCCAGATGCTCCTTACACTCAATGTTGGCAGATCAGTGTTTTCTTCGCTATCATCGTCTTGCAGATCAATGCTGACACATACGACCAGTAAACTTAGGAAGAGTGCTGAAAGGCAATTTTGATAAGAAAGAAAAACAAGAAAGTTGCAGCAGTTTTCATTCGTTTGTTTTTCCCTCTTAATGGTTTCCACAGTTTACATTTGAACAAAATTCATCACAAGACCGAGTGGTTCAACAGAATACGCGGTTCTCTCAAAACGGCATTAGAAAAACAAAAAGATAAGACAGACCACTGCATTCTTCGTCATATTCTTGAGATAAGTTCGGTTGAGATTTTCCTTCCTGCAACATGTAAAATATTCTGTTCTCAAACCCAGTGTTATCATCCATGCGTATATAAAAACAAGTAAGATTCACTGAGTACGATAAGTTCACCGAGGCGTATCCACGAGGTCTGAAGGAGTACTACGTATATAATCGTCCTCCATTATAAAGCGATAACTGGAAAGCGAGCAAACTGAGGACATGGATATCGTCAATTCTCATATCCATTCTTTACGAATAAACTCTTTCCATCGTCTGACTAAGGCCAGTTGCTTCTCTGGTCATATACTAAATGGTACCAGTCAGCATTTTTTAGGCGCGTTGTACCTGACACAAGCAAGTAACAATGTCATTCATTGACATCTTCTCTTCAATGTCACTGACATGTTGACAACTTTTAAAGCGTCTAGCCAGAGACAACAACAATAGCAATTGTTCATGATAACCGCATCACCATGTACTGCATCCCTGCTGATGCTTTGGCAAAAGTTCGGTGGCATGTTATGCACGAAGGCAAAAGCCTACTGCACCCTTGCTGATGCGTTCAAGTTACACAATCGGGGCCAGACTTTCTTGCAAGACATTACCAGCTGCAACGTGAGAGACACGCATAAAATTACGTGGCATTCGTTC
The DNA here is from genome assembly GCA_030522465.1 of Rhipicephalus appendiculatus. NCBI lineage: Eukaryota > Metazoa > Arthropoda > Arachnida > Ixodida > Ixodidae > Rhipicephalus > Rhipicephalus appendiculatus. Next base: position 31,584 of record JALIZH010020135.1, read on the forward strand.
TGAGTGGATTGTATTGTTCCCTCCCCCTTGAACCTATCTCCAAATCACTTGGTGTTGGCACTACCTCCGCCTTTGACGAAGCGACGATGCCATGTGATGATGGCATCATGCGACTTCACTATGACGTCACAAATTCCAGTGATCCAGTGACGTCCCCATGGCGTGGCATGGTAACAGGATGTCATGAGCGACGTAGTTCGCGTGGTTTTTGTACTAATTCATTCGCCTGCCGTATATCGCTCAAGGGGCCACTTAGCGAGACACTTAAGGCCTTAAAATGCACATCTATCATTTCGGCCCAAATCTATCGCATCATTTCGAGTTGATGTACCATGTTCAGTACTTAGTAGGATCAGCAATGTCAAATGTGGAATTTCACCATCGAACTCCACACCTGCATTCAAGACCACCTCTACCACTTTGATGCCTGCGCACACGACAAGCCTTTTGCTGCATTCCCGACAACACAAATACAGCGCAGAGTCATCTGTTGCCGTGAAGCAAACCGCACTTTTACACATGCACGAACTGCACCATAACGCTTCCGCGTTTACAGAGACGGCTCTGGTGGCTCCAGTAGCCCAGCTGGTGCAGAGGTACACCCCGATAAGTATGTAAGGGCTGTATTCAAGACCTGGTTTATTACATCATCGATGGCTCCATGATTCGCGTGTGTTGGTGGTGTGCTGGAGGTCGTCGATCAGGCAGCAGCACAGTCGCAGTCTGTGTATTGTGGTTCGAAATTAGCTTTCTAATAGCTCCGGTCACCGTTTTACCAGACGACTGCCGCGTATTTGACAAGAAAAGGAACATCGCCTACCAATGGATGCTGAGCCACTGTGACTTTTTTAGTAAAGACAGTGCCGACGAAAGCGCCCAATCTGTCCCCGTGTCCGTTGTATACAAAGCAGTCACATGTTCACCGCAATGGTGGATCAATGAATACGCAAGCAACCACTTAGAATCTTATGCGATGTGAGGCCAACAGCTAACTTCCGTAGCATCCAGTCTCTATCACTTCATCGCAAACGATGAAACCAGCTCGTACAAATGTATGAGCCATCTGCTGATACCTGTAGAGATAGGCGACCGTCGAGCTACGCGAAGTGCGGAGCCATGCGAACTAAATCTGATGGAATAATACCTAATAAAATTGTCGAATATTACCGAATCGCGGGATCGCGGAAAGCTAGTGCCCCTAGTCATCGTCAAGCCAGCCTTATACACGAACTGTAGTAGTAATAATAATGATAATTATTGGGGTTTAACGTTCCAAAACCACGATACGATTATGAGGGACGCCGTAGTGAAGGGTTCCGGAAATTTCTACCACCTGGGGTTCTTTAACGTGCACCTAAATCTAAGTACATGGGCCTCCAATATTTTCGCCTCCATCGAAAATGCGGCCGCCGCCGCCGGGATTCGATCCCGTGACCTTCGGATCAGCAGTCGAGCACCGTAACCACTAGACCACCATGGCGGGTCTACACGGACTGCGATGATCAGACCGCGCTGGCTTTGAAGGGCGTTTCCGGTATTTCCACTTTTTCGCGCAGGGAGAACCTCAGCTTACGGAACCGCATCTGAAAATTTGGTCACGCTACAGCCGCCGATGCCGAAGTTGCCCGTTCATAAACACCAGACTTCTATCCCGTCGTGAAGTTGTTTGCTTTTTTCAGCATTAGGGAATAACAGCCATCTGCAAGGCTAGGCTACCTTTGACAGGTAATTAGTGACAGGCACTAGTGACAATGACTTTCTTTCCAAAAAAGAAGAGCCAGGAATGGACATTGGTACTCTGGCTTTCTGGGAAGAGATGGCACATCTGACTCCAAACACTTCCTTCCGTTGCCCCTAAATACCTGGCAATGTTCATAAGTTCTCTTGACGCAGAAAGATAATTCAGGCTATACGGTGATATTGAGTCCGAAAGGCGTCATTCTTTTAGGGAAAAAAGTACCAACCATCAGCTGATGCTCAGCCACAACTCCTTCCATTTAGTTTAAAACTGATGCAAGTGTTTATATAAAACTGTTGCATGTGCCGGATGTCTGTTCAGTGTTGTCGCATAACATTGCGGATTACACTATCTGGATTCGAAAAATTTCAAATTCTACACCACATTAATTTAGCTGCTCTAGCCATGAACGCCCACTAGCAGGCGAGTAAGCAAACACATTCGAGAAAGCTTCTCACCGCGTGACAAAATCCAAGTTGCAGCTGTCGGACTGCCACAAGCAAATGCTTTGCACATCACTTCTTTGCACTTTGATCCTCGTCGCATGAACGAACTTTTATAAATGCTTTTAGAGCCGTGCGCATAAATGCCACCTCCCATCGCGCGCCTCCGCGGCGTCGGAGCTACAGAACATATATCATGTGCGGCGGGAGAATCCCAGTTTTTTCTTTTACCCAGCAAAGTCACATATCCTTTGTTGACAACAACGAGCGCGTGAAAGATGTCTGACGTGGCATTTTTTTTTAGCGGTGCGTCCCGTCTTGTATTCGAGTCCATGACCTGTCGGAGTAGCTTAGGCCGCTATGAGGTTGTGTTATTAAGCATGAGGGTGCGGCTTCTATTCCGAACGTCAACAGATACGTTTTCGTTCGAGGGTGCGAAATTCAAGAACGCCCATGTAGTTAGATATATGAGTACTGTAAAAGGCTCCAGTGGTCCAAGTTATCCCGAACTCTTTCTACGGCATACCACGGCTTTGAAACGTAAGGCCCCATGTCATCATTAGGTTTAGTTCAGTGCGTCCGCCCTACGCTTACCTAACAGCAGCGTTTTAATCTCGGGGAAAACAAGATCGAGGAGAACATTGTTGGGTTCAGGCGGATCTGTGCTGGTTATATGCCCGCCCTGGCATCTTTCTTTTCCAGAATTTTTTTAATTGAGCATCCGTTAAGTGCACTGCACATGAACACCGCTTGTAATTGGCGGGGAATAACATTATCATTCCAGGTCGTTTTCGCTGAGGTGGGAGGCCCCGAGCAATGCCGTGCGTGGTAAGGCTCACGGGCCATCGGCTTGTCTGTCGTTCCGCCACGGCATTGGAAGGTTGCTGTGATGGTCTGCCTGTGCTGTTGTAACGTCGACCCAAATAGAGAGTTTAATTTGTCCGTAAACGCCTGGGCGTTTGCGAATTACGCGGTTACCGCTGTAGAAAACGACAGCGGTAAAGGTGGCATTGCAACATTTTGTGCCGTTTTGTCCTACTACAATATATGTTTCAAAACTTTTTTATGTCGCGTCGGTGATCTTGTCGATGGAAAACCATGAGTACCACATGCTAGCGGTTATTTTACTGCAAACGCGCCATATCCAGTAGTTTAGTATAACGTTAGAGGTGCTGCTGTATTAGCTCTGTTAAGGTAAGCCCTGGCGCTGAAAACCTCGAAGACGTGTATTCACTTCCCAGCCACGTCGACTGCATGCGGGAGAAATGCTAGAAGACCCATGTACCTAGATTTTGAGGGGCACGTTAACAGATCTTAGGTGGTCTAAAATAATACGAGGTCCCCCCATTACGGCCACAATTTCGTCGTTATTTTGGCGCATAATACCCAAAATTCACTTCAATTAGTTTTCCACGTTTCTAGTTGGAGTCGGCATCATCAGATGTTGGTATCAGCGTCATCGCAGCCTTAAATCACTGCAGTAGCGTAGTGAAAATGCTAATTTTGGGAAGTCTGCTGGTAAACTAAGATTTCATAATTTTGACTTTTGTACATACGAATCTGAAGAAGAGCACAATTCCTGACGTCGCCAAGAGCCAAGACTCGGGTAATGCTAAGGCAAAAGCATCTCCGGTCAAAATTCCACTTCATAAATTCTGCTGAATTCATCGTGAAAAGGTCTCAGAAACATTTCATACTAAAACAGATCACAAAGAACAGCTCCATTACAGTCTGTCAGAAGTTCCGCATAATCTACAAACAAGATGTGTTTTTATTCCTTGAGTGCAGATGACGTTCTAACCAGAGAGCTGGTCACGTGCATCTTCTCGCTAAATAAATTTATTACCTTTTTTCATACAGGGAAGAAAAACAGCCTTTTTCTTCTTGAAATTCAATTTCGTCAATTTCCCAATTTCACCTCGTAGATACTGCTCTATGTGTCCATTTGTGTCACTGATTTTAGTATGAACCATGCATGCCTTTGTCAGATCGTAGGAGCCACAAAAGCATGTTGGTAATCCATATTAACTTCTTTAGTGACAAATAGCACGGGATAGAATGCAGCCACACAAACACAGCGGAAACAGTGACTGCTCCCTTGCCGCAGCTCTCACACTCCGCTGGCTGGTCATGTATTCATGGCTGATCACCCAGGGTGGGTTGCGCCAGTTTATTGTGGAAACAATGGACATCAACTCAAAAGCTGCGCTTTTTTTTCCGATCTCATATTGTACTTGCTGCCAAGTCTTATGACCAGTTCCGGAATGTTAAGGCGTTTATTTGCCGGAACTGAGAGAAACTGCGGAATGGCGACAGCCACGGCCAGGCACGAACTCTGAGCGCGAGCGGCGTCCTTCTTTGGAGATGACCCACTAGAAGGCGCTCGAGAGTGCAACCCATTACTCAGTTCCAAGGCTTCGCTACAATTACCCCGGGTACGAAAAGGGAGCCGCCGGGCGACCTAACAGCTTGTCACAATGAGCGGGTCATAATAGGCCTTCAGACGGTCCACGTTGACAATGTCGCGCCCTCGACGGCGCATGTCCGAAGATTGTTCGATGGGTTCGATCAGGTAGTTGACCGGAGATGTGCGCTCGATGACACGGTAGGGGCCTTCGTATTTCGGCAGTAGTTTTGAAGAGAGGCCAGCTGCGGAGGTAGGGACCGAGAGCCAGACGAGCGCTCCAGGCAGGAACGTGGGCTCAGAAGTGGCGGAGCCATCACGAATACTCTTCTGCCGCTCTTGTTCATTCGTCGTAAAGGTCTTGGCAAGCTCGCGACACTCTTCAGCAAGCCTGGCTGTGTCAGAAATAGGGACACACTCAGATTGATCCGGCGTGTACGGGAGTATCGTGTCGATGGTGTGCGACGGGTGCCGTCCGTATAGTAAGAAGAAGGGCGAAAAACCAGTAGTGCTCTGAGGGGCGGTGTTGTAAGCGTAGGTGACGAAGGGTAGTATAGCATCCCAATTCGTGTGGTCGGCGGCGACGTACATTGAAAGCATGTCGCCGAGGGTGCGGTTAAAGCGTTCGGTGAGGCCATTCGTCTGCGGGTGGTAAGCAGTAGTTTTGCGGTGGACAGAATGGCACTCCGTGAGGATGGCTTCGACGACTTCCGACAGGAAGACACGGCCTCGATCGCTGAGAAGCTCCTGGGGTGGACCGTGACGCAGTATGAATCGGTGCAGCAGGAAGGAGGCAACATCGCGCGCAGTAGCCGCAGGGAGGGCGGCGGTTTCGGCGTATCGCGTTAGATGGTCTACGGCGACGATGACCCAGCGGTTACCAGCCGATGTCAGAGGGAGTGGTCCATACAAATCGATACCCACGCGCCCAAACGGACGGTCAGGGCAAGGTAACGGTTGTAGACCAGCTGGAGACATGTGCGTTGACGGTTTGCGGCGTTGGCAATCGAGGCACGAGCGAACGAACTTCTGCACGTAGCGGTACATCCCTCGCCAGAAGTAGCGTTGTCGAATGCGGTGGTATGTTTTGGTTACCCCAGAGTGCGCGCATTGCGGATCCGAGTGGAAGGACTCACATATTTCCGACCGCAAACTGCGGGGTATCACGAGTAGCCACTGCCGGCCGTCGGTGTTGTAATTGCGTCGGTGCAGGAGGCCGTCACGTATGGCGAAATGGTGAGCTTGGCGACGCAAGGCGCGAGTGGATTGTGTTGCCGACAGATCAGAGAGCAAGTCGATCAGCTGGGCGATCCAATTGTCCTTGCGCTGTTCGGTAGCGATGATGTGAGCATCGATGACAGAAACGGCAATGGAAGATACTGAGCAGGGGGCATTGTCGTCAGGCAGTGGGGAGCGCGAGAGGGCGTCGGCGTCAGCATGCTGACGTCCGTTGCGGTATAGCACGCGGATGTCGTAGTGTTGCAGGCGAAGAGCCCAGCGGGCGAGACGGCCTGAGGGATCCTTCAACGACGACAGCCAGCAGAGTGCATGATGGTCGGTGACGACGTCAAATGGGCGACCATACAAATAAGGTCGAAACTTTGTAAGGGCCCAGACGATCGCCAGGCACTCTTTTTCCGTGACGGTGTAATTTGTCTCGGCTCTCGTGAGCGTACGGCTTGCGTATGCCACGACATATTCGGGGAATCCGGGTTTGCGCTGCGCCAGGACAGCGCCGAGGCCTACGCCGCTGGCGTCTGTGTGCACCTCCGTGGGGGGCCGTAGGGTCGTAGTGGCGTAGTATGGGAGGAGACGTCAACAAATGGCGGAGCTTGGCGAACGCGTCGTCGCACTCGGATGACCACGAATCAAGGGGCCCGTTACTTCCAAGGAGCTTCGTCAGTGGTGATATGATCGTGGCAAAGTTTCGTATGAATCGTCGAAAGTACGAACACAGGCCTACGAAACTGCGCAGTTCTTTGACGGACGCAGGTTTGGGAAATTCGGCCACGGCCCGAAGCTTGGCCGGATCGGGAAGGATTCCGTCCTTGGACACGACGTAGCCTAGGATGGTGAGTTGCCGCGCTGCAAATCGGCACTTCTTCAGATTTAGTTGGAGACCGGCGTCACTCAAGCGCGTCAAAACATGCCGCAGGCGCTGAAGATGCGTGGAGAAGTCCGGAGCGAAAACGACGACGTCGTCGAGGTAGCACAGGCACGTGTGCCATTTCAGGTTGCGCAGAACGGTATCCATCATGCGCTCAAAGGTGGCGGGCGCATTGCACAGCCCAAACGGCATGACGTTGAATTCGTACAAGCCGTCGGGCGTGACAAAGGCGGTCTTCGGTCGAGCGTCTTGAGCCATAGGTACTTGCCAGTACCCTGAGCGCAAATCGAGAGATGAAAAGAATTCTGCTCCTTGCAGGCTGTCAATCGCGTCGTCTATTCGCGGTAGTGGATACACGTCCTTACGAGTGATCTTGTTGAGGCGTCGGTAGTCCACACAGAACCGCACAGAACCGTCCTTCTTCGCAACGAGAACAACAGGAGACGCCCATGGGCTGTCCGAGGGCCGAATTACGTCGCGTCGGAGCATGTCTTCTACTTGCTCATTAATTACCCGACGTTCGGCAGGTGACACGCGATATGGACGTTGCCGTAACGGTGGCTGGGCGCCGGTGTCGATGCGATGTGTAACAGCGGACGTGCGACCAAGAGAAGTTTGCCCGACATCGAAAGAAGAACGAAATTCTTGCAGCAGGCCCAGAAGCTGGGAACGCTGGACCGACGTAAGGTTATCAGCAATGGAGGGACCAAATACGTCAGCAGGTGACGGATCAGACGCGGAAATAGCACTGATGGTACCAGAACTGGGACAGTGCGAGTCATCGGGTACGTCCAGGACTTGTGCTTCGTCGACGGGTTCCACTCTGCCGAGACATTCCCCTCGAACCAACGTAACCATGTACGGGAATGGGTTGGTCACAAAAATAGCGGTGTTGCCCTGAGTTACTTGCACGGTCGCGAAAGGTACTAGCAACCCTTTCCTACTGCAACCACGGTCAGATGGCGAAAGGAGTGCAATTGTGTCGGAGAGACCGGCGCAGTACACTGACACAGCCGTTGACGAGTTTGGAGGTACTGTCGTATCGTCTTTGACGAGGATCTTTCTCAGTGCCGAGGGACTGTCTACTGGCGTCAAATGTGAGAACGGCGAGAGTTCGATTTCGGCAGAGGCACAATGAATGACGGCGTCGTGACGGGAGAGAAAATCCCATCCCAGGATGACGTCGTGAGAGCATGCAGTAATGATGATGAACTCGACGACATACAGAACTTCCTGAATGACGACGCGAGCAGTGCACACTGCTGTAGGGTGAATACTCTGCGAACTAGCGGTACGGAGGGACATCCCAGAAAGTGGCGTCGTCACTTTTCGGAGTAAGCGGCAAAGTTTTGCGTCCATAACGGATACGGCAGCTCCAGTATCGATAAGGGCAGATGAGCGAACACCGTCCACAAACACGTCAATGACATTCCATGGATTTCTCTGAGGGCTTTCACAGTTCGATAGCGTCGCAGCCCTTGCCTCGTGGACTGCGACGACTAGTTTTCCTGCTCTTGAGCGGCCGAACTTGGCCGCATGGGTGACAGGGATCGACGTCGTGGAGACGTGGACCTACGAGGAGATGAAGCTGGGCGAGACGTCGGTGGCATAGACGGGGGTGAGTCGTGAAAGGGACGGCTCAGCTGGCCAGCGGCAGGTGACGGGACAAGAGGCGGTTGCACCCGAAAGCAATAACGCGCAACGTGACCGGCGTAACCGCATGCAAAGCAGATGGGCCGGTTGTCGGGTGTGCGCCATTGGTTCGCCGGGGTAGGTCGCGCCCATGTCGCAAGACCTGACGGACGGAACTGCGGCTGGAATGGCTGGATGGTGGGCTGAAGTCGAGGCCTAGGGACGACGTCAGCATACGTAGCCGGCATACCCGCTTCGGTGGATGGAGGTCGAGCGGCGGCTTCGGCGTAAGTCAGAGGTGCGGCCGCCGGAAGTACTTGGGGCGGCCTGGCGGCAACTTGAGCGTAACTCTGGGGCGCAGGAGCCGGAGATTGCTGGTGGTACGCTGGCATGACCTCCGAAATTTCTTGCTCGATCGCTCGGCGGAGGGGAGGAAGAAGGGTGGTCGCCGATTGTTGAACGGCTGGCGGGTGGGCAAAGGCCAGGAGAGAGAACTGCCGTGCGATTTCTTCACGGATGAAGGACTTGAGCTCTGTCAGCAACGCCGTCTGGTCAGAGGTGGCCACCAATCCAGCAAGCTCTGCACCTCGTGAAGGGGAGCGACGGGTCATCGAACGCTGCCGGCGGAGCTCCTCGTAGCTCTGGCACAGCGTGATGACCTCAGCCACTGTGGCAGGGTTCTTGGCGAGCAGCATGGTGAAGGCATCTTCGTCAATACCTTTCATAACGTTGCGGATCTTCTCAGGCTCAGACATGGTTCCGTTGGCTTTTTTACACAAGTCGAGGACATCTTCGATATAGCTGGTGAATGATTCACCGGCCTGCTGAGCACGTTCGCGTAGGCGCTGTTCGGCTTTCAGCTTGCGAACGGCAGGGCGGCCGAAAACGTTGATGACGGCGGTCTTGAAATCGGACCAAGTCGCAAAATCAGACGCGTGGTTGTTATACCACAAACTTGCTACTCCCGCAAGGTAGAATACCAAGTTTGTCAACTTTCCGTCGTCGTCCCATTTGTTGGGGATGCTCACGCGCTCGTAAAGTGCCAGCCAGTCCTCCACATCGGTGCTATCGGCGCCAGTGAAGATCGGTGGATCGCGGATGCGTGGGACACCGGGACAAGTGGGCGGCATGGGGGGGAGGCGTTTGCTGAGAAGCGTCTTGGGGCATGGTAGATGTCAGGGTACGAGATCGAAGCTCCACAGGCATCGAATGGGAGCAGAGCACTCTCCACCAATTGTTAAGGCGTTTATTTGCCGGAACTGAGAGAAACTGCGGAATGGCGACAGCCACGGCCAGGCACGAACTCTGAGCGCGAGCGGCGTCCTTCTTTGGAGATGACCCACTAGAAGGCGCTCGAGAGTGCAACCCATTACTCAGTTCCAAGGCTTCGCTACACGGAACAATAACATTCTTGTGCTCGCATGCTTTGGAGCGAAACATACATTTATAATTTCGCGTTTAACGTTCCAAAACCAAGATATGACATGGATGTGATCCGGATTAATTTCGACCGCACTGTGTCCATTGTCGTGCAGTTAAGTACACAGTCGTCCTTGCATTTCTCCACCATCCATATTCGTGTGCCAGGTCCGGGATCATGCCCGCGTTCCAAAACTTAGCGGCGCAATACCATCGACACTGGCTACCGCAGCGGCTGCCCCACAGCGTCACCCACCAACACACATCGCCCTGACACCACGCGCATCATTACTACGGCCGAGCAGTGGGAGAGTCTGCTGCTGAGTTTGGACCCAGAAGAGCACCTCTGAGCTTTCCAGATGACCCATGACATCACTAGAAAGCAACTGCTGGCAACCGTCTCAGCAGAGGGGGAATGCCAATGACTCTGGTCAATGGTTCTGCTGATCACTGTGGCCCCCCTGCTTGCGGCATGGTTCAGTTGTCCACCGTTAAGCGAAGCGAGGCTACCGATTCAGAGGGCGATGCAAACGTGACCCGATTAGGTGATCGCGTTCTAGAGTTGAGGCGAAGCTCAAGCGCCCTCCAACATGTTACACAAAGCATTTATGCTAGTATCTTTAGCCTCGCTCACTCTCAATAGCAATATTGCATTTTTCTTCAAACTCTCATCAGAACAAGTAGCGCTAAAAATTCCTGTTCGAGGAATTTCCTACTGATTTTCTGCTGTCACTCACGCGCGAGGTCAATGCCTTGTCTTCTCATCTTTCGCGCACGTAGTCCACTAATCAACTGCTGAAAAACATCTCAAATCAAGCTTTATCACTTTCGCAATATCTGAACCTTCTCAGAAAAGTTTGGCTGAGTTTTGTGTTTCCCGTAAAGGGCTACTTCCAAATGTCGCTGCAATAACAGGAAACCTTCACATAGCTTTTCTGGGGGGGGGGGGGGGAGATGATGTCTATGAGCTCACCGCCACGATTGTTTTGAGCAAGTCTTCGCGGAACACACAGCTTGACAGTGTTATTAAAGTGCCCGCTTCGTTTGGCTCTAGCCTGGTATTACATTGCCATTCCGCATATTCAAGCATCTCATCGTATTACACACGCACACAGAAGACGTCGCAGTCTGAAGACGGTAACATAAAGCGTAGAGGAATGATAGACGGAAGTTTTTTAAATTAAATGTTTTTTTTTTCGTGTATGTCCTGGCGCAATCACTGCAGCTAATAAAAAAAAAGGTAGCACAGAAAACTGCCCAGTTTTTTGTCCTACCTTTTTCTTTCTTTTTTTTTTTTTGAAACTGGAACGATTGTCAACCAGACACGCTCTCTAGGCTGCTTTTATTTTAAAAACCCTTCTGTCTGTATTCTGTACAGACAGAAACAGAAAAAAAAATTAATTTAAATGTGAAGGACCTATCACGGATCGTGGAGAGGCGAAAAAAGGGAGTGTTTAAAAGAAATGCTATTTGGCATAATTAGCTTTAATAGGACGAGAAATTGGTTTTCTTTGCTTTGCGAACTCGACGTCGAATTTCCTGACTTCTAACAGTTGTAACAAGTCGCGAGCTTAGGCAGCCTTATTGGCATGACAGACAAGGAGATACTCAGTGGACGGCGACTTTAATATACTGCTAGAGTAACCGAGCCAAAACCTCTTGCTTGTGAAGAAGGGGTGCTGTAGTAGAAAATGGAGATGTAGGAGTGATGTCTTCTAAACTCGCAATAGTGTATCAACGCTGAGTCTATTCGCAACTTTAAACAACTACCTTTTTTTTTATTGAAAGGTTGAATATTGCGCCTTTATGGTGGTACCTACTTCCTCGCTTCGCCAACAAAACGTAGGATGCAAATAAACAAAAATTAATCAAAAGATCGTCGTAAAAACTGCTCTTTCGATACGCAGGTCTATACTGAGTCATTCGTGCGATTACTCCTGCAACATATGAAATCAGTCCTGTCACCTCGTCACCTGCATCCCCACAGGTCAGTGATATCGTACAGGCGGCACGCTATCTCCCAGTGGCTTTGACATCTGGATGCCCTGAAACGGCGCTTCTGCCACCCGGGATTATGCTACATGCATATCGCCAGTCCCTGGGACCATGCGTGTGGGTGCCCGACAAGAACGACGAAGAGTGGTCGCCGCCCGCGTTCTGAGCTCGACCGGTCAGCGCTGCAACTGATGTTTTAAATATATCTTGTCTGTAACCTCGTTCACCATACGTCACGTCGTTCACGTAACAATATGTTACACAGTAGAACACGAAATGTGTAAATACAACATTATACAACAGTATATGAGTGACAAAGGTTCGAGCACGAGTACAGGTAAGAGAATTTCAGTTCAGTTGTACATAAATGAAGTCAAACACTTTCTATTGCTTGCGATAGACGGCAATACTCAGAAAATAATTACACATAACGTACACGATCGTAATATTAAAGAATCTTGAACACCTAAAAACAATCATGTCACTCATTTGGCTTTTAGGTTGGACTGAAGTTTATTATTTCCATGATATACTTGATTCTTCTAAAACCTTTCTAATAGAGACACGCGCTCTTCTCCGAACTATCGCTGTTGACACCAACACAAGCGTTTTCTTCAAACGTGAGCGGCCTTCTATTTAAGAGTAACAGACTTGCTCGTATTTTTGTTCATGCTGAGTCATATTTCGTGCACTCCAGGATATGACGCACATTTCCGTCTGTGTGCTTTCATAGAGTCGCGCTTCTTAAGAAATTCTTGCCAGTACTAAAGCAACATTCGAGCGTTGCTCATTAAGTAAAAGCTCAGTTTGTTTCAAATGTACGTGGGGCTTAGAAAAAGTATGTGCACAGCTCTATCGCGTGTCTGCGCCAGTGGGCGTGTGCCGTTCGGGTCATCACTGTCTATGGCATAATTATTATGCAGTCTGTGGATGAGCATGTTGCGTGGTGGATCATTCAAGCTAACATATCGAGCTTTTCCTTGAATTTGCATCTCTATTTTTTCAACTCACTGTTGAAAAGTTGGCCCAGATAGAATCCTACTCGAAATTTGAGAAACCTCAAAGCATGAGTGTGGCATACGTGTGTGCGCGTGTGTTCGTGTATTCACGCAAGGATATTCCTTACTGTCATAATTTAGCAAGACATACTGAAGCACATAAGTGAAAAAAATAGAACAAGATCGGCATCTACCCGAGATAGAGAAAGAAGGAAAAGGTAAAGGTAAAGCAGGGAGGTTAACCAGAAGAAATCTCCTGTTGGCTATCCTGTACATTGAAAGAGGAAATGCTCTTTGTAAGGAGTAAAGAGAAGAAGAGTCTGTTACGACGCTACAAGGTCCTCACAATCGTACTGTTCAAGAACTACACAGCACCATTGTCAATGAGCAGTCGCAATGCATCGTTCACTCCGGTTTCTCTAAGAAACGGGAACAAAGCCCACGTAGCGGCTAGCGTTGAAGTCCGGGTAGGAGCTTTGCGGTAAAAGAAATGGTGGAAATGATCACAAATAATCGCTTACGAGAAGGCCATGATGAAATCCTCCCACCCTAAGAAGAGCTTGGAAGTTGTGGAAAGTTATCAGATATTACCCATCATTTGGTCGGCGATATAGTGCAACTCAGCCTTAAGTTATGACTAAATAAAGTTGTCAGCTTCCAAGTATCATGGATTTGTCTGTATGATGAAATGTGTTCATGAATAGTTGATGAGCGAGCGCAGGAGTCGGTCGCTCAGTTTAACTAGCAGGACGGTTGAGTTAGATGTTAGTATTGGTACCTTAGATACTTCGAAAGACTATCAGTGTTGGACGTGGTCACCTGATTTATATAATTGGTAATGTTTATATCTGCGGACTATATTTCCTCTGACCTCAGGATCTTTTTTTTTTTTCTGGAAGTGCGTCTACGGGATCGTGCTTTAATTTCTCTTCATAGACTAGACGGATTCCATGAAGATTACGCTGGTGCACTATTCAATTTTTTCTTATCCTCTGTTTCACTCTCAAAGAACCATTCAATGCACAACTAATTCTGTAATGGTCACATGATAAACTTAATGCATTGTAGCAATCTTTACAATGGTGTTTGACTTATATCGAGTACTGGCTCCATTCACTCTCTTTATAACGCAGCGTCGGTAAATGCTGGCTCCTTGCCTTTCCATCGTCCAGTCTAAATTGTTTGCTTGGTTATTAACAGTTATGTGCTCATCAAGCGGTGTCGATTCAAGTGCTTGGTGATATTTTACAAATTTTATTGCAAACTGGCAGCCTCGGATCAGACTCAGGTCAGGTTAGCGATTGAGAAAGCTATGCGAGAGGGCCCGATTAAGCTATCGCGTTCTACTCTTGAAGGCGAAGCTCAAGTGTCCAAGTTTTTTTCTTTCTTTTACGTCACTATCTGTTTCTTGTATCTCTTTTTTTGTATCTGCTTCTTTCCATTTCTTTCTTTCTCTATGTATAACTTTTCCTTTCTGACTCTTTCTATCTTTATTTCTTTTTCCTCCCCTTCTCTCTCTCCCTCTGCTTCTTTTTTTCTCTCTTTGTTTGTTTCTTTTTATTTCACTCTTTCTTTTTCTTTCTTTATTGCTCTCTGTTCTTCTATCTCTCTGTTTTTTGTTTCTTTCTATCGCTCCCTCATTCTCTCTGCTTCTATCTCTTTCTGTCTTTGTCTGTTCTACTATCATTTTATGTCTGCTTCCTTTATATCTCTCTATTTTTCTCTTTCTATTTCTATTTATCCCTTTCTTTCACATGTCTCACGTGCTCCACTTTGTCGAACAGATCAAAATGGTTGATTGGGCGAGTTGGAGTTCCATGATTGATTTTCAAGTACGAGCGCGATATGTATACAGGGACAGGAAAGACACGGACAAAGCGATTGTCCGTGTCTTTCCTGTCCCTGTCTACGTATCGCGCTCGTACTTGAAAATGTCGAACAGAGTTTTCGTTTAACGCTGGCCCCTGTTAAACTCAATAGTGGGGCTTGCCCGATTCCTGTGGCGCCTACCCACCTGTGGAGTTTTGTGCGACGGAGCACAAGTTACCGATAGCTTAAACTGCTTTGCTGTTAAAATTGCATGTTGCATGTTCAAATTAAATTTGCAGCATAGCGGTTCTTCGTCGCGCAGTAATGAATATTGTAAAATACAAAGATCAAATATATGATATATGGTCTTTATAGCACACTATCAAAAGTTTCATTTTGGGAAAAATTGCGCTAAAAAGGACGTGGCTGTCCGCACATAAACTTGTCTTGCGATGTGTAAGTTCCGCCGTGCAATGCCGAGGCAAGGACGATGACTCGCTATTGTTTCTGTCCATTATATTTACGCGAGATGCGTTGGGAAAGGTCAAGAAACTTAACAAAGTGAGAGTTCGAGCTGGTCGGTATTCCAAACTTAACAATAAGGCCGCCGTCAATACTAGTGCATGTTTGTTGCCCACTCTCTTCGATAGGGTCTGCACTTATTCTTCTTATGTGTGAAAGAACTCTAGTGACTTCTGAACCATACATAGACACAGAGCAGCACGAAGTGCTCGGCGTTTCAGCAACTATTGTGTTTGACTAATAAAATCTCTGGATTCGAGACACAAAGTGCGTTATGCATAATAGTATTCTCAACAACAGCAGGCAACAAATCCGTCCTTTGATCCCTAAAGGCAAATAACATTTCATGTCAGGATTTCATGAAAGGCGAATACTTGAGAACGTCTAAAAACGTTAGTATTATGCGCAGCAGTGTTTTAGTGATCGATGAAATAGGGTAAATGCATATCCCGATTCGCGCCCGAAGTGAAGCATTCTAGAACACAAGCCCGATGACTTAGCAGAGCCTAATAAATGTAATCACATGAAGCTACTCGTGGCAGAAAATAACATTTCATAGCATTACGAGATGGAATGAAATGAAATTTGTGCATTTCATTTTGATTCATACAACGAACTTCGTGGCGCTACCCTTGAGAACGACGCAAGTTCCGTTTTTGCCAGGGCTGTGTCCGCTGAGGTCCCTTGATCCGCTGCGCCGGTTGTCGGACAGTGCGGGAATGGCGAATTCTATATGTATAGAATCCTCAAAGGCTTTGAATTACGCTAACGGTATGCGGACCACTAAGCCGTGATTTTTTTTTAACTAGGCATTTCCTTGGTACAAAACAAGCACTACGAGATTTCTGGAACGCTAATTTAGGATTCTCCTTAGACTTAATACCTGCATTTACGGTCCCTTTAAGTAAGATTTACGAATGTGTCTTGTAATTATGAAGATTCCGCAGGTGATGTCTATTTTACGTTTTTGGTTAATGGCTATCTCACAGCAAATCGGTGCCTTAAACTGTCCAACAGCCTTAATCAACAAATGCTCCTCCTGAGGACGCGGACCCGTTTTCAACGAGAAAATTCAAATGAAGAGCGCTTGATGAGAGACGTAACTATGACTCTAAATACGCCGCATTTGGAAGGCCACCTCATGAAACGAAAAGAATTCCTCGTGGCAAGTGGATTGGAAACCCCACGAAGAAACTGCCTTGTTAGTTCTCTAAGTGATGCGTAAGCGAGTTTTTATTGTGGGAATCTCAAAGGTTGAGACGCTTCCTGAAACACTGTTGCCGTGTTTTATAGGTCTTTCATCTTTTCAGCTTTCGTCAGCGTCTATAACGGTATCAACAGCGCTGAAAGCGGAAGGACGGCGTAATTTATCACACACTCACGTGAACGAGCTTGGAGGTGCAATTGGACTCCAAAATTCGGCATTTGAGAGGGACAGTAGCTTTAACAGCCTAAGAAAATAAAACAGCAAAAAAAATCACGCCATATCCACGAAGTGAATGATGATGAGTGGGCGAAGCTCGATCGTTTTCATCCATGGCAGAAAGAGAATGTGTGGTCTGGAACGCGCTTATACTTCATGGTCATCAGTGTCATCGTTATCATTATCCCGTGTAGTGGGTACATTCCACTATACTGCGTCATCGTCATGTTTATCACGTGGAGTGGGTACATTCCACTATACGTGGCTACCTACCTACCTACCTACCTACCTACCTACCTACCTACCTACCTACCTACCTACCTACTACTACTACTACTACTACTACGACTACAGAGGAGGGACAGACCCACAGCCTAAGGAGCTTCGCTCCCCTAAAAATTCCAGGAAATATGGAACAAACATTCTGATTATTCACCAAAGTATTGGTTCTGTTACTGAAGTCGTCGTTAGGGCTTACAACGCACGGGATGATGAACTGTCAAGCTCGAGCTCACAAATTGCCAGGTACCAGTGGCGTAGCCAAGGGGGGGGGGGGTTGGGGGGGGTTCAAACCCCTCCGAAATTTTTCAGTTTTGCTTGCGTATATATGCACGCACACATACAAACGCACGCACGAACACACATAAAGTATGGTTGAACCCCCCCCCCGAAAAAAAATTTCTGGCTACGCTACTGCCAGGTACAGGTGGAAGAGCGGGCACGACGGGCTTTGACTGCTGCTGTAAGGAATCGGCTTCCATGGGGATGAAAAAAGAGGAGCAGTTCTGTCTGCTAGACTCCTTACTTATTAAAAAAACAGCAGTAGAGTTCACTTTTACTACTACTACTACTACTAACTACTACTAATATTAACTATACTACTCCTACTGAATACTACTACTACTACTACTACTACCACTGCTACTGCTTCACTACTACTACTACTACTACTACTACTACTACTACCACCACCACCACCACCACCACCACCACCACTACTACTACTACTACTACTAAAGTACTTCGTACACTAGGTTTTTCTAAGTTTTACCTTTGCAAACGTGACAACGTTGTT
Source organism: Rhipicephalus appendiculatus (assembly GCA_030522465.1). Classification (NCBI taxonomy): domain Eukaryota; kingdom Metazoa; phylum Arthropoda; class Arachnida; order Ixodida; family Ixodidae; genus Rhipicephalus; species Rhipicephalus appendiculatus. The sequence continues at coordinate 49,149 of JALIZH010020135.1, forward strand.
TAGGCGCCTCACGTTGTGTGACAGCCTAATTTAGTGCTCCCATGTCGACACGTAGAGTGTGACTGACGTACTAATCAATGTAAACATGGCACTAGTGTTGCGACTTTATAAATAGATGAGGTTTTAGTTGTGACAAACGCAAATGTTCCACGAGATCACAATTTTCGCGAAATGGAAAATAAGGACAACTGTAATCCATCTCCTTTCATTACTCAGCATTTATTGCATACCGATTCACCGAAAACTCGGTTCACGTGAATGTCAGCATGTGCGACGTAGTTGCATATTTGTGTTTTTTTTTTCTAATTTACCCTTATTCCGAAAAGTATTTGTGCAGTCCAGTCGTTTTTTACGTAAGTTCGTCCAGGGAGCCAACATCTTCCAGGTGATGTTTTCTTGCGTTCACGTGTGTGCACCAAGACGTGTTTACACACCTCAGTCCTGCGCTTCTATGGTCTGCGAGTACTTTCCAGACAAGCGTTGTCCAGACACACAGAAGCCATCTTTGCACACGCCTGTCTTGTACCAACCTTGTGCTCCCTTTTCTTGTCTTATTAACCCTGTACTCCAGCTGCAAAAGGTAAAAAGAACGCGACGAAACGCCGAGCTCTTACAGCATATTTTTTTTCTGTCTGATATTTGGTGCGCACCTGTAGGCGTTCGGGCGATAATACTCTCTTCCCTGATATCTCTCTTTTCACTCTTTCCTCTTTTTTTCCCGAGTGCAGGTTAGCAAACCACGTGCTTTTCTGGCTATTCTCGCAGTCCTGAACTGGACTGCAAATACTTTTTCTCGCAGTCTTTCTTCATTTCTTTTGCTCTCCCCCCCCTCTCTCTCTTAAGATATGTATATACGTACCATGTGCGGTTCAAGCGTAGTGGACGCATGACGACATGCAACTCACTGATACGGTGTGTATTATTTTTTTCCTCAATTATCAGAGGTAAACCCGGTGCAGTGGTTGCTCAGCTACCACGAGAGATAAAGTTATTATGAGGATTACGGAGACAAATTTTTGTTCAAGATGGCTCCTTGGCCTTGGCACGAGAGAGCTTTATAATAATCACTGCGGCGTTTGGCTTCTGAAGAATAGTTTTAATTTCATAACGCAAGTGAGGTGTTCCCCTTACCAAGAACTTGACTCCATCGACGCGCTTTTCGAATGCGCCATCGGCGCAAGTACGCCTCCTACTTCCGCGTACACAGACCTCTGCTCTGCTTGGTTGTCAATGCGCCGGACGACGAGGGATCTCATGGTGACACTCGGTGTACCAGTGGTGCCAGTGCCACTGTGGAACGTGATCGTGCCTCACACCCTGGCGTCACCGGAGACGGCAAGGCGTCTACTTCGGCGCACCAAGTAGTACATGCGCACAGCCATTGACCCTTCCACGCAATAAAGCACAGTCATGTCTCGCCAATAGGTTCCTTCTTTGCAAACTATCATGCTATACAGTACCACATGCAACCCAAACATTGGTGGCACGTCGTGGAGGTACGAACGCATGGCATGCCAGCAGTGATAACGCGGTAAAATAAAATATTTTCAAACAAACCTCCATTGCATTTGTCATGCCAGGACGGAAATAGTACGAGAACAGGCATCACAGGTGGCCGCGGATGAGACCAGGACTCATGTAGTACGGCCGGCAGAAGACTATCGTCTTTCGACGAGATTTGCAGCGAATGCACGCAGATACACGGCCAAGTTTTTTTGTCCCCCCACTACTTCGGCCTGGTGTAAGGCTGGCCCTCCGTAGCTCCCTCCTGGCCGACCACCTCTGGGCCGTCCAGCAGGCCCGCGGAGCGGCCGACCTGGTTTGGCCTCATGGTCCCGACGGGGGAGTCACCCGCAGCGCTCTAACGTGCGTCTTGCCGGACAATAAAGTTCTGAGCACAGAAATTTCTGTGCGTTTGAGCACTAGAAATTTCTCAAACAACCTTAAGTGAATCTATATTTGCTTATTAATATAACATTACCTTTTCATTTCTCGAAAATGAACTAGGATAAGCTCCAACAATCGCTGTCGAAATCAATAATACCACAAAGAAACCCTTCAAGGATTTCGGCCTGTCGTCAACACCACACGGTCACTGCGCCCTTTCTATCACGCACATTTGTCCTACATGAAATGTACGTCTAAAATATGTGCCATTTTTTTGTTGTATTTCGTATTACTTAAACCAGCAGACGCATGCAGTATGATTCATGGTGAATCTTTCTTTTACTGCCTTTTTAGTTAGCTAATATCATTTTTTTAAACGCATGCGAAAAGGTTGAAGATAAACACGCCACCAATAAGAGGACAATGACCTGAATGACATTGAATGATAAGTATTCAAAATGTGGCCGCTGCATGACGAATGTACTGCGTGATGTTTTCAGGATTCCGGTGGCTGGCCTCTTGTGCGCACGCCCTTTCGGGCGTTCTAAGCACTCAAAGAGCACCACCATGTTTCAAAGGTATATAGCCGTTAGAGCTGTGTTTTAAGAGCGCAGCTGTGTGGGGGAGCTAGCCCTGTATTCGTGGGGTGTATATAGTCCTTAGAACAGAAAGTTGAGCGAGTTTGTACTGATTCATGAAGGTATTTGGAAACGCAAGACACACTAAATACCCAAGAATACACTAGACGCGACGAGCGCTCTGTATATGCTCGTTCAAGCAGAGCGCACAGGTTGCACCCCCGCATGCTCCCCCTCCCCTGGGCAGCATCATCTAGAAAAGGGATGTGTCTAGATGATGCTGGGTCACGTGGTCTTGACGTGAGGCGAGAGGTGTGGCTCGAAAGGAAAGGGAAACGGCTGCACCTCACCCAGAGTGTTGACAGAGAGGCTCGCTTGGATGGGGAGGTGATGCACATGCAACGCTGCTCAAACTTCCTTGGCGAGGCGGTCATGTCACGCACAGCAGCAGCGCTTGCAACGATGCTTGCGTTCCAGCGCAGCCGTGGTGGTAATACGCGTTTCGTCCGAGTGGCCGGGTGTAAGGGACCATGACCGCACTGCAATGCTACACTCTTAATCAGGTCCCGGGTAAGGCGCTGGCTATATCCAGGAAACTAAACGAAAAATGCGCAGTTTCCTGGCTATATGTACCAACTTTAGGCGGGACTTGCTTATGCGTGTACAGTAGCGTTCCAGCGCGGCCAGGAATGAGTATATCGTGCATATCGTGCCGGGTACAGGGCATCAGTTCGAATCAATTGTAAGTTCCAATTAACCGAGTTCAAATTAACGGGTGTTTCACTGTATTATAATGAAATGTCGAAAAACTAACAAAAATATTACTCTTGGTGACTATGCGCGCAAGTCATTGAGGGTACCAATTTACTTAGTTTTTTAACGGATTATTTTCGAAAAGCTATGATAACGTTCACGCAACAACGGTTACTGGTGTCATGCTGCGGCCGCGCGATTCTTTTTTGAGGCATCATTCTTATATACCCCATTTGTTTCTACAGGCAGACCAATGTAAAAGCGTATGCCACCCTCAGGGGCTGCCTGCCTTTCACGTAATCAGCTTGTTTGGAATACCCCGCTGCGGCGACCACGCTCAATGTGCGCTGATGGTACATGCGTTGTAAAGAGAGCGCGCTGGTAAACTATTCTGCTCTTCCTTTTGTCCAACATTCTTATTTCACCCGTAAAAAAAAATTTTATGCAGCTTCACACTAGTGATGCAAAGCTGCCACTAGTGCGAAGCTGCCTTAAAAAGAAAAATTATGTCTAAAAAAAGAAATATTCTTAGACGAAAAAATTTAAGGACACTTTCACATTCCAAAGTGTGTTCGGCGAAAGCTTGTGGCCATTCGACTGACTATGCCATGTCTTTTTTTCTTTTACAATTTTTTTTTAATATGTGGGTTTTAACGTCCCAAAACGACAATATGATTATGAGAGACGTCGTAGTGGAGGGCTCCGGAAATTTTGACCATCTGGTGTTCTTTAACGTGCACTGACATCGCACAGTACACGGGCCTCTACCATTTCGCCTCCATCGAAATGCGACCGCCACGGCCGGGATCGAACCCGCGACCTTCGGGTCAGCAGCTTTTTTTTCTTTATTTTTTTCTTTTACACTCTCAGTGGGATGGCACACAAACGAAATGTGTGCGTGTTTTCTTCTTTAATTTTTTTTTTTACCGCGAATCGCAGCGAGACTAGTCTGGCCTCCGTTCGCATGCATTCGTATTTTGCCGCTCTTTCCTCATCGTGCAAACGCCACCCGCGTTCCAGCGCTTAAATTGACGGACACTTTGTAAATTCCAGTGTGTTCCGCGAACGCCTCTGTCCATTGAGACGGATCAGTCAGAATGGAACGCGATGCGCGCGTCTCCCTGCTTGCATGATTGTAAACGCTGGGCAGAGCGACGCTACGCAAGCAAAGCGCGAGCGCTGTCGAGTTCGACGCGACCGGCGTCCGTTTGCACACCCCGGCGGCCACCTGGCACCGTGCCTGGGCTCGAATGGACGGACAGATGGACGGGCGGGCGGACACGGACGAACGGACCGACGGACGGACGGACAGACACGGACGGAGGGAGACACGGATGGACGGACACGGACGGGCGGACGTGAGCATGAGACATTAAAGGCTATCGCTTTAATAAAAATGAGTTAGTGTAGACATATGCTTAAATGTGATACATTTGCAACCACCAGTGCAAGTGTAAGCCGTCGCCGGCAACCTGAGCATGCATCCAATATCCACTACAGCTGTCAGCCGAGCATGCTTACTTATTCGTGAATTACGCGCCACTTCTCAGGTGTCGGTGTCCCTACCGATAGTACATGAGACGCGTAGAATACTAGCGCAGAGGGCTGAGTGGAACGGGCAAGGGGTGGTAAAGACATTCTTCACCGGCAGTGCTTCTGGAGTTTTCCGAGCTCCAGCTTGACAGAAAACCCCGATCCCGCGTTCAAGCAAAACACCAGTTTTAAATGCGAATGCATTTCTTAGTCGGGCTATGTCAGGCATCCGGCGTTGTGCGGCGTTGTCCGGCGTTGTCCGCGCGCCGGCAGGTGTTCTCTCTCCGCTCTCACTCCCTCTCCCATAGCAACAGCTGCGGGCGCGCGCGCTTATCCTCGCCCCTAGCAACCGGAGCAGGTGGTGCGGGCGGAGTAGCGGAGAGTGAGTGGAGAGGAGGAGCGCGCTCTGGCGTGTGAGGGCGCTCGCATCGCGGGAGCTCGGCGGAGCTCCCGCGTGTGTGGAGAGAGTGTAGGAGAGTGGTAGGTGCAGTGCTTCGCCGCTCCTTCTCTCGCCGTTCGCTCTCTCTCCTCCCTGCACCCCACTCTCCCGTCCGCTCGCTCGCACGTATATATATATATATATATATATATATATATATATATATATACATATATATCAAGACAATAAATAAATAAATAAAAAAATCAAAATAAATAAAAAAAGGAAAAAAAAACAAAAAAAAACAGGCGCTGCGCCGTACTCCCGACCGGGCTGCAGAAATTTGGCGCCTTTTCCTTCTTCGAACCACAACCACCATATATAAATGGAGTGAAGCGCGTGCGAAATGCATTCGCATTTCCTCACGATTCCCTTCGGGGAGGTGGGGGGCATTTTTTTTTCAGCTTCTTCACGCGGTTTTTCAGAACCTTGATGCTTGCATCCACCACAGCTACGCTATCAGTAACAGGAGTAGTGGCCACATGCGAGCTGGATCAGCATGAACCACACTGCATAGCGCACCCACACGAGAACTTCTAAGAAGTTTCAAGAAAGTGATCTGCCTCTGGTTGCTTAGCGAAGGAGCGGCGGAAATAATAAAAATAAGGAAGGAGCGGCGTTTCGATAACACTCACGTCTGTGCTCTAAGGCGAGTGCTGGCTTTACGTCAGACCATAAGTTATCCTTTAAACGCAATATAGCCGGTGAGCCTAGTAAGCCCGCAATGTGTACACAACCACTTCATTTTCAAGAACACGTCGATTCACCTCGTATGGGCTTGGCTCAAAGCCATGAAATGCAGCATAGACAGCTGACTTCTTCGCATGAAAGCAATTCCAAAAATGCGTGGGATCTGCCCAATTTCACACAGGGGACTGTATGAAAGCTTTAATAGCAATTCAAAAGAAAAGAAGAACAGGAAACAGTCTAAGCAGGTAAACTTCTTCGCCCAGTTCACTATAGGTCACTCGAGTACATTGAAAGCGATTGCGAGATTCTGCGTTGATGTAACTGCTAGAGTGCACTAGATGCGCAACCTCCTAGTCTGTGTCATGCTTTATACCAAAACACGCGTCACGCACAAGTGCAAGCCGTCGTCGGTGACCTGAGCATGCGTGAAATAATCACTGCAGTCGGCAACCGAAAATGTTTATCGGTGAAATACCGGCAAATTCAGAGCTGGTGATGTCACCGCCACTCGTATGTGCGTCATGTGACCGACGAGTGCAATGGGCTGACGGGACAGGGCAAGGGGCGGAACAGGCATTCATCGGCTCAACGCTTCTCAGGTTGTCCGAGTTCGCAAAACAGATTTCTTCGTGATCCTGTTCATGCGGTTTCATTGAACCCTGACCCTCGTATCGACCAAAGTCACGGCGTCCTTGGGACACAGTCCCGCATCTCACTTCTGCGTCTGTGTGGCGGTATACGGACCCCTTGCGACAGGAGACGTGGCCACATGGGAGCTTGACCACCCTTGCATGAATTACGCTGCAACGGACATACGTGACCTTCAAAGACTCTTCACGAGCGTGATCAGCGTTGGCTTCTTGAACAAGGAGCGCCGCAAGTCCAACCAGAACGTAAGTATGCTTTCGAGCGGCGGTTCCAGGCGCACGTGTTTCGCTGATTCGTAGACTTGTAATGCTTCGGCTGTCGCCGTTGCTTGCGGAAAGCACTCGTAGGTCTTGGCTTCCTTATGGCCACACCTTGCCCTTTGGCATTGGTCCCGCCATTTCGGACGCGGTTCTGGCGGCGATGCAGCGTACCGATTACCTCGGGGTGCAGCGAATGTAGCTGATGTGGATTCGCGACTGCAGTGTTGTCAATATCGGTGAGACCGCTAGCCTTAACAGTTTACGAATATCTTACCGCCATAAATGCATTTGTCAGACTTCAGCGACTGACTAATACGAGGGAAAGGGAGAGAGATAACGATAAGCCGGTTCCTTTTGAGTCGGTGACCGCGGGAACACACGTTTTCCAGTCACGTTGCGAAGAGAGATTTTCAAGAGGTTGGCGCAGGAAATCGCTGCGCATTTTGCGAGGGGTCACTATGTTCAGCCCCGGCAACGTCTGCGTACAGCGCGGGAGCAGGCCGGCTTTGCTCTACGGGCCGGTACCTTTCGACAGTTGCGGGCTTTGACGTGATGTGCTCAGGACATTGCGTGCACGGTCTGGTGCACATGCATATCTGCGCACATTGCTTTAAACCAGAACAGATGTCGGTAGGCGTTCCTATTTTGCTGGCTGTGCGCACTATCTGAGGTTATCACCCTTGCCAGTGACTGCGTATCTCGTGATCGCCAGAAAGCGCACATCGTTTGCCCTGAAAGAGCCGGTCGCGTGTTATCAGCCAAGACGCGCCATTCTTTGGCGTCGACATGCGGCGAGCGACCTGAGGTCCCAGTGCGCATTCGGTTAAGCAAGAGCATTATTCCCTGTTGCCACTCGTACGTAGCAGTTCTGCATGTCTATAGGCCGCGCATGCTCCACGTCAGACCCCGCAACCACCGCAATGTGTCGGCCCCTCAGTAAGTGCAAGGACCCCCCGCAAGGTTCTTTAAAATAGCGCTATTTAGTGCCTGGCCTCCTCTTAGATGTCCCACTGCAATACTTCTATTAGAACAAGGGCGTTAAACTTCACAATAATTCAGGTAATTACCAATTTTTAATTCATCTGCGAGGAGACGATAGAGGCTACTTTCCCACACCGGGCCCGCCACACTCAAGGGACGAGTGCAGAACGCATATTGCCTTTGGTTCAAGCTTATCTAAATGACTGGTTGCTGTTGAAGTTGCTGTTGATGGCTTGCAACGCCAGCTTTATTTCCAACATTAGGATGTATCACTTGTGTCGACACTTCTTCTACGCATGTAAAGGAAATCAAGATAAACAGGTGTAAATACTGAGAACATATTAGAACATATTATAGACTATTAGGGATCTGCTCTTCTTCCTTCTGGCATTTACGTACAGATGACCATTGGTTGTGCGGCCTTCGGGGCGACATACATGCAGTAAACTCGTGGAAAGCAGACACGGAACGATGTCCAGACTGAATGTGCACATGAATGAACAGAACTGGTCTTTTTCTTGTTGCATCACTGTATATGCGCATATTATCCGAATATTTCTCGTCAGTATAAGCATACCTGCTCTGCCAGATCTCTTCCAGCTTCTCTTTCCAACCGGGCAAGAGTCGTAGGACGTGGGCGTGGTTGGTGAGCTCCGCGTTGACAGTGTGCTCAGCAGAGGCCGCCGCTCCCTCGTTGAGCTCGTCCTCGTCCTCAGTTACCTTAATGGCTTGCAACGCCGACTTATTTCCAACATTAGGATGTATGACTTGTGTGGACGCTTCCTCTACATCTGCAAAGGTAAACCAAAATAAACAGATGTAAATACTGAGAACATCTTAGAACATATTATAGTCTATTAGGGTATTTTCTTCTGCCCTTTACGTAGATTGGTTGTGCGGCCTTCAGGGCGACATAAATGCAGTAAACTCATGGAAAGCAGACCCAGATGTCCAGACTGAATGTGCAAATGAATGAACAGAGCAGGTCTTTTTCGTGCTGCATCACTATATATGCGCATTTTGTCCGAATATTCCCCGTGAATGTAAGCATACCTGCTCTTAAAGGTCTCCTTGAGCTTCGCCTTCCGGTTGTGAACGAGTCCTAGCACGTTGACGTTCTTGCTGAGCTTTTCGGGGCTCTCCGCATTGTTACTGCACTCAGCAGAGGTCTCAACTTTCTCGGTGAACTCCTCCTTAACGACTGAAATGGCTAACAGTGCCGTCTTTATTTCCAATATCGATGTATTAATTCTGCTCCGCCACCATTCGAAAGCTTTCTGCACCTACCGTGGCTTTGCACTGCCTCCAAGATCGGAGGTACTTCACCTGGTTATGCGTTGCCTACGTGGTCGGCCAACCTTTCACCAAGCTGTGATGTCAGGTTATGATTTCATCATGTGACGTAACGTCAGAGGGCGATCATGATGACGTCATAACGACGTCGCAAATTTTGGCGATCTTTGACGTCATTGTAGGGGTCTTCACGAGGCGATGATTTTTGCATCACTCGTCCCTGACGCCACCGGACGCCGACGGTCAATTTTCGCGATTAACGAGGCATCTAAGGGCTTTCGCCTTAAAGGGCCCCACACCAGGTCACATAAGAAATTGCAGTTAGACAATGGAAGTTGTTGCACGCCCAGTTACGTGCATTAAACCACAAGAATTTTTCAAACTAGGTTCGTTATGAGGTATCAGTCAGTCAGCCAAGAACTTCATGAGAGGTCCCGAGAAGTTTAAGCCGCCAGGGGGTCCACGAGGGACACCCTAGCAGCCGAGGCATGAAAAACATTATTTCGAAGTGACATGAAGTAATGATGCGAGGAGGCGAACTTGATGGCCTTGCCACTCGCCCCGTGTAGACTTCGCAAGCCAAATCCCTTCTTTGCCCTCTTAGGCATCGGTGCTGGAGGATCACATGACGCACCCGCATGAACACTTCATGCGCACGAAAGGCCACGTGCGCATGACGAGCCCCAGCCAGCCCAAGCAAGAGTTTCCTACGATAATTACTAGAGGCAACTCTAGCGCTGCAATCGTTCAGCCACCATGGGAATGTTGGGATAATACACGGATTTGCCTTATCATCGAGCTCTCGTCTTCGAGCGCACTTGTGGCTTTTATTGTTGTGCTTCGGTGTTTCTTTTGGATAAAAGTAGGGATCACTGTGAACTTCGTGAGCCGATTTAAATTAGTGAGCCCAAAAAGGTCGAGGTGGTGAAGTGTAACTGCTGAACGTTTGGTGAACTTCGCCTTGCGGCAAAGCGGATGCAGGCCTCACGGAGCCAAACGGAGCCGAAAGAATGAAGTTCAGACAAATTTGTCTACTACCCATCATTCCCATGCTGGCTGAAGTGTCATGCGTTGCAGCTCCCATAGACACTAGCGCCAGAGTTCCCTCTAGTGTATTTATAAGAAACTCAATGAGCCCGAGCACGCGAGCGGTGTTGTGTTGTTTCGGCGGGATGGATCCCTCGGTGCGCGCACGCACGTTTGGAGAGGCCGGTAGGGATCGTGCATCCTTATCATGACACGCCGTGTCGCACCGCTGTGTCAAGTGCGCCCTCGCCAATCATTAGGCTTGCAACTTATTACTGAGCATGAGAGCTACTGACTTTAGGCAACTTTACAGCCACCTTACACAATCCATCGTAATCCATTTGTCATCGTTTCCTGAACATTCATAGTACTGGCGCTCTTTGGCTACACTTGGCCCTTGCGCCAATAAACACCGTCATTATCATCAAGAAAGCAACAGGGTGTCGAATGGAGGCAATTACAAACCCGATCCTGCCCGAGTCCGTCTCTCACGCACATAATGCACCAAGATTTATACAGGACAGACAAGTGCAGACATTCTGACTCTAGAGCCACCCTTAGAGCATATCCTATGGGGATGTCCAGGCATAATGAACAATAACCGTCATGCAGTCTTAAACAGCGACAGCCTCCGGGCGCACTGGGAGTCTGAGTTGCTCAGCTCAGTACTGGAGCCCGAACTCTGGGCCGTCTAGCGAGACGAGGAAACCGCCAAGGGCCAGCAACCCTTGGCCGAAGCCTAGGTGGGGTCCAGGTCCATCCCACCAATTCGCAAGGGTACTCAATGAAGTTTCCGTATCTGATCTGAACAGATTACACAAACTGCACGTCGCGTCGAATAATTTTGGCTGCGTCACGTGCTACTGTGAGCGACGTCACAACAACGATGACGAGGAACGTGGAGGAGCGACGCCCGAGCACAGACAAGCTACGTAGGACCGTTCCTTGTCGCACGTCATGCCCTCCATCTTGCGGCGCGCGCCCGCGATATGAAGGGCAAGCGATGTTCCATTCGAAACTTGACCTCTTTCCGTGGCGCATAGCGTTGCAAATTTTGGCAGACGTGATCGTGAGCGGTCAGGATGTGCATTGAACTTGACCGCTCGAAATGGTCGGACCCTTTGAGGGCCATTTAATAAATGCGACTTGGCATAGGCGTGCGCACGAGGGGGGGCAGAGAGGGCGGCCGCCCCCCCTAGTCAGCTGAGAGAGGGGGGGGGCGCAAATTCTGCCCCACATATTGATTCTTAATAGGAAGGGGGGGGGGCGCTGCGATGAACCTTCGCCCCTCCCTGCCCCCCCTTAAGAGGAACCCTGCGCACGCCTATGCGACTTGGAGTAACTTCGGCCACGGCCACTCCGTAAAAAAACAGGTGCGGCCTGTTGCGTGACCAGAAACCAGCGGGAACAGCTTAGTTGAGCCGGTTGCCGCTATGGCATCACAAGACGGGTCGCTTCAAAACTTTTAAATGCGAATACATTTCTTAGTCGGGCTATGTCAGCCATCCGGCGTTGTCCGCGGAGGAGGAGGAGGAGAAGGAGGAGGAGGATGATAGGTTGAGGAGGTGTGCGCGCCGGCAGGTGTTATCTCCGCTCTCACTCCCTCTCCCATAGCAACAGCTGCGGGCGCGCGCGCTTATCCTCGCTCCTAGCTACCGCAGCAGGTGGTGCGGGCGGAGTAGCGGAGAGTGAGTGGAGAGGAGGAGCGCGTTCTGGTGTGTGAGGGCGCTCGCATCGCGGAAGCTCGGCGGAGCTCCCGCGTGTGTGGAGAGAGTGTAGCAGAGGGTAGGTGCAGTGCTTCGCTGCTCCTTCTCTCGCCGTTCGCTCTCTCTCCTCCCTGCGCCCCACTCACCCGTCCGCTCGCTCGCACGTATATATAAATGGAGTGAAGCGCACGCGAAATGCATTCGCATTTCCTCACGATTCCCTTCGGGGAGGTGGGGGCATTTTTTAATGAAAACAAGGCAGTGCCTTGCGTTGCGGGTTTTGTTGGAGTCTCGAAATCTTGTAAAACATTATTGGCGATCAGGTTATCAACAGTCCTCTGTATGCAGCATTTCCTTCGACAGCAAAGATCTCTTGTTTCCTCATTGGGACTTTTAACACCATTAAGTGCCATACGAGAATTCGTGGTCGCCGAAGTTAACATCCTTTCTTGTCGTTCAAAGACACCGCAAAACGCAGTGGTTCCTCGGTATGCCCATATATGGCGGGATAAAGCGTCCCGAGCACGCCGCAACCCTCGTTTTCTTGTTTGTTTTTTTTTTCTAAATGCACGTGGCTGTACGTCTGCTAGCCCCAACTCTGACAAAACTGTCAGAACAGCATTCTCGCTGGTGCCCGTATATTTCCGAACGACGCAACCGTCCGCACTAAGGGTGAGAAAGAGCTTCATATATACAGCTGTCCCGGCGGCAAGATAATGTTTCCTTAAGAGTGACACGTGTGCTCAAAAAAAGTGTGTAACGACTTAAAGTACTTTATACTCAACCACGGGAGATCATCAATCCATCCCAAACCCGGTCACCTTTCCATAATGCCTGGGGCTAGAGGTGCCTGCACTCTCAATGGAGCCAAGTTAATAGCGCCACGCCTCGCTTAGGTCATCCTGAAAAGCCTCTGTGCTTGATCTGGTTGAATTTCAGAGTTCGACTACCTGTCAAAATAGCTTTTTTATTCTAGCATACACAGTAAATATAACTGCGAAAAAAAATTAAGTTTGCGTTCTCTCTTTTAAACAAACGTCTACAATAGGCGCCTCAGACATGGAGTCTCTCGCTAGTGGCATGATCCGCACATGACTGTCTTCGTGACATCTATACATCATTTTTTTTTGTCACTTCTTAATATTTTCATGAGCTAAACAGGCGTGACTGGTGTCAAGCATTTTTTAGATGTGAAGCATCTTATGGCGAAGCTTAATCCGGTGGTGGTGTGCCGCGTGACCACCCTTACTGCGCATGCGCAAACCCTTTCAAAAAAAATTAAAAACCTCTTTTCCCCCTCTGTCTCCTACAGGCATCCCTCCCCGCGGCAAGCGCACCCTCACTGCGCATGCGCCTCCCTCCTCTATCCCCTCCTACGCTCCCCCCCTCTCTCCTCTAGGCATCCCTGCCCGCGGCATCCACTCCCACTGCGCATGCGCGTCCCCCCCCTCTCTCCTCTCCTACGCACCCCCCCCTCTCTCCTCTAGGCATCCTTGCCCGCGGCGTCCACACTCCCACTGCGCATGAGCGTCCCCCCCCCTCTCTCTCCTCTCCTACGCTCCCCTCCTCTCTCGCCTCGCGACGCGGACGCAGGCAGCGTCTGCTAGCGAGTTTCTTGTTTGAAAAAACCGACTGCTCGCGCTGCACAACCGTTCACTGGCCACCCCGCATATATGGCACTGGATCTTGACCTGCACGGTGCTGCCGGTGGGAGATTTCTCCTGAGCGTTGTTGAAGAATAAATTCGCAGCGTGCGCGTTAACTTAAAGCGGACTGCGGGTCTCTGTGTCCAGTCGGAGTCTTCTGTCTCTCATTGCCCATTAGCAGCGATTGGCATGTTCCAGTAGGAAACACCGCTCCATCACTGCGTGCTTTGCGCCTCCCCAGTTTTCTCTCCTGCGCAACGCTGAGATGAGCGCCAGCGTCAACGCCGCCGCCAGTGTAAGCGTTAGCGCCCGCTGCTTCACATCTAGACATGGTTCCCTTCTGCGGGAGATGGTGTAATTTTTTTTCTTTTTGTGAGGCACTCTATGCGGTCACCGTGTGTGCAAACATAACCGTAGAAGTCTATTTCAGAATCGGCGTCCAGGTTTCAGTGATTCTGGAGATCACGGTCGGTATGTTTTTTGAAACCTCAATTCCAATCCCCTTCACGAATTACCCATATGAGAGATAAGGCAAAGACCTTCTTTCAAATTTGCATCGTTAGGCGACATTTGAAAGTTCCCTCGTCGCCCTCCCCACTCCAACTTTCTTCACTATCCCGGCCTTTGCGGGAGACAAAATTTTGTGACTATATGGCTCGCTAGCTAAGGTAAGCCTGAGTCAACGATATAAACAGAAAGCTTCGAGTGATGCCATTTACTTGTCTGTTACGAGTTCCTCACAAGAAAAGAAGGTTCAACCCAGTTAAGATTTTTTTTGTTAAATTCTGAAGTCGAAGCTCTCGCAAGGCATTACGGGCAAAGGTGAAGCCGCAGTCTGCCCCTGATTTGTCTCGGAATCGTACTCTCTTTAGCTGGTGTCCGCATAGAGATAAAGTATTTTTTTCTCCGTTAATGTAACCGTTAATAAGGCTAATCATAAAATGAAACGTCGTTGTTCCTGACGAAAGTAACCCATCAAGGTTGACAATTCATGACTCGATCTCCAATAAAATTTGCCTAGTCTTTGGGGCTTCTTAAGCATACTTGTAACACAAAGGCGCACATCGAGCACTATCTTTTCAAAAAAGCTATTGCTTAACGCTGGCTTTTCTTTGCTACCCGTTAACGTTAGAACTGTATTCTTCGCACCGCCCGGTGTTTTAGAGAAGTATGTGTAAAATTGCGTCTAGTGTTTGTATAAGTTATACTAAGGCCATTTCGAAGTTTTAGTTTATAAGTGCCTCTAGTGTTTGTGTATACTGGTTCAATAAACTTTCCTTTGCTTCTCTTCAGACCGTCGGTACCGTGACGGCACAGTGCTCTCCTACAGTAGAGTTCAAATGGTACTAGAAATTGTTCACCTTTTGTTCTAAACATATTGGCAGTTTCGTCGACTTCTTTCAAGCCTCAGGGAGTGCTTACCGCTCTCCAATAGCAGAGTGCATAGTACTCTAAGTCATCGAACATTTGTTCCACTCACATGCAAGATGGTGGATACTTGGCTTCACTTTCAAATGGCATAACTTTCACGCCAGCATTTTATTAGATTCCTCCTTGGGTTTAGCGAAAAGAAGCACTCATAGCCATAGCAATGAATGAATGACTCGATTAAAAAAAAATGCACACAGAATATCTTTTCGGAGTTTTCGAGGAGATGCGTATACACTTTTCAAGTAAGTCACGGCCTTCCCGCGAACGTTGTTTCAGGCCACCATTAAGGTGTTCCATCCATCGATTATGAAACTACGATGCGATTAAAAAAAATCGCTGTTTTTTTTTTTTTTTCTAAACATATAGTCGAACTCCGGCGATGAAATTTTCAGAAAAGCGCGCGCTTTCAGAAACACGCACGATACAGAGCTCTGTATACGGTTGGAAGGATCGTATGAGCGTGCATTTTTTCCAATGAAAACAGCGACTCGTTCGTAATACGAGCCCGCTCTGCCTCAACGAGGTACGAGCAAGCCTCAGCGACGGTCTCGCACCACACAACAAAAACGCGTGCTCTGTCAGTTAATTGATTACTTTCATTCTTGCTGCTAACATCAAATGCGCAGCGAGCCATGCCTTCCCGGATGGCCTACGAGAACGAGAACGACTACGAGAACGAGTGAACACCGGATGGTGCCGTCTGGAGATGGCGTGTCAAGCGACGGGCCACGTGCGTTGCAACACGCCAGAACTCGCTGTTGAAGCAGGGAAATAAGTTGTGCAAGAGTGTGCCGACTCTACTTAGTGGCTCTTTACGAAGAATGAGTGTGCTGCGGCTAAGTAAGACACGTCTTCACAGGCCAATCGTATCCGTATCTTATGTTTCTCTACACTCTCCGTGCGTTATAAGTGGTCAGAAATGGTAAGCACAAGATTTATCTGTGAATACTGAGTTGCTTCGTTTATCAAACGCACAAAAGGCTCGAAACGAATACGAGAAACGCAAGATAAGGATAAGGTTGGTTTGTGTGTAAGGCTCTGAAGGTGAGCAATGATTCTTTTGAGGAAGGAGTATAGAGTCGAGCAGAACCGTACATGACTTCAGGAAATACCCCACACGTGACCTGTAGCGGCAATATACAACCACCACGCGATCTCGCGGCAACTTCAATCAGTAAAGTCTGCTGCGCCTTTTTGTTCGCGCAACTCCCTCCACTCCGGCAGGTGCTGCATACGCCCACCGCCGTGTTGGCGCCATGGCTGACACCGCCAACCTTGAAGTCCGTTTCGAAGCCTGCCGTTGCGGCAGTGATGTTCCGTACTACGCCGGCGAATTCCCATTCCGAGACATCAAAATTCCCTTTTTCGGGCATTTTTCCCTGCATACCACGGGGAAAATCCCAGCATATTTCCCTGCACAATACTAGTAATGTGGGCGCCCTGCACACACGTGCACGAATATATTTGTTTCCTTATTAAAAGACCAGTTGCAAGTACACAATCACATGCGCCTAAATGCTTACGCATGATAACACACTGCTTAAAGAAGACGTTGAGGTTGGATTCATAATGCGTCTAATTGTATATAAGCCAAGTTTAATAAATCCAGCGATGGTTACTTGTTTTGCGCCATCCTTCCCCTTTAGAACTTTTTCGGTCTTCCAGTAGATGCAGCTGTTTACCGGAAGACTAACAACCAGATGGGCCAAAGTGTAAAAGAAAACTGCGAAGTTATCCGCGAATAGGCATAAGCGCTAAACATATAAAAAGCATGCAGCAGAATAATTAAATAACATGTCGACATCCGAAACTGTATATGTTGGTTAACAACCTATTTAACTGTGTGCCATGCCCTACGGCAATGTCACATCAAGCACAAGGGCAAGCCGTCGCCGGCGACATGAGCACGCGTGGAATAATCGCAACACTTAGTAGGAATACATGCATATTTATTTCTGAAGTATGGCACATAACGCCAGATAGCTTTAGGAGGTCGTAATATCATTAGGCAGTCTACCGGCCAAGTTGAGTTCAGGGTCAATGCTGGTAATACTATTCATAGTCGCACTTGCGTATGTATGTTTCGCAGAATTCGCAGGGAAGAAGTGTAAACTAGGCATTCCTCACAGTGTCCCCTGGAGGTCTTCTAGTTTGCATTGGTGCGGACAGCCGAACGGAGAGTTCACGCACAGCACAGTTTTCTTGAAACAAATAGTCCCGAGTTGTCCACAACATTGACCTTTGTCAATGGATCAGCGCAGTACCGTCATCAGGACAGACGGGGCGCCGGCGCTTGTCCTTTGCGACCGCGCCAAGCAACCGCAACGCAGCCGTAACATCCGACGTGCTCGCATGGGAGCGGGATATGTGTTCTCTGCAGAGCGGAACCTCTCTGCAGAGAACATACACCCGATGTTTCGAGAGGCGTTGCACGAAGGAAACTAGTCTTTCAAACCTGAGGATGGAGCTCTCGAATGCTTTGAACACATAACCTGGCCAACAGATGTCTCGGTCGGACGGGGCGCGGCTCCGCAGGAAAGGGCTGAACTCGGTTGCTGTGGTCGAACGTTGGTTTCCGCTTCCGCGTTTGCCATGTTCCTGACGCGATGTTTGCCCCAATCACCAGAGTTGCTCTCGTATGTACATGCCGCTGCGACGTAACGTACATCGTTGGGCTGAGCGGGTTGCGAATATAACTGATACGGCGCCGCAATCCCATTTGCCAGATAGGAGAGAGCGTCTTGAACGAGGGGAAAGGAAGAAAGACAAAGACAACCTAGTGGCGGTGTTGATTGGCTGTAATGCCGTGTCGTGTTAGGTCCGGAAATGATCACGTGGTTGCGCAGTGGTTCATTGAATGTCGTGGAGATTATGGCTAATAAAGGTTCGCGTGGTTGCTGACCCTTGCAGCTTGGGTAGCAACAAAGGTGAAAAGACTGGGATCAAAGGGACACAATAAGGACTCGTGTTGTGGGCCTGCCATTTTTACAAGTGGTTCCTTTTTTCTGTCGCTGTCAATCACCGACAACAACAGTCAACCACGTTACCAAACAGTTTGTGAATAAAAGGGAACAACCATTTTTTAGCGTGAAAATTCAGGGTTTAATGTCTTCCTTAATTGGAGGGGGTTCCTCATAAAGCGGTAGCTTATATATAACGATATATATATAGGAGAGAGCCAGATAGGAAAGAGCGTCTAGTGTTACTCCTTCTGGTGCAATCCACGGGCGGCTTTTTTTTTAATGTCCATTCTTGAACTTCACCTTGTAAAGCGGTAGAAAGTGGAACTGGTGGGGTGGGGGACGTCGGGCTTCCAGTGCATGCTTTCACGTGTCGGTGGGGTTGCAAGATCTGAAGGAGCCGGTAATGTGGCCCCGCCATCAATATTCATTATATTCATTGGCTCTTTTACAGAAGGAATAGAGAAGTGGTGTAGAGGGAAAAGATCGAGTAAAAGCTTGTTAGTGTAATGACTGTATGACGTCCGGGACCACTTATCTGTGCATGCCGGCTGTGCTTGAAGCGGCAAATCAATTCTATATAGTTACAAGCATAAGCCTACAGCTGCGCCAAGGAACAATATTGTTGTCGCAATGGGCGGCAAGGGGCTGGAGTCTGATTAGAGAGTGGCGTTTGCGCCTTTTTATCCATCTAAGGCTGACAGGGTGCCTGGGGGTGTTCATTTATTCCGGTTTTTATCGCGTTGAATTTGTAGATAAAGAAGATTCTCGTTGCTCCCGTTTTCTCGTTGTTCGAAAATTGTTTTCCACGAGTGTAACCCTGATATCGTCAAATCTGTCATCCATTCAATGTGCTGCGTTTAAAAACTGGAAGATCGGGCAGGGAACGTTACATGTGCCTGATGGTTGTTGAATCTAATTCTAAAAGGCGTGTCTGTCTGGCACACGTATAGCATGTTGCATATCCCACATTCAAGAAGGTATATGACGTTGTCTGAGTCGCAATCTAGTGCACCACTTATCCTGTGCTTAAAATCTGAGTGGGTGCTTTCCGCCGCTGTTGTTGTGTGCATGTGTTTGCATACTTTGCATCTTCCTTTTCCGCAAGGGCGACACCCTCATTGAGGTGTTGCGCCTATCTTTGAATTTATTAAACGATCCCTGATGTTTTTTTGCCGCCTGTATACCGCACACGGAGAAGAGAAAATTTTGGATAGTCGCTTGCTCACACTTTAACATATTGGAACAGAACAGATTGAACAGATTGATGGGTCCGGTACGATGGATGATTGAAGAGAAAAACGCACGTGTGAAATGAGGTTTTGCTAACGTTTCGGCTGGTGGGCCAGCCTTCGTCAGAATGAATGCAGTACATGTTACAGGCGCTATTTATATGTGAGTAGGATTACACCGAGGCGCAGTGCACCACAATCAGGCGCTCTGCGCATCGCGAACAATAAGTTATAGGCGCATGGTGGGCACAACACTGCGAATAACAATGGCAAAAGCAAAGATGTCGTGCTAGACAAGAAACAGCGTCATTAGCCAGTGAGATACCGCGACACATAGCAAATATCACATTCCATAGCGCCGTGCAGGGCGTACATAGCAAAGGAGCGCACTCTGCGAATACAACGGGCAAAAAAAATGTCAGTTTCGCCACAGAGGCGAGGCAATGAATGCGATAGCAAGAAATTAGTGTCCACGAAGAACTACAATCAGCTCGATACTTGCAGCACGCTGCTGCAGCACAAAGGATGCTCAAAAAGAACGCACAGGTATACACAGGTCAAGCGTGAACTAACTGTCACAGTAGTTACGCCTTTGTGTTTGAGCAACGCGCTGCAAGTGTCGACAATGCAGAATCCGACGAACCCGACACTCTTAGATATTTCTTTTTCTTTTAGACTGCGGCGCGAGGAAAGACCTCTCTGCGTCTCCCGCCACGCGGTGGCATCTGACGCAGAGTGTGCCTAAAGCCCCTGAATAAAAGGGCTTTAAGTGTGCCCGGTGTTTTTTTTTTTCTGCATCCCGAGTCGGTACGGAAAGGGGCCACTTTTTCGTGCGCGTCTCAGGGGCAGTTTGGAAGGTCGGGTCGCAGCAGTACCGAAGGTCGGGTCGAGTCGGGAAGCTGCTTGCTTGCTTCTTTTGCGGCGCGTTCTCTTTCAACCTTGTTCACGGTGAATCCGGTAGCGTCAGTCATGCAGAGGTCGAAGAGCTCTCGATATTTCCCCAATCTTTCATTGTTATAACGCGAACTCGGGACAAGGACAAAAGGTACGCGAAGACGAGCGCTAACTTCCAAATAAGTTTATTGTGCAGAACAGGAAAATATGTAGGTGACAAAAACCACGTGACAAAAGATGAGCAATGCGAAAAATTCGAACAAAAAACATACCAAGAAAGAAACCTAAGGAAACATAAAGGAAAAGCAAAAATATATCACTTGTTGCGCACACCGACACTTTCCAGAAACCTTAATTCCTTCTCGGTGAGGGACAAGGAAGGCTTGCTCACGCATGAGTCGTGTTCACGTGCCATCTGCGCAGCCTCGATGATGATTCGGGTGCGGTCATCTCTGTCTTTATACAGCGTCACTGTGTCCTCGAAAAGAGGCGCTCAGTTGCACGCAGTACAATGCTGAGCAAGAAACCCATCTTTCCCGTTTCTAACATTGTGAGCATGTTCCCTTAGTCGGTCGTTTAGACAGCCTTCCGGTCTGTCCGACATAACACGCACCACAGGAAAGGTGAACCCTATAGACAACTTCCCGCGAGCACTGCACATACCTGGTCCTATGTTTAACGTTACATTCAGCAGATGGCTGCTTCTTGAGGGGGGCTTGTTGATTTAGCGAGACTTAATCATTTGAACGGTGCAGAAAACAGCACACGAACGCTGGCACGTTTGCCCGATTTTCTTTGAGTCTGTGAGATATCCGGTGTTTCTACGGAACAACGGCCATCTTTTCACGCTATTTTGCCGTGTTGCCGGGAGCTCGTCCTTTCTTCTGCTCTGCCTTACTAGTCCGGAAGATGGACTCTGCGAAAGACGTGATGAACGCCTCTGGAAGACCTGAAGCCATAAGTCATGACACTTGAGCTTTGAAACTCGCAGAAGGAAGGAAGGAAGGAAGGAAGGAAGGAAGGAAGGAAGGAAGGAAGGAAGCAAGGAAGCAAGGAAGCAAGGAAGCAAGGAAGGAAGGAAGGAAGGAAGGAAGGAAAACATTTATTGTCAGAAAAAGGTCTGTGGTACGGGCCAGCTTAGTCCGCAAGTCCCATCTAGCAGTGCTGGCTGTCCTCAGTCCAGGACGCCACAGGCAATTGCCGCCCTGCGGGCCCTGTCGATCAAACTGATCTGATCGTCAAGGCTATCGCTGGCCAGCAACTCCTCCCACCGCTCCACACTCGCTTGGTTCAATGACGGGCAGGCCGGGAATGGCCCGGCAGGTTCATGTAATGTCATTAGAAATACTGTGATGGCACGACCTGTTCACAGCATTTTCAAGGCAAGTACGTGCTATGCCTCGTTTCACTAGCTTGCTGTGAGCGGAAGAAAAAGGAAGCGATGGTTTCTCCGCACGTGGTTCGTGACGCCAACAAATATGATGTGTACTAAAAAATAGTCTTAAATCTAAAAATCGTAAGGTGTCATTCTCGGGCATCTCATGTGTCAGCACAAGAGGCTTCAAACAATCTTCAAACATGCTTTACGTTTGGGCCGATAGCGAGTGGAACATGGAAGAATTACACTTCAGAACAACCGAAAAGTCATCTACGTATCTAAATACTTTGATTGACATGCGTACCTTCTAACTTTTTATGCCGTAAATTGCCCATTTTTGCCAAAAGCAAATCGCTCAGTAAAGATGCTATTCGCGAGCCGATTGAAACCCTTTTTTCTGCAAATAAATGCAATCGTTCCATTCGATAAACGTAGAGGTAAGGTACATCAAAACGAGGTCCAGGAAATTCCGTGCACTGATACCCGTTTTGTATTGGAAATTCAATTCACCAAAAGCATCCTTGTTATCTCTTATACATTCTAATAACTCATCGTGAGGCAGTGAGTAATATAGGTCTTTTATATCTATTGAAAAATCGTGCTCATCAGTTTGATTTGACTGTTTAAAGAATTCAATCAATGCCTGCGAGTTTTCGATTAGGAATGGGTCATCAATTGTTACACTTCAGATGCTCCTGAATGAACAAGCCAAGTTGCTTTTGCCACTTGCTCTTTCCGATACAATGACTCGGAAGGGCATGTTGACTTCATGTGTTTTTGCGGAAAAGAACATCCTGAGCCCATTTCTGTCGCTTTTAACAATCCGATGTGCTAAGTTCTGTAACTCGAGCTTGCGACACATTTCTCTGGCTTGTGTCTTTACTTTATCTAGACGAATGTCAGTACAGCAATTAAAAACATAACTTACAGATGTGACTGCCTTTTCTTGGTACAGACCATTGGGGAGAACACCAAAACACTCTCCTTATTCCGAGGGCACGGCATAAAGTTCATTGTCTCTCAGTAAGGTTCCCGTCCTCCTCAATGGAAGGCCGGTACTGGGAAGGCTTAGCCCGTAGAAGCACACCGATGCCTTCTGAGATGCATCTGTCCGAATCCTCTGACGAGGCGCGGCTAGCAACACAGCGCACCATGGAAACAAGCTCTGGAAGGGATCCTTCTCGGTTGACGGTGAACTTGGGACCAATGGCGAGAGTATTATGCCCATAGTTCGGAAGAACGACATCACTGCAAATGTGGACCACACCCGCTTGTCGGGACTTGGCTGGGCACTGCCCACGAAGGCTAGTTAGCTATCGTGACCACAGGTTGTCTGCAGTGTGTTCGATTCGCTCTAAGTATTCTCAAGTATTCTCGCCATCTTCTTTTCTTCCCTCCTGGTCTAAGATCTGTTTCTTGAAGCTAGACGTAGAGGGCGTCATGGTACTAGCGTTCTTGTCGTTGCCATTCAGACCTAAGAATTTTACACACCCTCACACCATGACCGATAGAAAGGCGCCGAACGGAATCTGCAGACACCGGCTGGTCTTCTGCGGCCGTCACTGCGGCCGCCATAGCGCTGCTCGGGTCCATAGCACACGTCGCGTAGGTCGGTATGGCCATTCTACGTCAGCACTTATCCCCATCCGTACATTAAATGTGCTGCATGACTGTTTTGAAGCTTTTCAAAGAGAAATAACGGGCTGAACCCGTCTAGAAAATATCCTTCCTTTGTAGTTCCCTTGCGGTTTTCCATGCAGCTCTATGCCCTTTTTTTAAGTTTGAGTTAACGCGGCATTTTTGTCGTACTTGTGTGCTTATGTCCATGGCGCGAGGTCCGTGGCACACTTGCCCAAGTCGCAGCTCTCGACAGAAGATCACACTTTTTAGTATCATAATCTGGCTTTTTCATTGAAGCTAGTCCAGCGTCACCTCACGGCGCCGCGCGTTTCTCAAAGCGAAGAACTAGCGGCAACAAGGGGGGCGTATAGATGCGTTTGTCAAGTGGCGACACAATGGTTCTATCATCACTTTACACTTCTGACCGTAGAACGAGACAGAGAGAGATATGGGATGCGGAAAGGCAGGGGGGGTTATCGGGAAAACAAATATCTGGTTGGCTACCCTGCACTGGGGAAGGGGCGAGGAGAGACAGAAAAGTAAGGAAGAGAGGAATGAGAGAGGGAGGGAGGGAAGCAGAAACACACACACAAACACAGGAGTGTCACAAGCGTTCAACGAAGCGGCTCGCTCGCAGGAACTTCAACAGCGCCTTCGTCGCTTTCAGGCGTGAAGCTGGATCTCCCCGGCATTTCAACATTGACTTCCCAGAAAGCTGCTTGTCGTCGAATCGCGCAAACACTGCTGCGAGGGACTGTCTCTGAGACCTGTACTGAGGGCACTCACATAAAACATGTTCAATGGTTTCATCAGTGCCGCAATGTTCACATGCAGCACTCTCCGCCCATCCGATGCGGTAACTTGCCAAAACCAGAGCATCGCTCCCCGAGTTATCCTTCGGGCATTCGATGCTGCCGAATCCCAACGCTGCCACCAAATGTAAAAAAGCACTCTTCACACACAACAATAACAGCATATTGCAGCGATCGCATATATTGTAGAGCTTTCAATTGTTGTCGAGCCCCCAACCGAAGCAGTAAAACCTCCCCTTGAATAAGAAGTGGAGCGCAGGTGGCATTCTAAAATTTCGTTTTCAGCGCGCATCGGGGCGCCCAAAGCAGACGACGAAACCGCTGATTCGCGTTAGCACGTCACGCTGACCCTGGCGCCAGCTTTTCCAGTGGTGGCCCTGGCACCCACTAGCTATAGAATGCATTTGGCGGTTCCCAGTTAATCTGGGTAAAATAGGCTATAGGTGGAGCTACAACTCCTAGGGAGATGATAGCTACAATACGTGGGCAATCAACGCGCTGCAAAGTCACCCCATTCCAAGTGGTTATGCTACAACTCGAACTAGCTGACCCACAATGCATAGATTCCGATGAGAACGCAAACATCGACAACTATAATATGCGCTATATGCCTCTAATCATCACCAGAGCCGTGATGAACGTCATTGGACTTCCACGGGTTTGGCAGGCAGCTGAGTACAAAAACGGCGTGCCGGCAGGGTTCATTAGCCCAGGTTGTAAAGTGTCTGGTGGATGGGAAGGACGTCCGCAGTGTGATACAGGGCTAGCATGGCACAGTCAGTGCTCGCATGGGAGCGCTCGATGGTGCAGTCGTATTGCTCATAGCGTGTAGTATGTTCACGCCCCATTGATGGCGGACGCTGTAAACATACGTCTTGTCCTCGAGCGGGACAGGCACGTTTGTGTGAGGCTAGAGGGCGGATGAGCACCCGACATCCAATATGTGTGGAAGTGGCAGCGTCATCGATCACGCAAGTCGCCTGCCATATATATGTAAGATATGCACGTCAACTCTGCTATACACGGGATTTTCTCATTGTCAATAAAATCGCATGAGCGACAAAAATAATGGTTGCTCGCTCGTAGCGTTTCTTGGAACCGTTTGCACTTTTTTTTCTTAATTGAAGCGAGACTTAATAAATAAATGCTGTCACTGGCCTGTCACTGGTTGAAGGTGTAAATACCGGCTTCAGAGACTGTCCTTGTGATGCGTATTGCCGCAGCACCGTCATTCAGGACAGACGGGGCAGGTGCGGGCGGCCGAACGGAGAGTTAACGCACAGCGCAGTTTTCTGAAACAAATATTCCGTAGTTGTCCACAACATTGACGTTGTCAATGATCAGTGAAATATTCCGAGTTGTCCACAGCATTGACGTTGTCAATGATCAGCGCAGCACCGTCATTCAGGGCAGGTGCGGGCAGACGAACGGAGAGTTCACGCACAGCGCAGTTTTCTGAAACAAATATTCCGTAGTTGTCCACAGCATTGACGTTGTCAATGATCAGCGCAGCACCGTCATTCAGGGCAGGTGCGGGCAGACGAACGGAGAGTTCACGCACAGCGCAGTTTTCTGAAACAAATATTCCGTAGTTGTCCACAACATTGACGTTGTCAATGATCAGTGAAATATTCCGAGTTGTCCAGAGCATTGACGTTGTCAATGATCAGCGCAGCACCGTCATTCAGGGCAGGTGCGGGCAGACGAACGGAGAGTTCACGCACAGCGCAGTTTTCTGAAACAAATATTCCGTAGTTGTCCACAACATTGACGTTGTCAATGATCAGCGCAGCACCGTCATTCAGGGCAGGTGCGGGCAGACGAACGGAGAGTTCACGCACAGCGCAGTTTTCTGAAACAAATATTCCGTAGTTGTCCACAACATTGACGTTATCAATGATCAGTTAAATATTCCGAGTTGTCCAGAGCATTGACGTTGTCAATGATCAGCGCAGCACCGTCATTCAGGGCAGGTGCGGGCAGACGAACGGAGAGTTCACGCACAGCGCAGTTTTCTGAAACAAATATTCCGTAGTTGTCCACAGCATTGACGTTGTCAATGATCAGCGCAGCACCGTCATTCAGGGCAGGTGCGGGCAGACGAACGGAGAGTTCACGCACAGCGCAGTTTTCTGAAACAAATATTCCGTAGTTGTCCACAGCATTGACGTTGTCAATGATCAGCGCAGCACCGTCATTCAGGGCAGGTGCGGGCAGACGAACGGAGAGTTCACGCACAGCGCAGTTTTCTGAAACAAATATTCCGTAGTTGTCCACAGCATTGACGTTGTCAATGATCAGTGAAATATTTCCGAGTTGTCCAGAGCATTGACGTTGTCAATGATCAGCGCAGCACCGTCATTCAGGGCAGGTGCGGGCAGACGAACGGAGAGTTCACGCACAGCGCAGTTTTCTGAAAAAATATTCCGTAGTTGTCCACAGCATTGACGTTGTCAATGATCAGTGAAATATTCCGAGTTGTCCACAGCATTGACGTTGTCAATGATCAGCGCAGCACCGTCATTCAGGGCAGGTGCGGGCAGACGAACGGAGAGTTCACGCACAGCGCAGTTTTCTGAAACAAATATTCCGTAGTTGTCCACAGCATTGACGTTGTCAATGATCAGCGCAGCACCGTCATTCAGGGCAGGTGCGGGCAGACGAACGGAGAGTTCACGCACAGCGCAGTTTTCTGAAACAAATATTCCGTAGTTGTCCACAACATTGACGTTGTCAATGATCAGCGCAGCACCGTCATTCAGGGCAGGTGCGGGCAGACGAACGGAGAGTTCACGCACAGCGCAGTTTTCTGAAACAAATATTCCGTAGTTGTCCACAACATTGACGTTGTCAATGATCAGTGAAATATTCCGAGTTGTCCAGAGCATTGACGTTGTCAATGATCAGCGCAGCACCGTCATTCAGGGCAGGTGCGGGCAGACGAACGGAGAGTTCACGCACAGCGCAGTTTTCTGAAAAAATATTCCGTAGTTGTCCACAACATTGACGTTGTCAATGATCAGTGAAATATTCCGAGTTGTCCAGAGCATTGACGTTGTCAATGATCAGCGCAGCACCGTCATTCAGGGCAGGTGCGGGCAGACGAACGGAGAGTTCACGCACAGCGCAGTTTTCTGAAACAAATATTCCGTAGTTGTCCACAACATTGACGTTGTCAATGATCAGCGCAGCACCGTCATTCAGGACAGACGGGGCAGGTGCGGGCAGACGAACGGAGAGTTCACGCACAGCGCAGTTTTCTGAAACAAATATTCCGTAGTTGTCCACAGCATTGACGTTGTCAATGATCAGTGAAATATTCCGAGTTGTCCACAGCATTGACGTTGTCAATGATCAGCGCAGCACCGTCATTCAGGGCAGGTGCGGGCAGACGAACGGAGAGTTCACGCACAGCGCAGTTTTCTGAAAAAAATATTCCGTAGTTGTCCACAGCATTGACGTTGTCAATGATCAGCGCAGCACCGTCATTCAGGGCAGGTGCGGGCAGACGAACGGCGAGTTCACGCACAGCGCAGTTTTCTGAAACAAATATTCCGTAGTTGTCCACAGCATTGACGTTGTCAATGATCAGCGCAGCACCGTCATTCAGGGCAGGTGCGGGCAGACGAACGGAGAGTTCACGCACAGCGCAGTTTTCTGAAACAAATATTCCGTAGTTGTCCACAGCATTGACGTTGTCAATGATCAGCGCAGCACCGTCATTCAGGGCAGGTGCGGGCAGACGAACGGAGAGTTCACGCACAGCGCAGTTTTCTGAAAAAATATTCCGTAGTTGTCCACAGCATTGACGTTGTCAATGATCAGTGAAATATTCCGAGTTGTCCACAGCATTGACGTTGTCAATGATCAGCGCAGCACCGTCATTCAGGGCAGGTGCGGGCAGACGAACGGAGAGTTCACGCACAGCGCAGTTTTCTGAAACAAATATTCCGTAGTTGTCCACAGCATTGACGTTGTCAATGATCAGCGCAGCACCGTCATTCAGGGCAGGTGCGGGCAGACGAACGGAGAGTTCACGCACAGCGCAGTTTTCTGAAAAAATATTCCGTAGTTGTCCACAGCATTGACGTTGTCAATGATCAGTGAAATATTCCGAGTTGTCCACAGCATTGACGTTGTCAATGATCAGCGCAGCACCGTCATTCAGGGCAGGTGCGGGCAGACGAACGGAGAGTTCACGCACAGCGCAGTTTTCTGAAACAAATATTCCGTAGTTGTCCACAACATTGACGTTGTCAATGATCAGCGCAGCACCGTCATTCAGGGCAGGTGCGGGCAGACGAACGGAGAGTTCACGCACAGCGCAGTTTTCTGAAACAAATATTCCGTAGTTGTCCACAACATTGACGTTGTCAATGATCAGCGCAGCACCGTCATTCAGGACAGACGGGGCAGGTGCGGGCAGACGAACGGAGAGTTCACGCACAGCGCAGTTTTCTGAAAAAATATTCCGTAGTTGTCCACAACATTGACGTTGTCAATGATCAGTGAAATATTCCGAGTTGTCCAGAGCATTGACGTTGTCAATGATCAGCGCAGCACCGTCATTCAGGGCAGGTGCGGGCAGACGAACGGAGAGTTCACGCACAGCGCAGTTTTCTGAAACAAATATTCCGTAGTTGTCCACAACATTGACGTTGGTCAATGATCAGCGCAGCACCGTCATTCAGGACAGACGGGGAAGGTGCGGGCAGCCGAACGGTAAGTTCACGCACAGCGCAGTTTTCTGAAAAAATATTCCGTAGTTGTCCACAGCATTGACGTTGTCAATGATCAGTGAAATATTCCGAGTTGTCCATAGCATTGACGTTGTCAATGATCAGCGCAGCACCGTCATTCAGGACAGACGGGGCAGGTGCGGGCAGACGAACGGTAAGTTCACGCACAGCGCAGTTTTCTGAAAAAATATTCCGTAGTTGTCCACAGCATTGACGTTGTCAATGATCAGTGAAATATTCCGAGTTGTCCAGAGCATTGACGTTGTCAATGATCAGCGCAGCACCGTCATTCAGGGCAGGTGCGGGCACACGAACGGAGAGTTCACGCACAGCGCAGTTTTCTGAAAAAAATTCCCCATCAACCGCTAAAGGGAACCATGTGTGGATGCGAAGCAGCGGGGAGATAATTAGCTTGAGCGGGAGTTACGACGCCGCTCTCGTTTCACGGTAGTGGTCCGGGCGCTCATCGCGGCATTGCACAAGAGACAGAATGAGGCGCGCGCGCTCCGTCTGTTTTATACCGCGGAACTACCGTGGCACCCCAGCGGAGTATGCAGCTGCCACACCACCTGTCGTGCGCGCCGCTCCGTAAGGGATTCCTAGAGGAGAGGACGGGGGGGGACCGTAGGAGAGAAGAGAGAGGGGACGTGCATGCGCTGTGGGGGGTGTGGGACGCGGGAGCCGCTCCGTAGAGTAGAGGATTCCTAGAGGAGAGAGGGGGGAGAGGACGCGCATGCGCTGTTGGGATGTGGGACGCCGGAGCCGCTCCGTAGAGTAGAGGATACCTAGAGGAGAGAGGCGGAGAGGACGCTGGAGCCGCTCCGTTGAGTGGATGACTCCTAGAGGAGAGAAATGGGGTGAGCGTAGGAGAGAGGACACGGGGGCCGCTCCGTGGAGTACAGGATTGCTAGAGGAGAGAAAGGGGGTGAGCGTAGGAGAGAGAGGGGAGGGGACGTGCATGCGCTGTGGGACGGACTAAGCCTCCTCCATACACATGCAAGCGAGATCAAGGAATGGGGCCAACCTGGGAGACAGACACCACCTGCCTAGCCATTGCTAAGCAGCCTCTCTGTGCTCTCGACCATGACTCAGGCAATGGGGTCAACCTGGGCGACAGACACCCCAGGGCAGGTGCGGGCAGACCGAACGGAGAGTTCACGCACAGCGCAGTTTTCTGAAACAAATATTCCGTAGTTGTCCACAACATTGACGTTGTCAATGATCAGCGCAGCACCGTCATTCAGGACAGACGGGGCAGGTGCGGGCAGACGAACGGTAAGTTCACACGCAGCGCAGTTTGGGTGCTTCTCTACTTCATGAAAGTGGCCGGACGCGGGACGGGGGACGCGGGACGGGGGACGCGGGACTGGGGACGCGGGACGGACAGAGCCCCGAGCATAAGATGCTTCGCATCTAAAAAATATTCCGTAGTTGTCCACAGCATTGACGTTGTCAATGATCAGTGAAATATTCCGAGTTGTCCAGAGCATTGACGTTGTCAATGATCAGCGCAGCACCGTCATTCAGGACAGACAGGGGCAGGTGCGGGCAGACGAACGGAGAGTTCACGCACAGCGCAGTTTTCTGAAAAAAATATTCCGTAGTTGTCCACAGCATTGACGTTGTCAATGATCAGTGAAATATTTCGAGTTGTCCAGAGCATTGACGTTGTCAATGATCAGCGCAGCAGTGTCATTCAGGACAGACGGGGCAGGTGCGGGCAGCCGAACGGAGAGTTAACGCACAGAGCAGTTTTCTGAAACAAATATTCCGAGTTGTCCACAACATTGATGTTGTGGACAACTTTTCAGGCCTCACGATGGGGCTCTCGAATTCTTTCAGCACATAACCTCGCCTGCAGACAGCCGTCGCACGAAGGAGACTCGTATATCAGGCCTGACGATGGGGCTCTCGAATTCTTTCAGTGCATAACCTCGCCTGCAGACAGCCGTTGCACGAAGGAGACTCGTATATCAGGCCTGACGATGGGGCTCTCGAATTCTTTCAGTACATAACCTCGCCTGCAGACAGCCGTTGCACGAAGGAGACTCGTATTTCAGGCCTGACGATGGGGCTCTCGAATTCTTTCAGTACATAACCTCGCCTGCAGACAGCCGTTGCACGAAGGAGACTCGTATTTCAGGCCCTGACGATGGGGCTCTCGAATTCTTTCAGTACATAACCTCGCCTGCAGACAGCCGTTGCACGAAGGAGACTCGTATTTCAGGCCTGACGATGGGGCTCTCGAATTCTTTCAGTACATAACCTCGCCTGCAGACAGCCGTTGCACGAAGGAGACTCGTATTTCAGGCCTGACGATGGGGCTCTCGAATTCTTTCAGTACATAACCTCGCCTGCAGACAGCCGTTGCACGAAGGAGACTCGTATTTCAGGCCTGACGATGGGGCTCTCGAATTCTTTCAGTACATAACCTCGCCTGCAGACAGCCGTTGCACGAAGGAGACTCGCATTTCAGGCCTGACCGATGGGGCTCTCGAATTCTTTCAGTACATAACCTCGCCTGCAGACAGCCGTTGCACGAAGGAGACTCGTATTTCAGGCCTGACGATGGGGCTCTCGAATTCTTTCAGTACATAACCTCGCCTGCAGACAGCCGTTGCACGAAGGAGACTCGTATTTCAGGCCTGACGATGGGGCTCTCGAATTCTTTCAGTACATAACCTCGCCTGCAGACAGCCGTTGCACGAAGGAGACTCGTATTTCAGGCCTGACGATGGGGCTCTCGAATTCTTTCAGTACATAACCTCGCCAGCAGACAGCCGTTGCACGAAGGAGACTCGTATTTCAGGCCTGACGATGGGGCTCTCGAATTCTTTCAGTACATAACCTCGCCTGCAGACAGCCGTTGCACGAAGGAGACTCGTATTTCAGGCCTGACGATGGGGCTCTCGAATTCTTTCAGTACATAACCTCGCCAGCAGACAGCCGTTGCACGAAGGAGACTCGTATTTCAGGCCTGACGATGGGGCTCTCGAATTCTTTCAGTACATAACCTCGCCAGCAGACAGCCGTTGCACGAAGGAGACTCGTATTTCAGGCCTGACGATGGGGCTCTCGAATTCTTTCAGTACATAACCTCGCCTGCAGACAGCCGTTGCACGAAGGAGACTCGTATTTCAGGCCTGACGATGGGGCTCTCGAATTCTTTCAGTACATAACCTCGCCTGCAGACAGCCGTTGCACGAAGGAGACTCGTATTTCAGGCCTGACGATGGGGCTCTCGAATTCTTTCAGTACATAACCTCGCCAGCAGACAGCCGTTGCACGAAGGAGACTCGCATTTCAGGCCTGACGATGGGGCTCTCGAATTCTTTCAGTACATAACCTCGCCAGCAGACAGCCGTTGCACGAAGGAGACTCGTATTTCAGGCCTGACGATGGGGCTCTCGAATTCTTTCAGTACATAACCTCGCCAGCAGACAGCCGTTGCACGAAAGGAGACTCGCATTTCAGGCCTGACGATGGGGCTCTCGAATTCTTTCAGTACATAACCTCGCCTGCAGACAGCCGTTGCACGAAGGAGACTCGTATTTCAGGCCTGACGATGGGGCTCTCGAATTCTTTCAGTACATAACCTCGCCTGCAGACAGCCGTTGCACGAAAGGAGACTCGTATTTCAGGCCTGACGATGGGGCTCTCGAATTCTTTCAGTACATAACCTCGCCTGCAGACAGCCGTTGCACGAAAGGAGACTCGTATTTCAGGCCTGACGATGGGGCTCTCGAATTCTTTCAGTACATAACCTCGCCAGCAGACAGCCGTTGCACGAAGGAGACTCGTATTTCAGGCCTGACGATGGGGCTCTCGAATTCTTTCAGTACATAACCTCGCCAGCAGACAGCCGTTGCACGAAGGAGACTCGTATTTCAGGCCTGACGATGGGGCTCTCGAATTCTTTCAGTACATAACCTCGCCAGCAGACAGCCGTTGCACGAAAGGAGACGCGTATTTCAGGCCTGACGATGGGGCTCTCGAATTCTTTCAGTACATAACCTCGCCAGCAGACAGCCGTTGCACGAAGGAGACTCGCATTTCAGGCCTGACGATGGGGCTCTCGAATTCTTTCAGTACATAACCTCGCCTGCAGACAGCCGTTGCACGAAGGAGACTCGTATTTCAGGCCTGACGATGGGGCTCTCGAATTCTTTCAGTACATAACCTCGCCTGCAGACAGCCGTTGCACGAAAGGAGACTCGTATTTCAGGCCTGACGATGGGGCTCTCGAATTCTTTCAGTACATAACCTCGCCTGCAGACAGCCGTTGCACGAAAGGAGACTCGTATTTCAGGCCTGACGATGGGGCTCTCGAATTCTTTCAGTACATAACCTCGCCAGCAGACAGCCGTTGCACGAAAGAGACTCGCATTTCAGGCCTGACCATGGGGCTCTCGAATTCTTTCAGTACATAACCTCGCCAGCAGACAGCCGTTGCACGAAAGGAGACTCGCATTTCAGGCCTGACGATGGGGCTCTCGAATTCTTTCAGTACATAACCTCGCCAGCAGACAGCCGTTGCACGAAAGGAGACTCGCATTTCAGGCCTGACCATGGGGCTCTCGAATTCTTTCAGTACATAACCTCGCCAGCAGACAGCCGTTGCACGAAAGGAGACTCGCATTTCAGGCCTGACGATGGGGCTCTCGAATTCTTTCAGTACATAACCTCGCCAGCAGACAGCCGTTGCACGAAAGGAGACTCGTATTTCAGGCCTGACGATGGGGCTCTCGAATTCTTTCAGTACATAACCTCGCCAGCAGACAGCCGTTGCACGAAAGGAGACTCGTATTTCAGGCCTGACGATGGGGCTCTCGAATTCTTTCAGTACATAACCTCGCCTGCAGACAGCCGTTGCACGAAAGGAGACTCGTATTTCAGGCCTGACGATTGCGCTCTCGAATTCTTTCAGTACATAACCTCGCCAGCAGACAGCCGTTGCACGAAAGGAGACTCGCATTTCAGGCCTGACCATGGGGCTCTCGAATTCTTTCAGTACATAACCTCGCCAGCAGACAGCCGTTGCACGAAAGGAGACTCGCATTTCAGGCCTGACGATGGGGCTCTCGAATTCTTTCAGTACATAACCTCGCCAGCAGACAGCCGTTGCACGAAGGAGACTCGTATTTCAGGCCTGACGATGGGGCTCTCGAATTCTTTCAGTGCATAACCTCGCCAGCAGACAGCCGTTGCACGAAGGAGACTCGTATTTCAGGCCTGACGATGGGGCTCTCGAATTCTTTCAGTACATAACCTCGCCAGCAGACAGCCGTTGCACGAAGGAGACTCGTATTTCAGGCCTGACGATGGGGCTCTCGAATTCTTTCAGTACATAACCTCGCCAGCAGACAGCCGTTGCACGAAGGAGACTCGCATTTCAGGCCTGACGATGGGGCTCTCGAATTCTTTCAGTACATAACCTCGCCAGCAGACAGCCGTTGCACGAAGGAGACTCGTATTTCAGGCCTGACGATGGGGCTCTCGAATTCTTTCAGTACATAACCTCGCCTGCAGACAGCCGTTGCACGAAGGAGACTCGTATTTCAGGCCTGACGATGGGGCTCTCGAATTCTTTCAGTACATAACCTCGCCAGCAGACAGCCGTTGCACGAAGGAGACTCGCATTTCAGGCCTGACCGATGGGGCTCTCGAATTCTTTCAGTACATAACCTCGCCAGCAGACAGCCGTTGCACGAAGGAGACTCGTATTTCAGGCCTGACGATGGGGCTCTCGAATTCTTTCAGTACATAACCTCGCCAGCAGACAGCCGTTGCACGAAGGAGACTCGTATTTCAGGCCTGACGATGGGGCTCTCGAATTCTTTCAGTACATAACCTCGCCAGCAGACAGCCGTTGCACGAAGGAGACTCGCATTTCAGGCCTGACGATGGGGCTCTCGAATTCTTTCAGTACATAACCTCGCCAGCAGACAGCCGTTGCACGAAGGAGACTCGCATTTCAGGCCTGACGATGGGGCTCTCGAATTCTTTCAGTACATAACCTCGCCTGCAGACAGCCGTTGCACGAAAGAGACTCGTATTTCAGGCCTGACGATTGCGCTCTCGAATTCTTTCAGTACATAACCTCGCCAGCAGACAGCCGTTGCACGAAGGAGACTCGTATTTCAGGCCTGACGATGGGGCTCTCGAATTCTTTCAGTACATAACCTCGCCTGCAGACAGCCGTTGCACGAAAGGAGACTCGTATTTCAGGCCTGACGATGGGGCTCTCGAATTCTTTCAGTACATAACCTCGCCAGCAGACAGCCGTTGCACGAAGGAGACTCGTATTTCAGGCCTGACGATGGGGCTCTCGAATTCTTTCAGTACATAACCTCGCCAGCAGACAGCCGTTGCACGAAGGAGACTCGTATTTCAGGCCTGACGATGGGGCTCTCGAATTCTTTCAGTACATAACCTCGCCAGCAGACAGCCGTTGCACGAAGGAGACTCGCATTTCAGGCCTGACGATGGGGCTCTCGAATTCTTTCAGTACATAACCTCGCCAGCAGACAGCCGTTGCACGAAGGAGACTCGTATTTCAGGCCTGACGATGGGGCTCTCGAATTCTTTCAGTACATAACCTCGCCTGCAGACAGCCGTTGCACGAAGGAGACTCGTATTTCAGGCCTGACGATGGGGCTCTCGAATTCTTTCAGTACATAACCTCGCCAGCAGACAGCCGTTGCACGAAGGAGACTCGTATTTCAGGCCTGACGATGGGGCTCTCGAATTCTTTCAGTACATAACCTCGCCTGCAGACAGCCGTTGCACGAAAGGAGACTCGTATTTCAGGCCTGACGATGGGGCTCTCGAATTCTTTCAGTACATAACCTCGCCAGCAGACAGCCGTTGCACGAAGGAGACTCGCATTTCAGGCCTGACGATGGGGCTCTCGAATTCTTTCAGTACATAACCTCGCCAGCAGACAGCCGTTGCACGAAGGAGACTCGCATTTCAGGCCTGACGATGGGGCTCTCGAATTCTTTCAGTACATAACCTCGCCAGCAGACAGCCGTTGCACGAAGGAGACTCGCATTTCAGGCCTGACGATGGGGCTCTCGAATTCTTTCAGTACATAACCTCGCCAGCAGACAGCCGTTGCACGAAGGAGACTCGCATTTCAGGCCTGACGATGGGGCTCTCGAATTCTTTCAGTACATAACCTCGCCTGCAGACAGCCGTTGCACGAAGGAGACTCGTATTTCAGGCCTGACGATGGGGCTCTCGAATTCTTTCAGTACATAACCTCGCCAGCAGACAGCCGTTGCACGAAAGGAGACTCGCATTTCAGGCCTGACGATGGGGCTCTCGAATTCTTTCAGTACATAACCTCGCCAGCAGACAGCCGTTGCACGAAGGAGACTCGCATTTCAGGCCTGACGATGGGGCTCTCGAATTCTTTCAGTACATAACCTCGCCAGCAGACAGCCGTTGCACGAAGGAGACTCGTATTTCAGGCCTGACGATGGGGCTCTCGAATTCTTTCAGTACATAACCTCGCCAGCAGACAGCCGTTGCACGAAGGAGACTCGCATTTCAGGCCTGACGATGGGGCTCTCGAATTCTTTCAGTACATAACCTCGCCAGCAGACAGCCGTTGCACGAAGGAGACTCGTATTTCAGGCCTGACGATGGGGCTCTCGAATTCTTTCAGTACATAACCTCGCCTGCAGACAGCCGTTGCACGAAAGGAGACTCGTATTTCAGGCCTGACGATTGCGCTCTCGAATTCTTTCAGTACATAACCTCGCCAGCAGACAGCCGTTGCACGAAAGGAGACTCGCATTTCAGGCCTGACCATGGGGCTCTCGAATTCTTTCAGTACATAACCTCGCCAGCAGACAGCCGTTGCACGAAAGAGACTCGCATTTCAGGCCTGACGATGGGGCTCTCGAATTCTTTCAGTACATAACCTCGCCAGCAGACAGCCGTTGCACGAAGGAGACTCGTATTTCAGGCCTGACGATGGGGCTCTCGAATTCTTTCAGTACATAACCTCGCCAGCAGACAGCCGTTGCACGAAAGGAGACTCGCATTTCAGGCCTGACGATGGGGCTCTCGAATTCTTTCAGTACATAACCTCGCCAGCAGACAGCCGTTGCACGAAGGAGACTCGTATTTCAGGCCTGACGATGGGGCTCTCGAATTCTTTCAGTACATAACCTCGCCAGCAGACGTCTCGTCGGACGTGGTGCGGCTCCACAAGAGAGGGTTGAACTCAGTTGATGCGGTCGAACGTTGGTTTCAGCTTCTGCGTTCTGCATGTTTGTGACTCGATGTTGTTGGCCCTATCACCAGAGTTGTTCTCGGATGTAGATGCAGCTTCACCGTGACGTACCGTTAGGGGCTGAGCGGGTACTGAATGTAGGCTAACTGATAGAATGCCGCTATCCCATTTGCCAGATAGGAGATAGCGTCTTGAACGGGGGAAAGGGAGAGACAAAGTTAACCCAGTGGCGGTTACTGATTGGCTGTAACACCGTGTAGTGTTAGGCCCGGAAGAGGTCACGTGGTTGCGCTGTGGTTCCATTCAATGTGTAGATTATGGCTAATAAAGGCCGCGTAGTTGCTGAGCCTGCAGCTTGGGTAGCAGCAAAGAAGGGAAACGACTGGGATCGAAAGGGACACAATAAGGACTCGTGCGGTCGGTTTTCATTTGTGCACGTGTTTCTTTTTTTTTCTGTCAATCACCGACAAGAACAGTGGACAACGTTACCAAGCAGTTTGCGAACAAAAGACAACAACCATTTGTTAACGTGAAAAAGCTAGCGTAAACATTAATGGAGTGTAACGGCCACTGAACATCAGTCACTAGTCGGCTCTTTTGTCACTTTTTTGTCTCTGTGATAAATAAGCCAGCTTTCGTGGAATTTTCGAGGAAGCAACGAGTGCATGGCCTCTCGTTTTCCGTCACAAGTTACTCGGTCGCCTTACTTAAAAAAAGCATCTTCACAACAACCCCAACAAGTTAACAAGCTGTTCTATTGTGCTTCCTGGCAGGGTGGGCGAATTTGCTACAAGTGGCTCTAAGTGGTTAGCGAACACTAATTAAGGTGAGCTAGCGGGCATGTCACGTGCTATTTTTTTGGAATTCACAAGCATCTGCAGGAAGCAAAAAAACACTCATACGTAGGATGTTAGAAACTGTCTAATCGGAAATTTCGCAAAGCAATCTCGACCATTCTCATTCGAATTTTCTGCCCGTATATGTTGCTTCAGAAGCTAGTTAATCAATCCGGCCCAATTAAGCAGAAAACAAAAATATTGTAACTTACTGCATGCAATATTCAGCAATATGAATTTAGTCGCATCGTCAAAAGAGTATCGGCGTATTTTAAACTCTGGCTATAGTTAGCTGGGGAACCCTGTATAACACAATGTGTGTAACATATATCGCACAAGCACGACAAACATGAATGGCACGAGCATAGGGTCGGCGAACTCACTCATGAGTCGACTCACTGGACTCACTCAGACTGAGATCGAGCCGTGAGTCTGAGTCTGAGTGAGTCCGGGTGAGTAATATTTTGGTGAGTTTGAGTCCGAGTGAGTCCGGCTAAGGAAAATTTTGGTGAGTGTGAGTCCGAGTGAGTTCGACTTTTTTTTGCCGAACTATAGTCCTATCTACTCATCTTCAGCATCACTATCAGCCCTTACCTAGATTCAAGTTTATACTCACGTCCACTCACACGTATTCCAAAGCAGTGTCGTTCATACACCATTTCAATATTTATTGATCAGAGGCGCGAATTACGTAGGGGGGTGCATTTACCCCCCCCCCCCCCCCCCCCGCCAACTCTCCCAGAGTAAGTTCTTAAGTATATTTTACGTTGTCATCTCTTTCAAGAAAAATGACCTTATTTTTTTGTAAGCACTCATCAAAAGGCACCAAGAAAAACACAGATTACATGCGAATTTGGTGGTAAAGAGCATTGACACCGTCGTCCGAAAAAGCTCTCAATTCTAGGCTAACGGACTCATGCTGAGTCGACTCACTCGGACTCACTCAGACTCATATAGAGCCATGAGGGTGAGTTGGAGTGAGTCCGGTTGAAAAAAATTTTCGTGAGTCTGAGTCCGAGTGAGTCCGGCTCAGGAAGGCCCTAAGCGAAAAAGTCATTTCATGAGTGAGTCTGAGTGAGCTCCACAAGTTTTGCCGACCTATGGGCACGAGTGACAATATGTCGTTACGGACATTTCTTTGCCTAAGATATCGGAATATGTATGCAATATAGGTGCATGAGAAAGCATTAATAACGTGACATGCATACCGCACTTCCCTGACATGTAGCATACTTGCTGTCAAACTGTATCAGAACTTGCCCATCTACGCTATCTGCCAGCTGATATATTCAAGTGTCCGCCGTTATCAAAATGTATGAACTATTATGTAAGTACCACAACCCACTACTGCCATAAGTGCATCGTATACTGTGCGACAGTTACCCATATACGGAAGTTCGCCTCAATATTTTAGAGAAAAAAAACGATTTTTCTTAATGTAACAATAGAGAAGCTTAGAAAATAAAAGGGGATACAAGTAAGCAATCTGGCCGGGTGCAATAGATGCAGCGTAAGCTTAAATAATTGAAGAATGGCAGGAACTCTAGCTAGTATTTCTAATTCATAATAGGACGCCATTTTTAATCATTGTTTTCTTTGAAACCCCATCACTGCCCAAAAGCGCGAAGAAAATTTTCTTTCATTTGTGGCAGACTGTCCTATAAATGCCTTTCAAGGGCGCCATGCTTTCTAACACACCACACTGAGCCCTGCGGCACTCAAGAACATTAAAGGGATACCGAAGAAATCGAAAAAAATAACGAAAACATTGAAATTCTACTCGGAAGGCGAGACTGTACCGATAAACATACGTTCACGAATTTTTGGACAGCTGTCTGTATTGGCCTCGAGGGCCACCACTGGCGAGACCAGCTCTGCTATCGCTGTGGCGTGTTAAATGACATCACGTGACTCACCCTTGGCGCCGAATGCCACACCAAGGTGCTGGCTGCATCTCATCCCCGAGGTTGAAGTTCTGTTTTTTGCTTCAGTACGGTTTATTGCTCTGGGCCGCAGTTGCAAACATATTAGAACGAGCCTGGTGTGAGTTTCCTTGCATACCCCAAAACCAAGAAGCAGCGAGATGCGTGGTTGATAAAGCTGAGAACGGGGAAGCAACCCACCATTCATTATCGCGGGTGTGTAGAGCACTTTGGCGAATATTTTGAGTAATGAGGTTGCAGCTAAAATGCTCGTTGAATACGGCGTGGCAACATCGCAGACTGTATACATAGGAATTTACGACCGTTTACTCGCGTTAGGCTGGAAGGCCTATTCCAGCTGTTTGCAGCACAAGGGCGGCGAGAGTGACTTTGTCCTGATGCTGCTGTGTTGCGTTGCATTTTCGAATGTGGTTGGCTTCATACACTGCCTCTCTTTCTGTTGCCAGCCGCGATGCGCTGAGCTGCAGGCCCACGAACTGGTTGATGCCACAGAGTCACTGGAAACGATATACGCATATTTCTGTCTGTATATTTCGAGGATTGTCAGCGCGCGCCGGCTGCGCGCCGGTGCGTGCCGTGCCGTGACGTCACGTCCCCACGGCCTATGCAGGGTGGCCTTTTATTGCGATAGCAATTATATAGACAGTCTCGACGGGTTTTTGCCGTCGCCGTTGCCGTTGCCGTCGCCGTCGCCGTCATGTCGCGTATGAAGTCCAAATTGATAAGAACCCCCTGCGCATCGTACGTTCTACCAGCGGGTAATAGCGGGCGAGCGGGAGCGGTGAACGCGGCTGAAGCGGCGATCAAACGAGCCGGCATCTCCGTCGCTCCGAGGCGCATGCGATAAGATCCCCCCCAACTGTTCAACCGGCCCCGCCCGTCGTTCGCGAGCGTGAAAAGACGCGAGGGGGGGGGTGGGGGGTCCCTCGAGCGACCTTCGATTTTACGACCCCGGTCGTCGCGGGCGCGCGCGTTATCTCCCCTTCTCGGCGGCCGACAGCGGGGGGCTGGTGTACCCTTCTACGTGCTGCGCTCTCAACGCGAAGAGAATTCTCTTA
The DNA here is from genome assembly GCA_030522465.1 of Rhipicephalus appendiculatus. Taxonomy (NCBI): domain Eukaryota; kingdom Metazoa; phylum Arthropoda; class Arachnida; order Ixodida; family Ixodidae; genus Rhipicephalus; species Rhipicephalus appendiculatus. The sequence goes on from JALIZH010020135.1 coordinate 89,737, forward strand.
AACAAGCGTTTTCTAGAGTTGCGTGAGATCGGATCCAAAAGACTTGGCTGCCAGCCTCACTTCGTATAACTTCGTATAACATTACAATTTGTTGCTATCGCATTCATTGCTTCACCCTTGCGGTGAAACTGACTTTTTTTCTAGTCTTCCTCTTCCTTTTCTCTACCTCTCCTTTACATCAACTCTCCCCTTTCCACAAAGTCACTGAGGCGAGCCCAGACATTTAGGGGCTTTACGCCGTCCGGGGGCATATTGCGCTGCCGGTGCCTGCATAGTGGCCCTAACAACCGCGGAGGGAGCTGGCATTGTTGGCATGCCCGTTTCCCGTGCATAAAACGTCACCTCCTCTAGCGCACGGCGCGGCCGCTAGACGCGGCAGAGGTCAAAGTGCTTCGGAGATCCTGATGCCGCAAATATTCGGTGGGGTCGCGTCGGCAGCCCTGTTGGTAATGCTGTTCAAACTGGCACGCCGCTATGACTTCGCATATTTCGCAGCAGAGGAGTGAATTCGCATTCTCCATCATAATGTTTCTGGAGGTGTTCAAGCTTCAACCGATGCGGGCAGCCATGTTGCGAGTTTACGCACAGTACAGTTTTCCGTAAGAGGTGGCGCGAGTTGTCCGGAACCTACATGTTTGCAATCATCATTGGCACACGATGCTGGTAACAGACGGGTTGCTGTCTCTGCAAAGAAGGAAGAAGGTCGTAAGACATCTGTGGCATCCCCCGTGGCCGCGCGGGAGCGGGATAAATCGGGCTGGAAGCCTTTGTGCAGATTACACATATCCGAGCTGTCGGGAGGCGTTTTAAAAAAATGCCCCCCACCTCCCCGAAGGGAATCGTGAGGAAATGCGAATGCATTTCTTGCGCCGAGAGATTTCGCCTTCACCGACTTCTGCCATCGCCTTGAGAGGCGCCCATCCAGCGAACGGTCGAGAGTGAGGCGCGAGCGGACGGGAGAGTGGTGGTGGTTGTGGTTCGAAGAAGGAAAAGGCGCCTAATTTCTGCAGCCCGGTCGGGAGCACGGCGCAGCGCCAAGAGTGGGGCCGCAGGGAGGGGAGAGAGCGAACGGCGAGAGAAGGAGCGGCGAAGCACTGCACCTACCCTCTCCTACACTCTCTCGCACCACCTGCTCCGGTTGCTAGGGGCGAGGATAAGCGCGCGCGCCCGCAGCTTTTGCTATGGGAGAGGGAGTGAGAGCGGAGAGATAACACCTCCGGCGCGCGGACGCCGCCGGATGCGCCTGACATAGCCCGACTAAGAAATGCATTCGCATTTAAAACAAGATATTTCGTCGTGTCTTGAGCATACGGCGGTCTAATCCTCGTAGTACGTGACCTGACTGGCTGGCTTTGAAATCGGTGGTGCTCCGCGCTTGCGAAAAGTACAACTTGGTTGCTTCTTTCAGACGTCGGTGTTCAGATTCGTCTTCGTGAGCCTGCTACGGTGAGCGTGGTTGTGTCATCAGTAGAGTGGTTTTCAGTCATCCCACTTGCTCGCATGGGAGCGGGAAAACCCGACTCGGAACCCCTCTGCAGAGAACACACACCCGATGTTTCGAGAGGCATTGCACGAAAGAAACCAGTCTTTCAAACCTGAGGATGGGGCTCTCGAATCCTTTCAACACATAACCTCGCCAACAGATGTCTTGGTCGGACGGGGCGCGGCTCCGCAGGAAAGAGCTGAACTCGGTTGATGTGGTCGAACGTTTGGTTTCCGCTTCCGCGTTCGCCATGCTTGTGACTCGATGTTTGCCCAATCACCAGAGTTGTTCTCGTATGTAGATGTCGCTGCGACGTGAAGGTCGTGGTGATTATGGCTAATGAAGGTCGCGTAGTTGCTAATCCTGCAGCTTGTACGTTCCTTCGGGTGTTCGATGCTGCCGAATCCCAACGCTGCCATCACATGTAAAGAAGCCCTCTTGACGCACAACAAAAATAGCATATTGCAGCGACTGCATATTGTACAGCTTTCAAGTGTTGTCAAGCCCCCACCCGAAGCCGTAAAACCTCCCCTTGGATAAGAACTGGAGCGCAGGTGGCATTCTAAAATTTCGTTTTCAGCGCGCATCGGTGCGCCCAAAGCAGACGACGCAACCGCTGATTCGGGTTAGCACGTCACGCCGACCGTGGCGCCAGCTTTTCCAGTGGCGGCCCTGGCGCCCACTAGTAGAATGCATTTTGCGGTTCCCAGTTACTCTACCTAAAATAGGCTATAGGTGGAGCTACAACTCCGAGGGACATGATAGCTACAATATGTGGGCAATCAACGCGCTGCAAAGTCACCCCATTCCAAGGGGTCATGCTACCACTCAAACTAGGTGACCCACAATGCATAGATTCCTATGAGAACGCAACAATCGATAACTATAATATGCGCTATATGCCTCTAATCATCACCAGAGCCGTGATGAACGTCATTGGACTTCCACGGATTTGGAAGGCAGCTGAGTACAAGAACGGCGTGCCGGCAGAGTTCATTAGCCCAGGTTGTAAAGTGTCTGGTGGATGGGAAGTACGTCCGCAGTGTGATACAGGGCTAGCATGGCACAGTCAGTGCTCGCATGGGAGCGCTCGATGGTGCAGTCGTATTGCTCATAGCGCGTAGTATGTTCACGCCGCTTTGATGGCGGACGCTGTATACATATGTCTTGTCCTCGAGCGGGGCAGGCGCGTTTGTGTGAGGCTAGAGGGCGGATGAGCACCCGACATCCAATATATATGGAAGCGGCAGCGTCATCGATGATGCAAATAGCTTACCATGTATATGTAAGATATGCACGTCAACTCTGCTATACACGGGTATTTCTCATTGTCTTAATAAAATCACATGAGTGACAGAAATATTGGTTGCTCGCTCGTATCGTTTCTTGAACCGTATAACTTTTTCTTCTCAAATGAAGCGAGACTTAAGAAATAAATGCTGTCACTGGCATGTTGCTGTCTACGCTTGTAACGTTAAAATCCAGAGCTCACGTTCCTGAACTTCAAACTCTATTCGAGTGCATCATGAAAGGTTCTACGAAAGTGCCTTTTTCGTCAGACATTTTATGGATGTGGATCTATAACTGAAAGTGTTAGTGCGACGGAACTGTAAATGTACAAACAGTTCTGCCGGAAACAATGGATGCTTCTTGAATGACGTTTTTCAAGAAATCATGACTGAGAGTGTTACGTCTTCTGAAAGACTTCTTCAACACCTCGCAGCTATGAACTCATCCTCAGGAGCTGTCAATGATGGTGTCGTCCTTCCTGAAGTCGACTGGGCAGCATCCGTTCGTGTACACGCTTTTGAATCTCGGCCCTAGAATTTACAAAAGGCATTATTTCTTGTGTTAATTGGTTTAGGCCGTGATCAGCTGGTATTCAACAAATCAACCAGTTTAATTTACGTGTAGCGGAGTCCTTACAGGGTGTTTTTGTTCTACAACACGAGTGGGAAACAGAAAGAGGCCACTTTTTCGTACGCGTCCCAGGGGTGGTTTTCAAATTTGGAAGAAAGTGTGGGAGCGTTGTGTGATGGAAAACAGCTCAAGCTCCTCCGAGGACTGCGTTCCGCGAGCGGTCAAAGATGCATACAAATAGCTCGCCGTTATAACGCCGGACACATGCATGGCGCGTGACTGAGTTGTCAAACGCAGCGCGCTGCAGAGTCAGGGGTCGCTGGTTCGAATCTCCCGTTGAGGAGCTTCGGAAATTTTTTCGCTACTAATGTATTTTTCTTGGTGCTTTTTTTATACATACATACATACATACATACATATCCACGACATGACGGCGACGACAGAAATGAGCCGAGAGTGGCATTTATTAACATTTATTAAAACATTTATTAACCATTAAATGGTTACAGAGAGGTGAGGTGATTGGGGTACTAGATGGAGCCCCTATTCCAGAGCGCCATTGGCAAGCAACGCCGCCCGCGTCCGTTGAACCAGGGCCCTTTGGGCCATGAGGTCCTGACAGCTGAGCAGGGCCGCCTCCCAGTCCTCTATCGTGGGGTTGGGGTTGAGGTGCTGGGTAATGTACTGCGCAGCCAGGCCGACCATCGTGTCGGTAAGCAGACGCGCGCCCACGACGAGACAGAGTGACGTCACGTGACGACACGACGGCAGTAGGCGCAGCGAGGTGCCCAGCACGTTGAACTTGTATGTGTCTACTGCATTGACGCTGATAGCTCCTTGCAGCCCGTTAGCGCAAATACATTGTGCTCGGAAATGACGTGTGAGCAGACAGAGAAGCGCTCCTGCACGCCGGTCTCTCGCAAGGCCTGGCATACCTCGGCACACTCCTTGTCCCTCACTTTCGTGACGGTGGTCTTCAGTGACGCGTTGGACGCCAGTTTCATGAATAAGGAGCGGCTATCGGCCGCGTTCCATGAGACGTTGAGAGTCAGCTCTTCCAGCGTCTTGTTTTCGGAGAGGACCATCACCCAGGGATCGACCCGCCGGGTCCAGGCGTTGTCGCAGCTGAAGAAGCTGGGGAAAACCAGTTTGAACCGCCTCAGGTTGCGGTTCTGGCAGAGCAGCCCCGCGAGGATGTCGACGTCGTAGTCGCTGAACGCGAATCCTATCACGTTCAGCTCGGAAAGTGTCCTGTTGCGCAAGAGCCACCCAATCATCAGAGGAACCTCGTCGAAGTCAGTCAAACCGCGGTAGTTCACGGTCAGCGTGCGCAGTGTCCGAGTCTCGCTCAGATAGTCGGCGAACAAGACGCCACAATGGGTGAACGGGCTAATCATGGTCGTGTTGACTGACAGCGTCCTGATAGTAGTGTTCCGCTTGAGTCCCTTGAGCATGATTACAGCTGACTCGTACGACATATCCATACCACTCATGATGAACGCCAATTCATACCTGAGTAGGTGCGTTCGAAAACATTTTACTATATGCTTTCAAACTAGATACATCTGAAAAACTGTACCACTTCAATTCAAGAATCCCCTACATTCCTAAGGTGTGCATGCTTAGTCTTCATTACATGTTGCCGCTAACATCTGCCGTTACTGCGTGCCAAACTCATCTCACGCACAAGTGCAAGCTATCGCCGGCAACTCGAGCACGAGTGAATTACTCACATTTGTTCAGAACACATGCTTGTTTATTGCTTCATTACAGCACAAAGAGCTCAAAGTGCTTCGGAGGTCCTGATGTCGCAGATATTCGACGGGGTCGCGTCGTGAGCCCTGTTGGTAATGCTGCTCAAACTGGCACTCCGGTATGACTTACTGAAATACAAATAGACGCAAACCTACGAGGAAGAAAATTAGAGACAGAACAGAAAGGGCGTCACTCGCAACTAACTTTATTCTCAGAACATCAGTGATTTTTATAGCCGTAGCAACTATGCGCGCGCACATCGCCTCACATGCTCGTCAAAAACACTCGATAAGACTGACAAGAAATGACAAAAAAAAATCACAAAAAAAAAATAATCGGTATGACTTCTTCGCATTTTTCTCAGCGGAGGAGTGAAATCGCATTCTTCATCAGAATGATTCTGGAGGTGTTGAAGCTTCAACAGGGGCGAACAGCCAATCTGGGAGTTTACGCACAGTACAGTTTTCCGCAAGAGGTGGAGCGAGTTGTTCAGAACCTAATTGTTGGTATTCACCATTGGCACACGGTTTGGGTAATTGACGGGTCTGAGGCTGCTGTTTCTGCCATGAAGGGAGGCGCTCGTAATACATATATGGCGTCTCCCATGGCCGCGCGGAAGCGGGATAAATCGGGCTGGAACCTTAGTGCAGGTTGCGCATATACGAGATGTCGGGAGGCGTTTCAAAAAAATCTTTTGTCGTGTCTTGAGCATACGGCGGTCAAATCCTCGTAGTATGTAACCTGGCCGGCTGGCTTTGAAGTCGGCGGTGCTCCGTGCTAGCGAAATATAGAACTCGGTTGCTTCTTTCGGACGTCGGTGTTCAGGTTCGTCTTCATGACGCTGCTACGATGAGCGTGGTTGTGTCAACACCGGAGTGGTTTTCGGATTCCCAAGTGCTGCAAAGCGTCGTAGCTTTGTAGGCAGCGAATGTACCTGATATGGCACCGCTATCGTATCTGCACGATATGAACGCGCGTCTTGTACGACGCCCACTTATCACCTGGTCCTATACTTGCTAGATCTATACCAAGGTATTTTTTCGTGGTACTTCTAAGAAGTTCTAAAAATTAATGACAGCCAACTAGTTTTCTTCACCCGCCCTCTACCTTTTACCGTGGAAGTGCTGGTTATCATTAAAGGACCTCGGCGTCGAACTGCGGCCGAACGCCTCCCTTGGGCCTTAGTTGTCCCTTCATCCTACGGCTAGGGTACTCATTCATTTACCGGAAAGAAACAGTCCCCATACTCGGTGTGCTACTTGACGAAGATGGAGGAGTTAACCTGGCTTCGCTCCACACTTCTCAGTTACAGTGAGGCCTTACATCTTATGCACCGCGTTACATCGCGTGGCTGGGTATAGAAGTTGGGCTCCGTGAGATATCCCTCGCTCTTGTCGCATCAAAAATTCTTCGCATCTATCCATTCATGCGACATAATGCGACCCAACGCCTCCAACTTGAGCGCATCGATCGCAAGACTATGCGTCTGGTTACTGGTCTACCACAGCACTGCCCTGCAGTTGACCTACATGCATGTAGCAGAATCGATGCCCTGCAGGATGTGGGGCGAAGCAGCAATAGCATGCCCAGCATGTCCATCTCTCCACAATGGCAGCTGGTCGCCAGATCCTGCGGGCATTAAGCTACGATATGGATAATCTAGAGCAGCACCCATCTCCTGTCTCACCATGGAAACTGATCGATCTTGTAGATGCTATACCGCTACCAAAAATATGCCTGCCGCGAATTTACAAACGCGTAAAACTGCAGCAATGTGGCACGCGAAGATGTCATGCAAGTAAACCCAAACGGAATCATTCAACTGCGCATAGACGCCGCTCATACTCCAGGTGGCGCTGACATAGCTTGCCATGATTCCGAGTCGGACACTACTCAAGTCCAAGGGCTTACCGAAGAACACCATGTCACTAATCTTCAACTCCTAGCCATACATCTGGCCATCACTCGCATAGCAGAAAGACCTATTGTGAGTATTGCACCTGTTATGTCTAAACTGACCCGAGGCAACCAACACGCCCTACGACTCAGGGGGGAGCAGGCTACGCCGTTCTCAAGACCATCAGAGTTGAATTCGTTCGCCTGCGAGAAGAGGACTGCACCACAATTGTCGAATGGATTCCTACACATATGAAGGAATCACTTGAAATTAAGGCACACCAGGCTGCCCACACAGCAGCTTTTTCCGCAATTTTGCCTGGATCCAGTATCATTTTCCATTCCTGGGCCCCTGTCGCCGTTGCACACCCGCCGTCACCTCTTATGAATAAGGTCGAGACATGGTACCACGCCCGTTCCTACCGTCGCAACCTTCTCAAGCATTTGTCCCATCCTGATAAAGTATATAGTCAACCACATAACACACTCTCAAGGATCGAAGTGGACCTTCGTCGAGCACAGATCGCCCAGCTTCTGTCAGAGGTAAGGGTAGATATTATAAAATCTCTCTCATACCGGAGCCACACGTGCCCAGAATGGCCGGCCCGGGGTGCCACAGAACACCTTCTGTGGAGCTGCTCTTCCTTTGACACGATTCGAGAAAGGGCACTTTATTCCCTGGGCGGGCTCCGGCCTGGTTCCCTGCCAGTGGGTCGATCCGCCATCGGTCATCGTCTCGTAGAGGCACTCCAGCATTGGCTTACATATTTGAACTGTTTGAAGGACAAAAAAAGTCCTGGTCACCTGTTTCCAAAAGCCAACCTCGGCACCATCCCACCTCGAGGAGGAAGACGAGCACTCCCGCCGCCCACTTGCCCAACTTCCCTAGAGCAAGCACCTATTTTCTGCCACTACGTCTATCCTATAAAAGGCAGAAATGAGCGCGTCGAAAAAAAGATAAGTTACGAGGCAGTACGCAATGCAAGCAAAAACAAGGTAGAGCGCGTCTTTAAGAATATCTGTGATTTTGCTCATATATTTTACGCGTGTCAATTCCATGCTCTGCGTCACTCGCATTATAATATTGTGCTTGCAAACGGCAGACATTGCAACGCGCTATTCAGCACTGTAGCAATGTAATGGTCGTGTTCGCTTTATGTACAATATTGCGAATATTTATGTCCCTAGCGCGCTTGTATTACTATGCCTGGGATCGCTTCAGCTACTGCAATATCTCACCGCTCCGCTGCTTTCACAAGTAACACACATCGGAGCACAACCGCAAGTTAGGAAATTACACTTTTCACCGAACGTATACATTCCGAAACCAGTTTGTAGCGTTTCAATCAAAAAGGTTTAAATAAATCTTGCTGGAGTGGAGACCGCCTGTATTTACCGATGGGCCGCAATGAAGCCGCGCCCTGCGCGTGGCTGGTTATCTTGCCATAGGCTAGAAACGGGAGTCGCAGAGCGCCTGCCGCGCTTACCGCGTCTCCCCGCCCGTGGTTTTTAGCGGTTATGGCGAGCGCTAAGGGAGAAGTTGTCAAGAATAAGAAGTCAAATGGCACATAAGAAGGCAGTCAACTTTGTTTTGTTTCTTTGGGCGTTCTCCTTGCGAGCATGAACACCGATGAAGGGTCTGTTTCACTGGTTTCTTTTTTTCTCTAAAATAATCATCCTGGTAACAGCCGACCTCTTTCTCGGCACACATTTCCCTGTTTGCATCATCCGTCATGTGACGGAGTCTGATGCTTATTTACCGTTCGGCCGCTTTACGCAGAATATAAATGTGGTTGTCCAAAGCACCACACTCGAGGATATGAGGCTTGAAAGCCATTTCTTTCCTGAAGACAAGCTCAGGACCTCCAAAACTAAATGGTCCGAGTTTGCATGAACATACTTCAAATTTGGGCATTCAGCCTCCAGTCGACACTACTTCAATAGCTTCTCGATACCGTTTCGTGAGCTCGACTCTCTCGGTTCCTGTCAATGAATCAATTAAAAAACACCCAAGTGGCCATCCAAATCTTAAGTTTAAGCCAACGAGCGTATACACACATGCAATCATACTTCACGCAGGTGTCATCATGCATTACAGTCTCAAAGCCCACAATCTCAACCTGTTTCCTAATTGACATGTCATCAACAATCAAAGTACGGTCGGCCGCGAAAGCTTGCGGGATCTGCAGCGCGTGGCGGAGCGACAGAAAACTGCATTGCTGCGCCACCTACCGTCACGCAGAGTGGTGTTGAGGCTATCGGTAGCGGCCTCCGCGATTAATCGAGATTAGGCAACTCTCGTTGCCGTATTTTAAAGCGTCAAGGAAGGTTGGAAAATGACTGGGCAAATCGCTATTTCTTGTAAGGCATTTTAACGTGGTACATGAAGTAGTTCTGAATATTAGTGACAACAAACTTGTTTATTTTTTTTCACTCTCCACAATGGCAGCCGAATGCGTTTCTCAGCCGAGCTGTCTTATATCGTGTGCACTTGACTTTACTGTGCCACATTTCCTTCCCAGGGAACATGCAAAAAAAAATGTAGCAAAATAACACAAGGATGCAATAATTGCTTAACATGTGCATAGTCGAAATTGTATGCTCCCTTTAAGAACCTCCTTTACCGCGTACCACGCGCTACGCCAAACTCACGTCACGCACAAGCGCATGCCGTCGCCGGCGACATGAGCATGGGTGAAATAATCACAAGGTTTATGAATACATGCTTATTTATTGCTGCATTACAAGACAAACTTCTGCGGAGAGCTCCTGAAGTTCAAATGAATCCTTGGCCGGGTAGCGTCGTGGGCACTAGTGGTAATGCTGCTCAAACTGGCACTGCGCTATGACTTCCTCGCACAATTCACAGGGCGGAGTGAACTTGTACTCACCATCACAGTGCTTCTGCAGCTCTTCAAGTTTCAGCCGGTGCGGGCAGCCTAGATGAAAGTTGATGCACAGTACAGTTTTCTGTAACAAGTAGTGTGAGTTCTCCACAACCTCTATGTTTGAATTCGCCAGCGGCACATGGTGTAGGGGACAGACGGGGCGGCGGCTGTTGTCATGGCAACGGTAGGAAGGCACGAATGAGGCATCCCTGGCATCCCACGTGGCCGTACGGGAGCGGGATCACATGGGCTAGAACCTTGGCGCAGATTTCGCATACTCGAGATGTTGAGAGGCGTTTCAATAACAGGGATCTTTGGGACATGTCTTCAGGAATAGGGTGGTTGAATCCACTGAGCACGTAACCAGGCCGTCTGGCGTTGAAGTCGGCTGTGCTTTGCGCCGTCGGTCTTCTGGTTCGTATTCGTCTCGCTGCGGCGATGACCGTAGTTGTGAAATCAGCAGAAACGTTTTCTGAACCCGAAGCCATGGCAAGGTGACGTAGCGTAGCATGCTGCGAATGTATCTGATATGGCGCCCCTATTGCACCTGCACGATATGAGCGCGGGTCCTGTTCGAGGGTAAAGGGTGGCATCCGTAAGGCGGCTCCAACGTGCCCTGTAACCTTGGGTAGTGGGCGGGTCAAAAAGCGTCACGTGGTAGCACGCTCCTCAATTGCCTGTTGCGTAGATAAGAGGTCATTAAAGGTCACGGAAGGCGCTGACCTGGCATGAAAGGGGCAAAGATTGCGGTGCTAATAAAAGCCGTACTAATAAAACTTAAGGCCCTTCTCTCCATGGTATCCTTTAGGAAGAAAAGTAGGTTGAAATATGACCAGGTAATTGTGGCACCCTCCATGTCGTCCAGGCCGGCACCGCTTTTTTTTTTTACCATTCTTCATCCGCAATGGAGAGCCGCCGAGACTTGCCTAGCAGCGACTTCCAGCGCTTCTGCTCAAGTTCGGTGGCGTCTGCGCAATGGGAAATTACAAGAGCATATAGCGGCGCTGATGCAAGTCACACGAAAAACAACGTGCTAACTTACCATCAATGTTCACACCAGGCAACATGGCTGCAGCGACCTCCCGCCACATCGCAGTCTTCGCAAATATGTCTTTGTGTTGCCGCTGGCTAGCCATCAGTAACGGTCGGCCTCTGCTCGATTGCAGTGATCGGTATCTTGTTGTCTAGAAACGCCCCCTTCCATTGCTCCGAACACTACGGCCACTGCAGCACTGCACGGCTGAAAACAAACCACTGTGCTTGCTTAGCACACCTTCCGTAAGTGTGATCGTGTAAGAATGGCACACTGGGCAAGGTAAATGTAACTGGTAGCGAAGCTTCCATAGAAGCCCATACGTTCAGAAAATGGCGTCTTATCAGCTGCTCATGGGGCTTAGCGCCATCTGTGTGAGGAGGGAACACTTCCGGCGGAACAAAAAATAAAGCGGATGTGACGCAATAGTTGGTGAACAAGTGACGTCATTTTGTAGGCACTAGCGCGAAATTTGATCGCAAATTAGTTTTCGTAGGCCCCGGATTGCTAAGGACTCGCGCTAAGGCGATCACCGGCGAGTCCTTCACGAATGCGCTTCAAGTCAACGCCAGACAAACTAATATCGACTCATGACTAGATAGTGATGTTTAAGTGTACTACCGTTCAATGCGCCTCGGTTTCACTAGGAAACCTATTCTTAGAACTTTTATTCGGCGTTCGCGGCATCTTCCACAGATGGATTAAAGCAAGCAGCAGTGTACCTTTCATATCTGCAGCGTTGCTTGTTTACTTCGCACATACGTAGGTTCCTTAGTGTACACATTGCTTGTGTTCTTCAGTTCTTAGAAGAAATGACGCTGAGTCCCGCCAAAATTATGACACTTCAGTTTTATTCAATGGTCACAATAACTCAATTATATTACACTGCACACAATGAGCACCAAGTGAATAAGCACAAAAAGTGTGCGGACACTACGAGCGCTTTGTTTTGCATCATGCTCCGATAAATTACCGTTACGTATGTGAATGCAGGTATGCGAATTGTAGCGCGATAGATATCTTGGCGATCTGCTGACCGATAGCACGAATAACCGTAGGCACTGCGTGTTCAAGAAGAAAGCCGGGCCGCAGGAATATACTGATGCATGAAAGTCCAGTGAGCACAGTCCTCCTAACCGTTGCCCTTGTTCTTATCTAGAAGGCATGGGTAACCAGGCATACGTGTGTTGCTACTGCATCTTTGCACAGCACATCCTTTCCGCAGGTACCGAGGCAAGCACTCGACGTTAAATGTTATCCGTATCGTCCCGCTGCCCGTTGGACACTGTACTCACGACGTTCACCAACGATGCAACGCACGTCACAACTTCGCTCACAGCACAACTTAAATTTTCACAAAAATAATTCAGAGAACGCAAGCAAGTGCGGAACACTAAAACACGTGAGGGGGTGTGTCATCACAGACGAATTTTACGAGCGCGCGTTTCCATGCAGCGCAAGGGCTGCACTGAGTAATAAATGGCGTGCGCAGAGGGCGCTAAGAAAAAGATTTTTCGTAATAATAAAACACTGCCATAAATTATTTGCTGATTGCACCTACATAATATTGTTGGGGAAATAAATGTCATTTGTAAAACATAACGATTGCTTCGCCTTTGAATAAAACTTCATTTCTCGCTATTAGTGTTTGTTCCCTCCAAACATAGTCGCGCTGCAATCGCAGCTCCCATAACTCCCCATGCTGATGTCGCTGGCAATAGCTTCTGAACCGCTTTTCGCCCGAAGTTTCGCGACCTATTTGGATAGACCTTGCACTGGGCGTGTTGGTTCAGCATATTTGAAGTGTAAGGCGTGACGACGACAACGTACAGAGGGAGAGTGTGATCGTGAGCGCCGCAAACATCCGGTGCGGTCACAGATGTTGTTTTGCGTAGATTTTTTAAGGCCGAAAATTGTCACATATGCCTGCCTACTACATCTACTTCCAGTGGATGCAGTTCTGCAGCAAGTAAAATGGCTCTGCCAACGCCGAAAAATCCGCCAGCGATATCCACTGTAGGACAATTTCACCGCTGCACGACGATGATCCTATCATAGCGCCCGAGCAACCGCCGCGAAGCTCACTGCCGTTCAAATCACAGTTGCATTCGTCGTTCGTCGTATACTTCTCTGCACGTAAACACGCTCATCGGAGCTCGTGGTATGAACGCACACGCCAGTGAGACCACCCACAGTTAAACGAAATTCGTACGCCGATGTAAACGAGGGGCACTTGTAACCAGCTTGGCATTACACGCTACTGCAAGGGCGCCAGATAAGCCTCGAACGCTCCGTCTTTTTTCGCCCTCTAACATCAACTCAGGACCGTCCAGAGGGCCCACGACGCGGCGATGAGGCTCGGCCTACCTGTCCCGACGCGGGAGCGGCCCGCTGCTCTACCGCCTTGAGCTGTAGTGTTCCTCAGGACCTCAATAAAGTTCTGTGTCTGTCTGTCTGTCTAGCTCGCTGAAACGTGAACAACTCAACTTTCGTAGTTCGAAGTTTCTCACGTTAGCTTCGGCCGCGGTCGGGCATACCTACGAGGAATGCACATGAACCGCATACTTCATCAGGCAGTGGGCGGGTGCTGATGTCCAGACTTCGTACATCGGAAGCATGTTTCCACCGCAATCCATTTGTTTCGAGCAAAGCACAGGCGCAGCTACAGTTGTCGATACGATATTTTTACTCGGCCGATCGCATCCAAAACCAGCACAAGCACAGCCGACAGGCATTCGCTGGATTTGTCGGCGTCGTTCGAACTCTGCACGAAATCGCGTCCCACTGGTAGCACTTGCAGTTCGCCGTGTCGTTGTCGTACTGGATAACAACGTGGTCACTTGGGTACATTTGCGACCACGGAGGTTTGCGACCGTAGTTTCCGTGCTTGCCCAGTCCTGGGTTGCTAGACTGGGGAGGTGTGCTGACCACAGCGCGTTTCCCTTGACAGACAGGGCAAGGTAAATTTAACTGCAGGGTAGACAAGCTTCCATAGAAGCCCATACTTTCAGAAAATAGCAGCTCATCAGCTGCTCATGGGGCTTAGCGCCATCTGTGAGAGGAGGGAACACTTGAGGCGCAAAGCAAATAAAGCGGATGTGGCGCAATGTCCGGCAAACAAGTGACGTCATTTTGTTAGTACCAGCGCGAAATTTGATCTCAAAATAGTTTTCGTAGGCCCCTGGTCGCTAGACTCCAATGGCGTCCCGGAATAGGGACTGCCACTCAGTGGTGTTTACGTCTGCTGCCGTTCAATTCGTCTCGGTTTTACTAGGAAACTTATTCCTGGAACATTTATTCGACGTCCATGGCATCTTCCATAGCTGAATTAAAGCAAGCAGCAGTGTACCTCTCATATATTTTACAGCGTTGCTTATCTTCTTTGCACATAAGCAGGTTGCCTTAAAGTACACATTGCTTGGCGCTTCAGTTCCAAGAAGAAATGACGCCTAGTCACGCCAAAATTCACATGTCTGCTTTATTCAATGGTCACAATAACGTAATTTTATTACACTGCACACAATGATCACCAATTGTAGTAATAAGAACAAAAATGCGTATACACTACGTGCACTATGTTTTGCCTTATGCTCCGCTTAATTACCTTTACGACACTGTAACGTACACAGGCATGCGAATCGTAGCGTGATAGATAACTTAGCGACCCACTCACCGATAACCGGAATAATAGTAGGCACTGCGTGTTCACGAAGGAAACGTGGCCGCAGGAATACTGATTCACGAAATCCAGCGATCAGAGTGCTCCGAACCGTCGCCCCCGGTTGCTTATCTAGAAGGCGTGGGTCCCCAGGGGTACGTAGGTTGCTATAGCATCCTTGCACATCACATCGTTTCCGCTGGTACCGAGGCGAGCGCTCGGCGTTAAATGTTAAGAGCATCGTCTCGTTGCCCGTTGGGCACTACATGTACTCAACACTTTCACCAATCATGAAACGCACCTCACAACTCGGTGCACCGAAAAAATATTATTTTCATAACAATAAATCATAGCACGCATACAAATGCGAAACACCAGAACACGTGAGGGGCGTGTCGTCGCAGACGAACTTCACGAGCTCACCTTTCCATGCATCGCAACGGCTGCAGCTACACCGAATAGTGACTTAGAAGAACGGCATGTTGGGCGAGTTTGTATTCTATTATAAAGAAACCTGAGCGGAAAAACTTGGACGAAGGGAGAAAAGAACTGCACAAGCGCGTACTAACTGAAACTTTTATCGAAAACACGAAGAATATGAAGGAAGAAAAAAAACACAAAAACCACACGCGCTTGCTCAAAAACCAGTAAACTCCTACATTTGCGCATCAAGATAAGCAATCTCTGCTTGGTGTAATGCCAATGAGGGCCTGGCGACACAACTATCTCCGGCTTTTAAAATAAAATAAGCTTCAAGCTCACGAGTCGTGCGTTCTTTGTGCAGCGCAATGGCTCTGGTTCCTCGGAAATCCGAGCTGCAATTACACTCATGGCAATGCAATGACAGTTTAGGTGACGGTTGTCCTTTCTTAGATAATCGGCGATCGTTCAACCTTTCGTTGAGACAGCGGCCGGTCTGACCGATATAGTTGTTGCCACAAGAAAGAGGGACAGAGTATATCCCTCCCTTACCACAGTCAGATATAGGGCGTCCCTGTGTTTGATTTTACACTCAAATCACCTCTGTGCAGCACCCTCCATCTTTCTATTCATGTGGTATTTTCTGCGAGGAATAAGCTAAGCAGAACGTGGGGCTGTTAAAAGAATATATATTTCTACGTGCTGTCACGTGGTCATGACGTTCCGGCGTGTTCGAGGCAAAACTCGTTATTTATGCGAACCTGTGCCCGGAAAACTAAAACTCAAACTACAGCGATACGCACTGTACACTGATAGCGGCGAACGGAGCGTCGGGTGTCGATAAACTGATCTGCGGTAAGACGCGTCGGCATTTATACATGCGTCATCAAAAATTCGAGCCTTATC
The DNA here is from genome assembly GCA_030522465.1 of Rhipicephalus appendiculatus. Classification (NCBI taxonomy): domain Eukaryota; kingdom Metazoa; phylum Arthropoda; class Arachnida; order Ixodida; family Ixodidae; genus Rhipicephalus; species Rhipicephalus appendiculatus. The sequence goes on from JALIZH010020135.1 coordinate 105,636, forward strand.
ACTGGTGGCCGCATTAGATCTAGAACAAACTAGATAATTCGCGTCCCGCGCGCAGTCTTAAAGGAATAATAAAAAAAAACGCGAAGCTTCTGAAACATTGCGGCGCGGTCTGCGCCGTGCGTTGCGAACAGTCTCTGCGGGTGAAATCCGAATATTTATTTATTTATTTATTTATTTATTTATTTATTTATTTATTTATTTATTTAAAGGACACCTGCGTTGCCTCGAAGGCCTTATCGCAGAGTCATCTGTCGTATCATATGCTACATGTTTTACAGTGACAAGCAACAAAAATATATGAAACAAGGTCAACAACAAGATAAACAAGGTGAAAAGACACTATAACAAAATAACACGCGTGGCAATATGCCATCGCATATGGCAGGCCTTTTCTTTGTTTATTGCATTTCAGACAGATAAGTTGTGGGCCATTCTTCGTTAAAAACTTCGCCGAGTGTGAATAACTAGAATTATGCAGATATCCGGAGCATGGCTTGCGTTGGCCACTGTCTTCAAAGTGGCCTTGCGAGTACCTTCTACAGGAAGGTCGGTAATCACTCAAACGTTGCATTCGCCTCGCTTCTCGCACCTCTAATGGTGTCTAGAACCTACTTTCTTTTCAAGCACGTAAGCATGACCGTCTTTGCAGATAACTTTTACATTTCTCTTCTGGGAGCACGCCACAACCGCATCCTTGTCCATCGCCCTCCGAATCAATGAAATGATCACTCCCGCACATTACCGCTGCTCCTGTACTCTGAACTCTGGGCAGGCGCTTTTTTTTTTTTCCTGATGACCCATAAGAGCTGCCCTGCCAGACTGGTATGCCTAGCTCTGCGACAGATTGAAAATTCGGCAGATCCCACGCCTCGTGGAAATCGGTTTGATGCGAAACAGTCGGGGAGTAATTGTTTAGGATGCATTTTCTGGCTTTGAGCCAAGCGTTACGCGGTGAATCGACGCGTTTTAACGCGATAGCGTTAAAGAGCTCGTTTCGCAGAAATTCCGGCGTCGTTGGTTGTGAGCGAAAAATCATCTTGTCCGTGACCGAAAAATCATCTTGTCCGTGACCGAAAAATCGAGAAAGATGCAAATAAAATAAGTAATAAGAATTTTCGGGTCCGAGTGAGGATCGAACCTGGGTTGTCTGCGTGGCAAGCAGCTGTTCTACCACACAGCCATGCCTCTGCTTGTATATACTGTGAAAATAACTTCCTCTGCTTGGAAATGCAGTGAAAATAACTTCCATGCTTCGCAAACGCCAGCGTCCTTTATATAGGCGTCGTAATATAACATGTAATATCCCAGCAATATTGCGTGGTACAAGCGTAAATTGCCATCGGGCGTCAGAATATGTGACTATCATAACGATTCCATAGTTTAAAGCCAGCCACCCATTACAAACGGCACACACCTTACTGCGCGTATTCCCTTAACACCACGTAGTGGGTGCATAGCAAGTTGGAAAACATTTCCCACATTTGCCGCGCATAATTTCTCCTGGTTTAAACCATACTACCCATTACATAGTATGCACTAAGTGATTGAAGTACGCAGTAGGGACGGGATATCGCTATCGCGTTCAACTCTTAAAGGCGAAGCTTAAGGGTCCCCTAATTTCTTTTGTAAGTGTAGTAGTTGTGTGCACATCGTAGGCTTAACCAGGTCCGTCGGCAACACTGGCGTTTAAAGGGCAAATTTTTTCTGCAGCTGAATAAGCTTGCCTTGCTAACGCAGACTTATAGATGGCGACTACGCAGTTCTGAAAGCACGCGGTGAAATCAAAACTACTGCACGTCGTAGTGTGTCCATTCGGGGTTCATTACCTTCTACGTTCGAAGGAACACCATCTGTACATGAGTATAAATAAGTAGCCCATCAATATGTGGCTTTGAGAACGATGTCCAACAAGAAAAAAAAAAAAAAACGCCAGGCCTGCGCGAACCGCGCAGCACAGTCACAGCGAAAGCTGGAGGAGCGGCCTTTTTAGAGCCTTTTTTAAACAATCTTGGGGCAACTACCACAAGCGCACTTGCATGATATACTCACTACGCCATAAATCATCATAATTTTTGTGTACTGGGGAAATGGTCACTATGCCCTTATTCGTCATTCTTCGGAAAAGCGTGGTACCCGCTACACACTTGTAACGCATTATGTGCGCTTTGTTGATGCTGTGGCTGACGATGATGAAGAATTATGCCTGAGGCTTTTGTAATGGGTTGTAGTATTGAACGACCTACGCGTTACGCAATTCGCATTGTGTGACGCCTGGTTGTTGCTTTACTGTTCTAAAACGCTTTACGACACACGTTAACGCGATTCCTTACCCGACATGAAGCCTGCATAGTCAGTTTGCACCGCAGTAAAACCTAATTAGCTAGGCATACTTAAGCTAACTAGGTCACAGCCTAATGAATCCTTACTAAACCTAGTTGAGATTCTGGTGTGCCTATATTCATGCCGAGTTCGCCGAGATGTGGCGAGCTAGGCGTAATTAGACTGAACCTAATAAGTGCTAATTAGCTAATTATGCCTAGGTTGACTTCGGATTCAAGCTAATCACGATCAAACCTCGGATATGGAAAGTTGGGCTAACTAGACTAATTAGCCTAATTAAGGTAACTAGGCTACTTGGTGCTGTGACAGCCAAGCGATTTCCAGTTGAACCCGATCGATACCTAGCCAATACTCGTGATTTACAATGTGATGACGTGAACACTTCGTGCATCGGCGGGTGGACGCACGTGCGCCTAGTCAAGTCAGGAGCAGCCGAGTGCCGACCAGCTCTGCTCTGCCCCAGCCTTGCGCGACACACTGCAAGAAGCACAATTTTTATTGCGATAGCAATTATATGGACACTCGCGGCTGGTTTTCGCCGTCGGCGTCGGCGTCATTTGCCGTATATGTATGTATATATATAACCGGCCCCGCCCGTCGTTCGTGAGCGTGAAAAGACGCGAGGGGGGGGGTTCCTCGAGCGACCTTCGATTTTACGAGCGGGGGGCGCGCGCGTTATCTCCCCTTCTCGGCGGCCGACAGCGGGAGGGGTGGGGGGGGGGCGACGTTCGATTTTACGAGCGCGGGCGCGGGCGCGCGCGTTATCTCCCCTTCTCTGCGGCCGACAGCGGGGGGGCCGGTGTACCCTTCTACGTGCTGCGCTCTCAACGCGAAGAGAATTCTCTTAAACAAGCGTTTTCTAGAGTTGCGTGAGATCGGATCCAAAAAGAGTTAGCTGCCAGCCTCACTTCGTATAACATTACAATTTTTTGCTATCGCATTCATTGCTTCACCCTTGCGGTGAAACTGTGACTTTTTCCTATGCAAACCGAATCCCATATCGGACACGGTGCCGTTATCAACCGAGCCGTATATCTCGTGTCCACTCGCACCATTTAAGACCTTCCGGAAGTCTTTTTCTTCTTCTTTTTTGTTTTTTTTTTAATCTATTAAACGTGGTCAACGCAGGAGGAAAGGAGCTGGCATCTGCCACCGTTCAGGGAGCGGAGTTCCGAGGCGCCGCAAGAAACGGCGATCGCCCTCGCGCCAACATGACATGTATACGGACGCGGGCGTAGTCTTCGCAGACTCCCAATGCGCTGTCCGCAATTACACGCGAGACAGAATCCCAATCGAAGCACTCAAAATTATGTGTAAGAGCAGCACTCCTCTTCCTCAAGTATGTGTCACGGGCAGGGGCGTAATCGGGGGGGGGGGGGGGGGGCTTAAACCCCCGAAAATTTTTCGATTTTGCTTGCGTATATATACACGCACGCATACCAAACGCACGCGTGAACATACATAAAGTATGGTTGAACCCCCCCCCCCCCCGAAAAAAAAAACTTCCCCATCTCCCGCTAAAGGGAACCATGTGTGAATGCGAAGCAGCGGGGAGATAATCAGCTTGAGCGGGAGGAACGTCGCCGCTCTCATTTCATGGCAGCGGTCCGGGCGCTCATCGCGGCGCTGCACAGGAGAGAGAATGAGGCGCGCGCGCTCCGTCATTTTCATACCGCGGAACTACCATGGCGCCCCCCAGCGGAGTATACAGCTGTCACACCACCTGTCGTGCGCGCCGCTCCATAGATGATTCCTAGAGGACAGGACGGGGGGGGACCGTAGGAGAGGAGAGAGAGGGGACGTACATGCGCTGTTGGGGTGTGGGACGCGGGAGCCGCTCCGTAGAGTACAGGAATCCTAGAGGAGAGAGGAGGGGACGCGCATGCGCTGAGGGTGTGTCGGACGCCGGAGCCTCTCCGTAGAGTAGAGGATTCCTAGAGGAGAGATGGGGAAGAGGACGCGCATGCGCTGTGGGGATGTGGGACGCGGGCGCCGCTCCGTAGAGGAGATGATTCCTAGAGGAGAGAAAGGGGGTGAGCGTAGGAGAGAGAGATGGGGAGGGGACGCGCATGCGCTGTGGGACGCGGGAAGGAGGGACGGACTAAGCCCCCTCCAAACACATGCAAGCAAGATCAAGGAATGGGGTCAACCTGGGCGACAGACACCACCTGCCTAGCCATTGCTAAGCAGCCTCTCTGTGCTCTCGGCCATGACTCTGATGACTGTGTTAGGGTTGACGGCCTTCATATTACTACAGTGTTCTGGTTCGCATAATGGGTGCTTCCTTACTTCATGAAAGTGGCCGGACGCGGGACGCAGGTGGGACGGACAGAGCCCCGAGCATAAGATGCTTCGCATCTAAAAATTCTTGCTTCGCCCCTAGTCACGGAGCACGATGGGCTCAAAGGAAACGAAGCGGCTCACGCTGCCGATCGGGGCCCCGTCCGCGATCTTCTCTAACCGTCTCCCAATCTTTACTTTTCTCTCTCTCTATCTATCTTTCATCACCCCTTATCCCTTCCCTTGTGAACCACTGCGAGGTGTCCTATATTTTGCTAGAGACAGTTGCGGGGTTCACGTTTCTCTTCATTTCCTCTATTAAAATCACTCCACTCTTCCCCCCCCCCCCCCCGCTCACGCCGCGGCCAGCGGTCAAGTCAACCCGACCTCCCTCGTTGCCTCGCCCTACCCACGGATAGCCAGCTCTGCAGCAGAAGTGGAGACCGTACCACCGACGTATAACGCCATACTGCAACACCATGCATCCATCGCAGGGTGCATCCGCCCCCCTCACCCCAAGTTAAGGAAGAAACCACAGCAGTGGCGTAAATCATGGGGGGGGGGTCAGGGGGGGGTCCTGACCCCCCCTGTGCTCAGGCTGGGGGGGGGTCAGGACCCCCCCTGAGAAGACCCAATAAAACAATACAATTATGCGATTTCGGAACCCGTGCTCGTTTTTCAATTGGACTTCAAGGTAGGATTTTAATTTTTATATGAGTAAAAATAAAACAAACATTTATATAAACAAAATGGCCGCCATGGCAAGATGTGTGTCCCTCCTTCTGATTTTTCTGGATTTACGCCACTGAACCACAGTATCCCGAAGACTGCAAACTAACACGCACACGCACGGTATCCTGCTACGCTGAATCTAGCCAACACTTCTTGCTCACAAAT